>LPNX010096221.1:70033-288433 GCA_001517045.1 Pseudotsuga menziesii
TTAGTGTGGGGAGATGTTGTCACATACGTAACGTAACCCTACAAAAAATAAAAAAGTAGTTTAAAAAATAAATTCATGTTGATTCATAAAATAAAAAATTAAAACTAAATGAAAAGTAATTAAAAAAATCACGTGGGTTTATAAAATAAAAAAACTAAAAACCAACATAAATCCACCAAAATTTACGTGTACATTTTTCTTAAATGTAAAAAGTTAAAAAAAGAAAATTACACCTCAAGAAATTGGATCACTTTCAGTCTTTGGCATATCCGAGTTTAAGATGGATCTATGCTGGTAATCTAGGTAACAATTACCATAGTTAGAGATCTCCAACAACCTTCAATCTACTACTTTTTTTAAAAGATGTAAACTAATCTCACTAGAAAAGATTAGTTGTTTTAACAACCCATTCCATCCATGACTATACTCCTGATTAGGGAAGGAAGATTTCAATAACAAA
The DNA here is from genome assembly GCA_001517045.1 of Pseudotsuga menziesii. Taxonomy (NCBI): domain Eukaryota; kingdom Viridiplantae; phylum Streptophyta; class Pinopsida; order Pinales; family Pinaceae; genus Pseudotsuga; species Pseudotsuga menziesii. The sequence goes on from LPNX010096221.1 coordinate 70,494, forward strand.
ACTCTACAAGTGGTCAATGTAATGTAGCGTAGAGAAGGAATAATAACAACGTTCCATTAATTTATTAAAATTGATAATATAACACTACATAGAGATTATATATTTGAACAACTTTGAATACACTATCCCGTAAAATATTTTATATAACATCAAGGAAAATTTTAGGGGGGAAATTTAGCCCATGGGCTATTTTCCATTTTTTTTTTTCAAAAAAACGATTTGTCAATTTGCATTTTTTGAACCCTCGTTTCGCCCAATTTTAATGGGGTTATATTTTTTCACTTTTAAAATCACCAGATTATTATATAAACTATATAAAATTCTTCGAAATTGAAATATTTCTATAAAAAATATCATCAAATATTTAATTGTTGGCATTTTCAGAATTGGTAAGATTCACCAATGTTTATACACTTTTTAATAAGTATCGTTGGTGTTTCTCCCTTCGACCCAGGTTCAAACCCTAGTTTGTTTGTCAACAAATCCCAAGATATCGGTCTGGCAGAGCAAGGATTAGTGGGAAGCACTTGCGACGCAAATGCAGTCTCACCTGATATATCTCTATGAGTAACAGTCAGAACCAGGTTTCTACATTTGGGATTTCCTCTTATTCGACACCTTACTAGCTTGCTCGAACAAGGTCAAGGGGTGTGTTTCCTATTCTTATTAGGTTCATTCAAGATATTGCTCTACTTATCCGTCGAAAAAGATTACAACTGTAATATAAAGCTTTAGCACAGGTTCTATCTATCAACAATGCGACACATGCATCTAAGAACTCATTCATAAACAAATGCTAGTCAATATATTCAAACCTAATTATTTACAACATACATTTATTCAACATAGACATATTCATCAAATACACGTTGAGACAATATTTAACGTGGAAACCCATCTGGGAAAAACCACAAAGAGGCTCTTAATCTAGCATGAGAAATATATGGCACATTTTGTCTGCGCACTTAACTTACAGACTCTGTTCTAGATCTTTTCTATAACCTATACAAAATTATCTTCTCTCATGTTCTCTAGTCTTAGGTCTTTGAAGTTTTCCTCTCCTTCACTCTACTGTTGATCCACACACAACCTGGTTCGACTCTCTTCTCTACAAATCTACATAGAAAGGAGCCGACAAAGACCTAGAGACCAACCCACACACAACTTGAGTTCTCTATTTTATAGGGTCTTACATGTCATAATCAACCGACTCTATTATGTTAGCAGACATTCTTTCATTCATATTCTCTTACATTCAGTTACACTGATGGTAGGCACTATCGACCCATAAATACAAAGATGTTTTATTCCAAAAGCATGCGCTATTCTAACCGACTTCTTACCCACGATCATTGAGCTGTCCTTTTCCACCACTGTACTCTTCTTCTGTCATGGTTCCTTCCGTCATGGCTGTCATTAGAGAAAATTTGAGGTCTAAAATGAGTCTCCTAAGGAAAACAATAAAATAATATTTATTAATTTTGGAGCAAGAAAGAAAAAAAAAACTACTCTTTTTATTCGTATTTTCAACATATCTCCATGTGTTTTTACTCAAATTTTCATCGGGAGCACTCGTTGGATGTAGATTTAAATTCCGCATCCAACGAGTACCCACAATGCATACTTTTGATGGACCCCGCTTTCCCAAAAACAAGATATACCTAGAAAAATGTGATGATGATGTCATCATCACTTTTTCATCATCACAATTTTTTCAGGCGTTTCTTGTTTTTGGGCCAGCAGGGTCCGTCAAAAGTATGCAATGTGGGTACTTGATGGATGCAAAATCTAAATCCGCATCCAACGAGTGCTCCTGCTCAGAATTTGAGTGAAAACATAGGGATATATGTTGAAAATACAAACAAAAAAGTAGTGCTTTTTTGACAAATATGTCAAGTCAATCATTATGGTTGACTCGTTTTATTAAAATTCTATTGGTTCTTGAATTCCATCTCATCAAGAAAATATGGTTGGCTCGTTTTCTTATAAGGCCCATTTTAGACCTCAAATTTCCTCTAATGTCTTTTCGGTCGTGGAATCTTTTCCCACAGTTGCTTCTGTCACAACTCTTCTTCCTCTGTCGCAGCTTCCTTTGTCGTGTGACCATACTCTTCATGTTTCTGAGCATAATTTTGGATGAATTCTGCCTATATTTTCTTAAGGCCAAGAGCCCCCAACACTCACCTGTGGCTCATCCCAAGCCACACTATTCTGAAACTTTTGTTGTGACAACCTTACTTTGAAAATCTTGGAAGATTTTCACTATCTGCGCGGTCTCCTCTTGTACTTCTGCTTCCTTTGTCCTCAAATTCTCCACAAGGTCAGAACTGATGTGTGTCGACGTTGTAAGTCCTGCTGACTCTACTGCTTGTCACACTTTTCGGTGTACAGGTTGAATAATGCATGTAATTATTTCTGCCTCTGCTAGTAATTCTGTGACCCTATCAATGTGCTTTTGTTGTTGCATTCGGAGTGTTGCGACTTGTTGTTGTACTTTCTTCATTTCAACAGCCTTAGCCATTTTCTCTGCTAAGGGTAGTTTCTGCATTTCATTCTTCATCTGGGTCACCTCTGTCTCCGTAGTTCGCAACTGCTCTGTGACTTTCTCTAATTCTTCATCGTCGATCAATGCTTCCCACGTCTGAGAAACTTGCTCACCTTCCTTGGCACAAAGTGCCTCCGCCTCTTCGATATTATTTGCAACCTCTTTTGTTGTTTTCCTTCTTTCTTCCAATACTTCTGGAGGTGTACTGGCTGTCACTTGTGCTTCCAACTCCGCGACCTTTTTGCGGAGGTACTCTGCCATTTCACCAAGTTGAAAGACCTTGGCTTCTGCAAACATTTCATGTGTTATGCCTATGTCTATGAAATTGATGCAAACTAGTGTTACAACTATGTCGAGTCAGTGCCTGTCCTCCTCCCAGGTTTTGACTTTTTGCTCCAATTCCTTGATTATTTTCTTCATCTTATTAACAGTCTTGTTTGATGCTCTAACTTGCTTAACCAATGCGCCTTCCCTGACCTTCATTTTTGTGACCACGACATTCTGAAGGGAATATACCTCGTAGAACGACAATGCAGAGAAGTATATAGTGACATGGTGTAATTTTTCGTTACTGATAAATAGGAAATTGACTAAGGACATTTAATACCGGGAGCATATTACAACAATTATTCAGTATTATTAAATCATTCGTATAGTAAAGAGGGCCATCAGATTTATTATCATAAATCATGCATAGCATGCAAGCCTTATTTCTTCAGTCTTAAGTCAATGATCAACTAGAATTGCATGCATGGAAAAAGTAAAGCGCACACCATGCAAACCCTAAAAGTACATGATAAAGCTATATAAGAAGGGTCATTGAACCAAAAGGATCATATATGATTATTATTATTGAGTTTGGTTTCTAGAACAGTAGCAACAAGTGCCACAACAACAAGCTAGGGTTGGAGACGAAGGTCTTCAATTAGCAAGGGGTTTCGGCAGTGAAATATATCTTCCCTAATCACTTCGGGATAGATCATCTAGATCTATCATCGATACTCATCATCTTCTTAATTATTGGTTCAATCATCCAACAGTCAGAGAAATATTTTATTGTAGGTGCACCCTTTTGCTGCTGGGAAATAACTGAAAATCCTAGATCCATTCGCTAGCCTTCAGGATTCCAATAAAGTTTTTGTATGCTACCCCCATTCTTCTCAGCAGGGTTACATCAACATATTGAGTGATTACTATTCTGTTCCAGGCACATTTAGAGCTTCCACCCGCAAAAATGTGAGGAAAGAGGGCATCATCCCTTCTAAAGAAAATCAATTCGCTAGGTGGCTTGAAGGAGTCTAAACTTCCACATGGATCCCATTATCTCTCTGGGGGACTATACTCTGAGTATAAAAAAGTTCCAATAGCAACATACACTTACTCTTTCAAAAACGTCAATATCAACAGAAGGAGGGCACACATTCTAGGCGTCAATTGCTGGAGAGGAGCACTACTTTCTTAACTTTCTGGCACAACCCGCATGCATCTCATCTATTTACAAAATATCATCATTATTATCAGTGGTATGTGTATCTTTTATAACTAAAAGTATTTACCCTATTTTCTCTCCAGATCAACTATTTTTTAGGGTCGTTTGGCATGATACTTTTTGCATGCACATTTTTTTTATATTTCCATCACAATTTGAGCATCTGAACAACAAACATATTACCAAAGTACAATAGAATATCAGTTGGGATATTACATTGGTATCAGAGTATGTTCCTAGCAATTAGAATTGCATGCATGCAAAAAGTAAAGCAAAAACCCTAAAAGTGACATGAAAACCGTAAAAGTAAATGCTAAAGCTATATAAGAAGTGTCATTGAACCAAAAGGATAATTTATGATTATTATTATTGAGTTTGGTTTGTAGAGCAGCAACAACAAGTTGGGATTGGAGATGAAGGTATTTAGCTAGCAAGGGGTTTCGACAACAAAATGTATATGCCCTTATCACTTTGGGATAGATCATCCAGATCTATCATCGGTACTCATCATATTCTTAATTATTGGTTCAATCATCCAACATTTAGAGAAACATTTTATTGTAGGTGCACCCTTTTGTTGCTAGAAAATAGATGGAAACCCTAGATCCATTCACTAGCCTTCAGGATTCCAGTAAAATATCTGCATGCTACCTCCATTCTTCTCAGCAAGGCTACACCGACATATTGAGTGATTACTATTCCGTTCCAGGCACATTCAGAGCCTCCATAAGCAAAAATGTGAGGAAAGAGGGCATCATGCCTTCTAAATCAAATCAATTCGCTAGGTGGCTTGAAGGAGGCTAAACTTCCGCATGCATCCCCTTATCTCTCCAGGGGGACTATACTCTTAGTCCTATAAACTCCCAGCATCAACAAACACTTCCTATTTCAAAAACGTCAATATGAGCAGAAGGAGGGCACGCTTTCAGCTGGGCGTCAACTGCCGGAGAGGAGCATCATTTTCTTATATTCCTGGCACAACTTGCATGCATCTCATCTATTGACAGAATATCAACATTATTATCAGTGGTATGCGTATCTTTTCTAAGTAAAAGTATTTACCCTATTTTCTCTCTAGATCGACTATTTTTTAGGGTCATTTGGAGCGACACTTTTTGCATGCACATTTTATTTATCTTTCCAGCACAATTTGAGCATCTGAACAACAAACATATTACCAAAGTACAATAGAATATCAGTTGGGATATTACAGTGGTATCATAGCATGTTCCTGGACAACCGTGGGCTTGAACATGAAGACAATGAGAAGGGTTTTGACTGGAAATTTGCAAAGGTTAGAAACACTACAACACTTGCCTCGATATGAGGAATATCTAGCCTTGGGTGATGTGGTATGTGCAACATTTTCCTTTCAAGACTATTACACCATCAAGTTCGGGAGCCAACCCAAGGATTTGGATCAATATTTCCTTAAAAACATAGTTGGAGGAGTGGAGAAAGATGAGCCCGAAGTAGAGGTTGATGGTGAGCATGATTTGGAGTTAACAATACATGATGAGGATGTGCATGAGGAGATAGAATTAAATCCATCCTATGAGTCTAGCGACACCAGCACATCTGATAGTAAGATTATGGACAAGCCGTGTGATGAGTTGGAGTTGCTACACTCTTCATCAGCTACAACAGGATTCCATATAGTTATGACAGGATAAATACATGAGGTGCAAGGTAATGAGCACAATAGTTTGAGACAGTGGCCAGTCGCACATGGAGGTTAAGGAGAGTTTATACATGCATGAGATAGAGCTTCCAGATGATAGTCATCGAAAGAATATTTAATGTGTTAAATAAAGCATTCTAGCAACGAAAGAGAGGACCAAGATACTTCGGGACACCATATTACAACGAGATGTTGAGCTTACAGTTCTTCAAGTTGTATGTACCGAGTCAGTGGTCAAGATTTCTAGTATTGAAGAGCAGTTAGATTCCTTGATAGGGAAGCAGAAGAAACATACTATTGCACTTCAAAGTATTCATCTTCAGGAGTACATAAACAAGGCTTGCAGTATCTTGAGTCCACATTTTCATAACGGAGGATGGTTTTTATAGTTTGGCCAGGATCGAGAAATTGGGAAGCAGTATATGAGAATTCCAGTTGAAATCAGAAGGGAAGAGTGTCAGCTTGGTAGGAATATTCCTTGTGATGGTGCTTATGGGAAAGGTCCTTTTTGGGGGTTGGATTGGAGAGAGATTAAGAGTTGGTGTCCTATTGGGTGGGTGATTCTTGGGAAGAAATTCCTAGCTAGGGGTATAGTCCCACAAGAGCCTTGGGATATTTGGGATGAAAGATGCACAAGTTTGCATTGGAATCCAAGTGTGAGACCTTATGAGGGATGGATACATTGTTTATTGATGGGGTTACTTGGGAATCTACAGGATGCTCCTTGTGTCGATACTATGCAGAGTAGCAGTGGATGCATTTTGACCTCTGCAATTCTCAGATTGATTTGGGACCTTGGGAGTACAGTGACTGGAAGTTTAGTGATTGCTAGAGGATGCTTTCAGGAGGTCTCTTGTGATGGTACCTCATTTACACCATGGTTAGTTACTCTACTTATAGGAGAATTCCATGGGATATCTTGTGATGGTATTGTGTAGTGAAGTGGTTTGAGCAGAGGGTATTACATATATCCTAGGATAGTTTGGGACCCCGGGATCATCCCTGGATTCAATTGGTTCGGTTGATTGATTGTGGAATTGCATTGGCATTGCTTGAGGACAAGCAATCTTTGGAGAGGGAGGACTGTAATGTTCTGTTACTGATAAATATGGAATTGAATAAGGACATTTAATACTAGGAGCATATTGGAACAATTATTCAGTATTATTAAGTCATCAATATAGTAAAGAGGACCATCAGAGTTATTATCATAAAGCATGTAGAGCATGCAAGCCTTATTTCTTCAGTCTTAAGTCAACGAGCAATTAGAATGGCATGCATGCAAAAAGTAAAGCACAAAATCTAAAAGTGACATGAAAACCCTAAAAGTACATGCTAAAGCTATATAAGAAGGGTCATTGAACCAAAAGGATAATCTATGATTATTATTATTGAGTTTGGTTTCTAGAGCAACAACAACAAGTGTCGCAACAACAAGTTGGGATTGGAGATGAAGGTATTTAGCTAGCAAGGGGTTTTGACAATGAAATGTATATGACCTTATCATTTTGGGATAGATAATCCAAATCTATCATTGGTACTCATCATCTTCTTAATTATTGGTTCAATCATCCAACAGTCAGAGAAATATTTTATTGCAGGTGCACCCTTTTGTTGCTGGGAAATAGCTGGAAATCCCAAATCCATTCGCTAGCCTTCAAGATTCCAGTAAAATATCTGCATGCTACCTCCATTCTTCTCAACAAGGTTACATAAACATATTGAATGATTACTATTTCGTTCCAAGCACATTCAGAGCCTCCACAAGCAAAAATGTGAGGAACAAGGGCATCATCCCTTCTAAAGCAAATCAATTCGCTAGGTGGATTGAAGGAGGATAAACTTCCGCATGCATCCCCTTATCTCTTAAGGGGGAATATACTCTCAGTCCTATAAATTCCTAGCAGCAACAAACACTTCCTATTTCAAAAACTTCAATATGAGCAGAAGGAGGGCACACTTTCAACTGGGCGTCAACTGCTGGAGAGGAGCACCATTTTCTTATTCTTTCAAGCACAACTTGCATGCATCTCATCTATTGACAGAATATCAACATTATTATCAGTGGTATGCATATATTTTCTAACTAAAAGTATTTACCCTATTTTCTCTCTAGATCGACTAGTTTTTAGGGTCATTTGGAACGACACTTTTGCATGCACATTTTATTTAGCTTTCCAGCACAATTTGAGCATCTGAACAACAAACATATTACCAAAGTACAATAGAATATTAGTTGGAATATTACACATAGCCCACACTTTTAGTTGTAGAATTTAGCTTTGTTTTCCCCAAGTTGAGTGCTTCTCCCACCAATTGAGTATTTATTGGTGGGATGGGTATGGACACATCATTTGGTCACTCTTTTGATGAGCTCATTAAGTTATACGACATTGACAATGGTGGTCTGTAATCGACTGCTACCCATACTTTTTTTATTGCTTTGCAGAGCATCTATAGTAAGTCTGTAATATTACTTGTGAGCTCTGTTTGGCGCTCATCCATCTTCTTAAGGATTTGGGTTGCTATTTCTCCCATTGAGTCCATTAGAAGGGTATAATATTCATTGGTAATGCCGATAGTTCATGTTGATTTGTTAGCCTTCCTTTTCTTATGCCTTATCTGCTTCCCCTCATTTCCTAGTCTTGAGTCTATTGTAGTCGTGCTTGACTCATTCTGGGTATTATCTGGGTTTTCCTCTGATGGGTTTTCTCCTTGTTCCCCATCCTTCTGTGTCAGTGGATCATCCTATCACTCCTCTTCTTCTAGAGATAACTGATTTCCTGCAACAGAGAGTCACGATTCTTCCGACCAATATTGGATATTTGCCTCAGCTTCTTCATGCGACAATTGATACTGCTTCGGAAGACATTGGCGCTGTGGGTCTTGTCGCGACTGCAACATGGTATGATGGGGTCCGATTGTAAACTTGACAATGTTTCGAAACTGCTGAACGATTTCCTTGGTAATTCTAGTCTGCTATCTAACAAAATATCGCAAGGCCTCTTCGTGTAAAAAGAATTCAACATTACTGTTTTTTTTGTCTTTGCTTCAAATCTTTCTCGAACCAGAGATTCTGGTATTGAGCACCTTTACACATAATGGGCACATATAACCCTTGGTAGTTTGTTGGTTCTTCCCATGCAACAAACAAAATCAAAATAGGTAGTCTTGAATAATGAAATGCGCTACCTTTCTCTTGCACTTCCTCCACATATGCTAACATTCCATTGAGCAGATATTGCGACCAATTGAGTTGAACACCGACTGCAAATAACTATGCCGCAACAATCGTCCCTGTGGTGCACTGGTTCGGTCGCATCTTTAAGACCAATTTACTAACTAGAACATTAGTGGCGAACCAAATAATGTGGTCATTGATCGAGGCAATAAAAAATCCTATGGTGTCTCTGGTCATGTCATACTTGTCTTTTAACTTGTTCGTTAACGCAATATCTTGCTCTTTTCTGGTGAAAAATGGTGCTAGGTCTAGGCCTGCAAGTGGTAGTCCCGTAATTGCTGCTATAAGATCAACATCCACAGAAACCTTTCGGTCGAGCCATAGAAATCAACCTTCGAATGACACTAATAGTTGTTAAACACATGCATTCACCTCTGTTTTGTGACCAAAATATGACATGTACATCAACGACAATAACCTTGCTTTGTCTAGTCCTCTTGCCCATTCCATTTGAACTGTTGAATTTTAACATGTGCATGACATTCTTAAAAAATTGCATACTGGAATAGAGATGGAACTTGAAAATTAAACAATAGTAAGACAAGTACAATAGTCAACCAAGCATCACACAATTGAACACAAGATTTTTCACGGGGAAAACTTTTAAGGAAAAAAACCCCAAAGCGTTATTAATTCATCTTCTAAATGAGATGAGTGAGTTTGTACACAAAAATATAAACAAAAATTCTCATAATTTTGAGATGAATGTTCATAAAAATTTCCAAAACAAAGTGGCCCTAGCAGGATTACTGTTTCCCCCATTTACTGTTGCCACGTGGAGTGTGAGATGTTGCTGAGTCTTGTAGTAGCCTTCTGTTGCTAACCCTAACCACTTGTAGCAGCCCTACTGTTGTTTTCCATGACCCTCAAGCCTGCTTCCCATGACCTGCAAGCCTCCTACCCATGACCTGCTAACTGTTGTTGCTTCCAATGGTGACCATCAATGAGAGTTGGAGAAACCTGTTTTTGCTTCCTGTGGCCACCAGTGAGGGTGGGAGCAACCTGTGGCTGTAGCCTGTGACCACCAACGAGGGTTGTACCATCCTTCTGCTGCTACCTGTGGCCTCCACCAAGGATATGGTAGTCTGCTGCTACTAGCCGTGACCACTTGCAAGGTTGCTGCTGTAGCCTTAGACCACCAGCGAGGTTTGTGCTATTGCTTTAGACCACCACTGAGGGTGGTGGTGCTACCACCGGGCCTGTTGTAGTAGCCCTTTTCACCACCGTGAACTGTATGCTATGAATGGATAAACCCTGGTAGGATGAGAGCCTCCACTCTAGGACACGAGAAAGAAATTAAAAACTTAGCCACAAAATTTCCTTCCACACAACGATGATGATAATCCCAGTTCACAAATTGCCTCAGTAAAATTCAGTAGTCAAGTGATGAAGTTGTGTGTGTCAAAATGATTTGCAATTGTCCTTTATTTATAGTCCATCAAACATTTGAGTTGGTCCCACATAATTAGGAGTTGAAATTATTGTTTAATTCCTTTTCATCTTTGACCCTTTGACTTTTAATCTTTTGTGGTACAAAAGTCTTCTTGGTGTTTTGAATTTTGCCACTTGGTCCTTCTCTTGATGGTCTCAAGGAGAAAAACTAGGGTTAGATGGTATTCCTAGTATTTTTTTGGTCATAACAATTTGTATCAAGGGTCCTTGTGGTTCATTCATGTATTTTTGTGGTCATAACAATTTGTATCAAGGGTCCTTGTGGTTCATTCATGCCGACTCAAAGTACATATTCATAAATATGGAGAATTACTAAATGCTTTATTTTGATCTCCTCGTGCCACCAAGATCAAGTGCAAGGTATCTCAAACAGGGGTAGCTAGTCCTTGGAGAAGGTATCATAGGCCATATATCAAGGAGAGGAGTGCATCACTTTCCCAGACCTAGTCTAGGAACAACTTTCCACACATCTTTTTTCATAATTGAATTATATTATTCGATCATGGAATCATTCCATACATGTAGACTTGCTGCTCCTTTGTATGTGGAGGGTTCTGCATTAATGAGCTTTCTCATAAGGCCTGAGCATTTCTAGGGCTTTATGTTTTCTCTAAAATTTCTGGGAAGAGATTTATGCTTCTCATCCTCTTGAAACATTTCTCGATACCAAGAAGGTCTTTTTTTGGAAGGAGGAGCCTCAAGTAGTTGTTCAGCTTGTTGGGCCTGGGGAAAGCACACAGGAAATAAGCGCAAGAGTCAGTACGCAGTGCAATCGCAAGCAAGGAAACCTGCATGAACGAAGGAAACTGCGCAAACGAGGGAAGCTGTGCAGAAGAAGAGTAGGCGCAAAATATGTCATCTGCATAGAAGCGGGAAACTTCATGGAAGGAAGATGTTGCAGGGTACAAAGGTAGCACAAGTGTAGAACAATGACTAAAAGCAATAGGGTGACCGTGGGTGTTGAAGTTGGCTTAAGTCGGCGGATGCCACACGAGGGAAAGAACGTTGTAAGTAAGGTCGTTAGTGCCTCATGTCAAGTCATGATCACTGTAGCCTGAGGGGTGGTTGATGGTGACAGTTAATAGACTGCCTGTATGCAGTCGATCCTGTGTGGTCATGTAAAATAGTATAAATAGGAGGGATTCAATAGAGAAAGGGTTGGTCTCGACCATGGTTTTGTTGGTCGTAATTATGTTTAGGTTGGCTTGTCCATAGCTACTTGTAAAAGGGGGATAGATCAGAGTGAAGCTGGGAGATTGGGGTAGTAGAATAGTCGAAAGTCCGTAGGATGCAGACATAGTTAGTGCCGTAGAAGAGAAGCTCTACTAGAGCGGTGACGATAATAGAGAGATTGATCCAGGCCATGTGCAGGTCTGTAGGTAGTAGGAGTATATTGGGAGAAATAAGATAGAGAGCATGAAAACCATAAGTCCGAGTCTTAAAGAAACATCATAATATCAGTCTGCATCCTACAGACTGCAAGGTGCTATATCCTTTTCTCATGCCAGATGAAGAGCAGCTTGGTGGTTTTTCCCAGATGGGTTTCCATGTTATCTCTTGTGTTCAAATGGATGATTAATGCTTTGAATCTTTATGTTTCTGATTGTTTATGCTTATGATGCCAGTCTTATTATGATTGAATGAATGCAATACTGTCAATAAGAGATCAAATGCATGAATAGGTTATTATGCAGTGCTTGTGGGTGTTAGTTTATGTTCATGGCACGAGCATTGTTGCGCGCTTGTATGCTACGCCTGTCTATTAGATTACTTTTACATTCTGCCATGTTTAAAGTACTAAGGATGAATCTGTGTTGCACCATTAGTAGTTAGTAGAATATATGCGCGGTGTGCGCTACAGTTTGGCGGAAATGAATCCATCCTTGTGACTTGTTCTATCTTCTTGGCTACGCGCCAAGGGACCATAATCCCTCGGCAATCACGGAAACATGGTTCCAGTGGTTACCCATCGAGGAGATATCTCGGGTGAGACTGCGCTTGATTCATAGGTGTTGCCGACGGGGCTTTCTTTGTCGGGCCGGTATCTCAGGTGTTTGTTGGGTTGAAGGGCTGCGTAGAACCTGGGTCGCGCAAGTTAGGAAAAGTGGCCAGCAAATGGTTCCCTGTCACCTTGATTTTAACGGAAGGTTGAAAATGCTATTGCTAGAACTTCACAATTTTATGCATGAAGCATCAATCGTCCCTTAGTACATTGAGATTACTTTTTTTATTCCTTACCATGGGTTACAACATGCTATTTTTCATGTCTTAGTGTTGAAACATGTTTGGAAGACCTTGGCTTTGCAACATTAGTTACTTGACTATACTTGGTTGCATGTACTTGTGGTTCCCCTTGAGCCTAGCAGTATTTGCAACTATATTGTATTGTAGTGTTTGGGTGTACCATTTGTTCGCGAGGAGATAGAACTTTACATGGTTCTTCTATTTTCATTGTGATAGTTATGACTTGATCAAGATTGACACATGGTTAGATATTGTTGGCATAATACACACACACACACACACACACACACACACACACACACACACATATTGAGGGCCCTAACTTATGGGCCTATTTCACATATGGTTGCACCTTGGTAGCATTGATGTGCACCCCTTTTATGAAACTCTCCACTTATGCAGACATAAAGGTTGATTGTACCCATTTAACAACTATTTTGACCTTCTTTGAAATTTGGGGACTATTTGAATCAACACCCTAGCTTATTTTGCTTGAATTCACACTTGAGTTGTTAGATCATGAGGTGGACTACATATCCTAGTAAATATCTAATCCTTAGGTCACATGTTGATGCATTCCTCACTTTTTACACTATTTTATTGATTGAATATGAGGTCATTCCCTCTTCACGGGGTTTGTTGAAGTCCTCTAGATTATTATTTAAGCTTGCATCACACAATCTCTCCAATAAAAATGCTCCAAGTCCCCCGTAATTTTTGTCTCACACAAACCCTAGGTATTCTTCTATACATTGCACAATTTCTCAAACTTAAGTTCATATCTAGCACTATATTCCATCTTCATGTCTCTTCTAGGGTTTATATCACAAAGCTTAGTTATTGTTCCCTACAGTATTTTCTCTTGAAAAATACAAAGATAGAGTAATGAGTACATTACAACATGCAATTGTTCATGTCTTAGTGTTGAAACATGTTTGGAAGACTTTGGCTTTGCAAAATTAGTTACTTGAATGCAATTCCGATAGGTAGTGGCATGTACTTCGATTGGTGATTGCAAGTTTTGGTTACCTTTTCTAAGTGTTTTGTATACACTGTCACGTTTCCTTGGCTTCTTGAACCATGGGAACACACTTAGTTTAACAATCACTTGTGTTTGGAAAGGGTAGAATCAATCCCTTTTTTTGCAATACTAATTCTATGAAGTCTTGCATACCTTGTTACCCTTTATATTGCATGAGGTCTTACCCATGATTCTCATGATGATGATAGGCATTTTTAGGATATCAATGATGGATGGTTTGGCAAAGGCTAGCTTATTTTATGGATGAACACCCTTTCCATACATTGTCCTTGTGGTACATCGAACTACTGCCTTAATGATGAGTGTGTAATGTATAGAGGAAAGAAGTTGGTTGCATGTACTTGTGGTTTCCCTTGATCTTAGTAGTATTTTCAACTATAGTGTATTGTAATGTTTGGGTGTATTTGGTGTACCATTTGTTCTTGAGGAGATAACACTTTACATGGTTCTTCTATTATCATTGTGATCGTTATGACATTATCAAGGTTGAGGCATGTATAGATATTGTTGGTGTAATACATTATATATACATTGAGGGCCTTAACTTATGGGCCTATTTTGCATATGCTTACACCTTGGTAGCATTTATGTTATCTTATGGAGGAGTTCCAAGCGTATGCACCCATTTTTTCTATGGTTTTAGCATGAGTTATTGGGGTATTTGATGTGATGTGATGTTGTTAGGACCTCCTAATGAGAATGGCATGGATATAGAAACAAACCCTAGATCAATAAAGGTTCAAGATCTAGGATAAGGGATACCAGGGAAAAAGATTTGATTATTTAAAAGCTTCCTAGATGCACAAGTCTTGCTATAAATGATAAGGTAACCACTAGCATGGCAATAACATTTCATGCAAAGAAGACTTTATATCCTAAGGGGAAAATAAATTTGTAAAGGATTAGTTCCTTTAAATGGGAAAATGGAGTCTAAATCCATATCAAAATAGTGAAATATTTAATACTTGAAACAAAAATGGTGTCAATAACACAGTGAAATTTGTCCTTGAACCCTATTAATTATTTTTCTTTGAGAAAGTTGAATATTTAACAAAGGATATTAATCTCATATATTTCAATCCCAAATAATTAAGATGTTTCAAAGCAATAGAAATTTGGGTCTATCGATAAAATATTCTTCAAATAATTTCGATGTTGCCAAGAAAAATCAGTGAATGGTGAAACCCAATCCTAATCGATTTACAAAATTTAATGAAACTGACATGAAGGAAATATGAAAGAAAAATGTTAAGGTCAAAAGGGAATATGAATTTCACAAACCAAACCATGAGTTCACTGAAGATAAAAAATTTGTTTTAGAGGTTAAAAGATTTAGGGAAAGGTACTCACAGATTTGGGAGGCATTGTCTCCTCTCAGAGTGACTCTTCTCATCCTCCCTCTCCTTAGACGCAATCCAACTCTTCTCTTCTCTACTCACAACTCATAACTGACTCTTCTTGGCCTCCCTCTCCTCGACCACAATCCAAATAGTTTTCATGGATGTCTTGTGCACTATCCAAATCCCTTTTGTGATTCCGTGAAATCGAAGCTAAAAGGTTTTCATTTTTCAAAGGCCAGGATCTGTAGAAGACAGATCAACAGACGAAAATAATTTCGTCGGATCAAAGCGTTTGTCAAAGCTTTAGTCCTCAAATCTGTGAAGACAGGTTAAAGTAATGCAACATTTGACAGTGTGGATCTTGTTGAGGCAATATCTACTGTAGGTGGCACCTCTGCTGATGGGACTAGCGCGAGGTATGTGGCCCCAGAAACTGAAGAAACATAATGGCTCCATACACGTGGATGACAAATATGGAGGGTGTTCATATTGAATGGTTAGGAACATTTCATATCTGTAAAAGTCACGTTAAGGTCGGTTTGAGGTAGAAGGGACGTCCTCACGTGCGATTTGCCTTTTCGATAGGTAATTAAGTTCCCTGATGCCATTTGTGGCATGTGTACAGGTGAAAATCATCCCCATGGTAGCGCCATCTCTCCCAAAACAAAAGGTCCATCGTATAGCCTATGTGTGAAATCAGAAGAAGATCATGAAGGTCGAAGATACATAGTGGTGAATTTGGTCTCTACACGAAGCAAGGGGGACGCTACAAAAGGAAAGTGATCAGATGCCATCATAAGCAGAGGGGAAGGGGAAAAGAATGTCAAGTACATATGTCATGATCCAGGTGGGTGACAATGCGGGAAATGCCAAGGTTCTTTTCTGTGGCCAGCATGGCTATGCTGAGGCAGATAAGGCGACGTGACTAGATCTTCGATGGGAAATAGAGATCTAAATCCCACGTGCTCACTCATGCTGTCATCATGATAATAAACGGTGAGGTGTGTGATAATGATAACGTGTCATCTCCATGTACATTTCTCTAATCCTAAATAAACACCACATTTCTGAGCCACAGAGGTGTAGAGGGTGAGCAAGTGTAGAAGAAAAATTCAAAGTATTAGTTTGCTGGGGGTCCTAAGAGTTCTATAAATTTGCAATGGCTGTCTGGTTTGAGAAACTCGTCTATCAAGGCGTGTTGTTGGTTGGAAAGCATGGTTCCACGTTCCTTTGTTTCCATGGTTATTACACCAAGGAAGCGTCAACCATCACGGAAGAGACGTCCATTGTATTAGAGGATCCATCTGGTTTCAGCGAGGTCATGATAAAGACATTCATCGTATTAGATAAACCTCCTGAGGCCAGTGAAGGAATGATTATCTTAACAGAAGACCATACCCCCGACGACGCGGTGCCTGGGTTTTCATGTCCCGTGGGTGTCCCTCCAGAATCCCCAGACGCAGTCACTGCCTCCAAAGCCCGGACACATGGTGATAGTCGCTAGAAATGCTTTGTTGGTGTGAATGCTTGTACCAAAGCATCAGGGGTCCAAAGCCTTCATCACCTCTTTCATGCATTCTATTTGCCAACTTTTTCGGAGGTGGTGAGGAGGTTGAACATGTGCCTCGTCATATTTCCTATAGAAGGACCCTCCTCATGGAAGGAAAGGAGTACAATAATGACAAGTCACTCCAAAATACGGCCCTTCTTCAAATCCCCCCATATAACATTGTTACCAGGAGAAGGGGGAATTATAAGGAAGGCTGAGCACAAAAGGGACACAAACCTTCTTGCCAGCCATAAGCCCATGCAGAAAGGTGCTTTTGAGAAAAGAATGGACACAAAGGGAAGAAAGGAAGACACGTTGCAAACTGGACAGAAGGGAAGGTGATCTGAGCCAATTCAACGAAAAGCCAAGTCAACAACGAGCCACCAAAGAGCACCATAAGACGTTGTTTTTAGGACCGGCGAGCTCGAAAGCTGAAGATGCTATGCTTCCGTTAGAACCAGCATGCGTACCTGCTCAACGATGTCGTTTAAATATATGTAAATTATGGTGTGAGTGCCACGTTTTAGTTTTTAGTATTTTTTATGGTGATTGTAATCATTCACTTGCCTTGTTTTGAGGTTACTCTCGGGGGTTGAGAGCACTATAAAGGGACCTCCGTAGAGGAGGAAAAAAGGTTGTTGGCCTAGTTGGAACTTGAGAGTTTTTTTGTATATGATTTGACCTACTTTTAATACAAGGAACAGAGCTAGGCGTCGGCCTGTGGGTTGTGAGAATTCCCATGCATCTCCTAAGTTGCAGTTTGTGCTTTCTTATCCTTATGTGCATGTACTTCTTGTTATCTCTTTTCATTCTATTTTATTCATGTTGTAGACTTAGTGTATAATGGTCTAGGATTCATTCTCATATGCCTCAGCCATTGTTTGGGACATTCACCAAATGTTTCTTCCAAAATTGGTGTGGAATTCATCTTTACGGTGCTCCACATCGATGGGAATTCATCTTTCCTCATTTATCACCAGACCTTAACATATTGACAGTAACCGAGGTGTTACCTTGCTCTTGTGAACACTCTCTGTGCAGACTTCTCTACGTTTCCTTGATATTATGACTCCATCTCCCCAACGTATCACATCTCGTTTCCACCTCCAACCTCTAAAAATTCGCTCTGTGACAATAATGTCTGGCCTTGTTATACATCCTTGAGATATCCCTCTCTGGAATAGGAGAAGCCAACTCCCTTTCCTAAAGTAGTTTTGTTGTTGCCTCAGGGTCCGCCTCCTCGCAGCCTTGGGCGCAATTCTGGGTGCTAACAAATTGGTGTTGTTGCTAGGGACTAAATTGAAAATCATCCCTGGGAAGAATGAAAAATATTCAAAGAGAAAGAGGTTATATGTGGGAAAATAGAGACTCCTGCATGTGAAAAAAGGTTTCATCATTTTCCCTGGCGACTCCACGTTAAATTTTCTAGAAGTTGACTCCACTGGGGATATTGGTGGCCGAAAGGACCGACATGAAGAGGAAGGTTCAAAACCTCCTAAAGCTATGGACGACAGTACCGTAGACCGGACTGTAAATGATGAGTGACAGTCAGGTATTCATCAGAAAATGAATTTTTCACCTGGTCACCATGCAAACCTGTGTCTCAAATGATGTGACAGCTCCACCAGCGCCTTAGTACCAAAAGTTGAGTCTCCTGAAGGAGTTGGAAACTCTCGCAATGTACATGAACTCACTATAAGGACATGAGTAGGTTGGAAGAGAAGACGAGGTATTTAAGATTTAGTTTCTTCCAAAGCGTCTTAGCTCTTCTTATAAATATCTTTTCCTCTTTTCGTAAGTTCGTTAGAATAAAATGTCATGGTTTATTCCACCCCAGGAAAAGTCATGAGTTCACTCCTGTATATCCTTCTTTGCAAATAGAGGGTGTCTCCTCCTCATGTACATCTGATTTTAGTTCAGATCCTCCCCTTGAGGTCCCTTATACTAAGAGGCCGCCTTATGAGCCTTATGATGCAGTTTTCGAGAGCATGTCTTTCCCGCAAGACCCTGTCACAACCAATACCTGAGGCATATACTTTCCTCTTCTCCTGCCTAAGGTCCTTCATGATTTCCATGCAAATCACTATAAATATCTCCCTAAGTTCGATGGAAAATATGAAGGCATCACAACTGAGAAACACTTACAGGGTTTTGAATATTTTCTTGATCTTTTTGAGATAGAGCATGATGATGTTTGTATGAGAGATTTTCCCCAATATTTGCAAGGTCATGTCAAAATATGGTTAAGACATTTACGGTCGAAATCCATCAATACATGGGAGAAGTTTTATCATATATTCCTATATTTTTGGGGTGAAAAGAGATAGTCAGACTGAGTGCTATCAGAATTTGATTCTATGAGGAAATGTGAGGGTGAAGCTACGTCAAGTTTCAACATAAGGTTTGCAAGTTTCTATTACAGCATGCCCAAGGAAATTCAGCCCTTAGAAGGCGCTGCAAAGTTACATTACACATCTATTTTCTCCCCGAATTTGTCTTTATTTCTTTTGGAGAGAAAGTTGTATTCATTAGGGAAGATGTTTGCTGATGCGTTGGAGGTTGAATAAAATTTCAGGCTATCGGGAAGGTTACCAGACTAGGCAGGTAATACTGAAAACAACAAAGATTTGAACCGGGTAGAGCTGCATGAGACGAAGGAAGGATTTCCTTGGAAACTTGTGTCTTCCTCCAATATACAGAAATAAGATCATCATGGAGGTGGAAAGGTAGGAAATTTTACCATTCCGTTCCCGCGAGATCACAACCAGCGTATTGCGAATTGCGTGCATATTAGCCCTGATCAAGATTTTGGCATACCCATATATGATGAATACAAAGATGACTATTTGGGTGGCATGCCAGAGGGAACTGATGCATATCTTATAAATCTTGGTCTTGACAGGGAAAGAGACATGGTTCCTGAGATCAAAGCTTCTACGGGTATTTCAGAGCCGAAGACCTCGTGTTAAGGGGAGAGGTTTTTTGTTTTTATTGAGGAAGGTGAATGCACCCTTGCTGGAGCAAGTCCAAAAGATGAAAGTCTGGTTCCTGAAGCCCAACTCCAAGAACATGTTGCATTGTTCAAATACTACATACAAGGCTCTGTGCATGGTTCCTTAGAAAACCAGCTAGATCATGGGCCCAAAGGGTTGAATTTCAAACAATTCTTCCAAAATAATTGGACGGGAGACCCCTTCGGGAAATGTAGTAATCTTGATAGTTGCATCCCTGATTCTATGGAAGGGTTTCTCGACCCAGAATACCAATGAAGACCACGAAGAAGACGCTTCTCCGTGCATCCTAGGCCAAAGGGTGGAGCTACTCGGTTCTATAGAGGAGAACAATGCCGTTTTCTTTGCGACACTTGTAAGGAATCAATCCTTGATCCCTGAAGTTCCACACGTAAAAGATGAAGCTGTAAGTACTGATGAACTAAAGGAAATATCCCACTGCCTTTTGGTACGAAGCCTCCGCATGATGCTGGAAGAGTGGCAGTTGGAACATTTTTGTCATATCAGGCGAACAACCGAGAGATTTGACAACCATCAAGGTTTCTATGATCCGGTAGCAGAATACATGGCATGACATGAAGAGGGTAATGAATGGTTAAACCTCTATTGCAAAATAAATTTTTTTATTGTAATTCTGTGCCGTTGGGTTTTTTGATATTGCTTTTGGTCCAACATGAAAAGAAATGGTATTTATGGGATCATTTTCTTGGTTGGATTCATTGGAAGTCAGATATTAGTTAAACCAGGAAATGAAATTCAGTAGTTAGATAGTAGAGATGAATAAGCTCCGTATGATGAGCATTTCCTTTTAAGTTAGTTTTCTAGATACCCACAAAGTTTTTTTAGTTAGTCCCATTATTTGGATTAATTTTGGGTCTCTCGAGCAATTTTTGAATTTTGCAGTGTAGCTGAGGGAACCTTCCAATGGACTTTGGAACTTGGTCTACGTTTTTCTTTGCTACCTCACATGGAGGATAACATCCCTAGCTGGAGCCACTTGTTAACACTATTTCTCACTCCGTACGAGAGGGAAAAGAAAGCAGAACGAGGAAACCGCACCCTAAATTTCACACAAATTTCCATTCCAAGTTTGGCCTATAACTATGTAAAGGAGGCCATGCTTCAATGGTGGCGATTGAAAAAGTAAAACAAATCGAAGGATGAGATGGTTTTCATGGGTTTCTCGTGCACTATCCAAATCCCTTTTGTGATTCTATGAAATCGAAGCTAAAAGGTTTGCAATTTTCAAAGGCCGTGATCTGTAGAAGACAGATTAATGGACGAAAATAATTTCGCAGGATCAAAGCGCTCGTTGAAGCTTTAGTCCTCAAATCTACAAAGACAGGTTAAAGTGACGCAACATTCGATGGTGCGGATCTCATCAAGGAAAGATCAACGGTAGGTGGCGCCTCCACCAATGGGACTAGTGCGAGATAAGTGGCACCATAAATTGATGAAACATAATGTCTCTATACACATGGAAAATGGATATGGAGGGTGTTCATATTGAATGGTTGGGAACATTTTAGATCTGTAAAATTCACGCCAAGGTCGGTCTAAGGCGGAAGGGACGTCTTCACGTGCGTTCTACCTTTTCGACAGGTAATTAAGTTCCCTGACGCCATTTGTGGCATGCTTACAGGTGAAAATCATCCCCACGACAATGCCAACTCTCCCAAAACCAAAGGTCCATCGTATATCTTGCATGTGAAATCAGAAGGAGATCATGAAGGTTGAATATACAGAGCGATGAATCTGGTCTCTACACAAAGCAAGGGGGATGCGAAAAAAGAAAACTATTCTGATGTCATCATCAGTAGAGGCGAAAGGGAAAAGGATGTCAAGTACATATGTCATGAGCCAGGTGGGAGATAGTGCGGGAAATGCCAAGGGTATTTTCCATGGCTAGCATGGCGATGCCAAGGTAGAGAAGGCGGTGTGACTAGATCTTCAGTGGGTAATAGAGATATAAATCCCACGTGCTCGCTCATGTTGTCATCATAATAATCAATAGCAAGGTGTGTGAGGATTTTGACGTGTCATCTCCATGTCCCTTTTTATAATCCTATATAAATGCCACATTTTTGAGCCATGGAGGTGCAGAGGGTGAGCAAGTGTAGAAGAAAAAATCGAAATATCAGTTTGCTGGGGGGTTTTGAGAGTTCTGGGAATTTGCAATGGATGTCTGGTTTGTTAAACATGTTTGTCAAGGCGTGTTGTTGGTTGGGAAGCATGATTCCACGTTCCTTTGTTTCCCTGGTTATTACACCAAGGAAGCATCAACCATCGAGGAAGAGACATCCATTGTATTATAGGATCCATCTAGTTTCAGTGAGGTCATGACAGAGACGTTCATCGTATCAGATGAACCTTCTAAGGCTGATGAAGGCATTACTGTCTTAACAAAAGACCATACCCCCGATGACGCGATGCCTGGGATTTCATGTCCCATGGGTATCCCTCTAGAACCCTCGAATGCAATCATTGCCTCCAAAGCCGCAACACATGGTGATAGTCGCTATCAACCCTCTATTGGAGCGAATGCTCGTACCAGAGCATTAGGGGTCTAAATCCTTCATCATCACTTTCATGCATTCTATTTGCCAAATTTTTTTGAGGTGGTGAGGAGGTCAAACGCGCACCTCGCCGTATTTCTTGTAGAAGGACCCTCCTCATGGGAGGAAAGGAGTACAAGAATGACAAGCCACTCCAAAAGCTTTTCACCACTGAGAGCAATGCGACCCTTTTCTCAAATTCCCCCATATAACAATGTTACCAGGAGAAGGGGGAATTATAACGAAGGCTGAGCACAAAAGGGGCACAAACCTTCTTGCCAGCCATAAGCCCATGCAGAAAGGTTCATTTGAGCATGGAATGGACACAAAGGGAAGAAAGGAAGACACATTGCAAACCGAACATAAGGGCAGGTGGTCTGATCCAAGTCAACGACGATCCAAGTCAGCAACGAGCCACCGAAGAGCACCACAAGCCGTTGTTTTAAATATATGTAAATATATGTAAATCATGTGTGAGTGCCACATTTTAGTTTGTTAGTATTTTTGATGGTGATTGTAATCAATCTCTTGCCTTGTTTCGAGGTTACTCTCAGGGGCTGAGAGCACTATAAAAATACCTTTGCAGAGGAGGAAAAAAGGTTGTTGGTCTTGGTTGGAACCAAAGAGTTTTTTTGTATATGATTTGACCTACTTTTAATACAAGGAACAGAGCAGGATGCCGACCTATGGGTTGTGAGAATTCCTTTACATCTCTTAAGTTGCAGTCTGTGCTTTCTTATCCTTATGTGCATGTATTTCTTGTTATCTCTTTTCATTCTATTTTCTTCATGTTGTATACTTAGTGTAAAATGGTCTAGGATTCATACTCATATGCCTCAGCCATTGTTTGCAACATTCACCAAATGTTTCGTCCAAAATTGGCGTGGAATTCATCTTCACAATGCTCCACATCGATGGGATGTCATTTGTCGTCATTTATCACTAGACCTTAACATATTGACAGTAACGGGGGTGTTACCTTGCTCTTGCGGACACTCTCTCTACAAAATGCTCTACATTTCCTTGATATTATGACTCCATCGCCCCAACGTATCACATCTCATTTCCACCTCCAACCTTTGAAAATTTGCTCTGTGACAATAATGTCTGGCCTTGCTATACATCCTTGAGAGATCCCTCTCTAGAATAGGAAAATCCAACTCCCTTTCCTAAAGAGGTTTTGTTGTTTCCATAGGGTCTTCCTCCCCACAGCCTTGGGCGTGATTCCGATTTCTAACATACTATATATATAAAATTTTAAATATTAAACAATATACATTTATATATTTATGTACTTTTTAATATATACACATTGGAAAATAAATTTTAATAAACATATTTTTTTTTTAATGAGGATGCTAGTGATGATGACGTGAGTGACATCAGATCCGATTATCATCATCATCATCACCATCACCACCATCATGATCATGATCATTGTCAATGTCATTGTCATCAAAAGCATCATCATTAATGTCGTCATCGTTAGTAATCATCATCATCATACACAACACCATCGTTATCGTTGTCATCGTCGTCATCATCGTTGATGTCATCACTATTCATCATCACAATCATCATAAACAACACTATCATCATCATCCTCATGATAATCATTGTCATCAACATCAATAACATCATCGTCATCATAAGCATCATCATCATGGTCATTGTCATTGTCATCACGACCATCATCATCATCGTACATATGATCATCATCGTTGTCGTCATTGTAATCATGATCAGGGTCATCATCACCATGATTAGTATCATCATCACCATTCCCATCATAATTATTGTCATCACTATTTATCATCACAATCATCATAAACAACAACATCATCATCATCGTCATCATGATATTCATTGTCATCAACATCAAAATCATCAACATCAAGAACATCATAGACATTTTAAGCATCATCATCATGGTTGGTAAGCTACATTTCAAACCCTCCTACAATACTCTCTTGAAACTCAATCATCAATTAATGAGGGAGAATTATTGGCTCACATGAACTAAGAGAGAGCATTGTCAACTAAGATGGAAGGAAACTTAGAATTGTAGGTTAACATTATGTTAATAATGGACTAATTATTCCATGTGCATGGACCTATCCATTCCTTATTTATCATATTCACACATTTCTATCAAATATGTGGGTCATTGATCTTGAAATTTTTCTCAAGTCGACAAGTTTTGATGAGAAAGTCATAGATCCAAGGAAAATCCATAGATCAAGGACCATAAATAGGAAAGGGGAGTGGGAAATCCATAATCATGCACCTAAGCTAAGGAAAATGTTACTTATGGAAAGAAATTCAACACGTTCCATCAACGATAGTGGGAGGTTATGACATAATCAATGAATATGGATTGCATGGTTCTATCACACATAAAACTAAGTGTGACACTACCGTGTTTAAGATATGTGCATAATTAGCCGTGAGTGTGAAAATACATGCACTACAAGTGTGCCTTGGTATACAAAATAACCTTTATTGGCTATTATGCCATGAATAAACTATGAGACCCAAATGACTATAATTTTGTATACCAAGGAACACTTGTAGTGCATTTTTCACACTCAAGGCTAATTATGCACATATCTTCAACATGGTAGTGTCACACTTAGTTTTATGTGTGATAGAACCATGTAATCCATATTCATTGTTGTATCAAAAAATAGTTCTTTCCTTTTGTTGATTTCTCTCTTTTTTATTTCCTAAAGGAACATAACCCCCAATGCATTACTCCATTTCATATTCCAAGTAACCTAAACATGTTTTACAATAAAATCTTTAAAACCAAAGGTAGACACCCAATCTTTTCAAATTACTTGGAGCACCTATTTTCTGTAGGATAAAGAGGTTCAAAAGATACTATTGACACCCAAAGAAATAGTTTCTTTCAAACAACAATAGTTAGTATTAAATCAAATCCTAAACTAATAAAATGACATGTTGAAAACCTATATATATATTGCATTCAACGATAGTTAGTGATTGCCAATGATGAATATGAATAGAGAAGCAATGTTGAACATTGTCATAGTTAGACTTATCGCAAGGGGGTATAGGAGGCTCGTGAATTATTCATCGAAATTGTGGGACCTAAATGTATAATCATCTGAAAATATCCCTTCATGTGCAATAGTATGGGTAAGGCCATTGAGCACACCCTTATTATTATGGCAAGATTTATTGTCACACATAATTGGAAACCTTTTGACTTCATCTCTGATGGAATTCAAAGTCACTTTAAAGTACACCAACTTGTCATATGCATGAATATGCATAGATATGGATGTTAAGAAGTCACTTCCATCGTTTGTGAACGTAGAGTCAATGGGTTTTATGTCTGGAAGCAACCTTTGGAATATGAGGAAAATTTCTTTAATTGCAAGGTTTACTTTAATCATGTTTTCCTTGAACACCACATGAAATAAGAGAGAGCATTGTCAAAGTCACCTTTTCACACTTCAAAACTTGGCAATGAGACATAGAGAAACAATCTATTTGCTTGCAAGACAATAATATTACTTCACTGCCAATTTTATGTTGGTGTTTCTTTGAAATATCATGCACTAAATCATAGAAAAACACATCAAATCAATTTTAATCACTTATAATCAATAAACCACAACCAATAACCAACAACATAAATGTGAAAATAATTAAACTGTCATTCTTAGGGTCAACTACAATAAAGATGAAATTAAAATTAGGCTAAAAACCTAAATCATGATTTCACATGATGAAAAGAATAGAACAATATGCATTCAAGAGCATAAGGGAAAATAAATCCATGCTCAAATATTAACACAATCATCAAGTAATAATTGTCTTAATCATCCAAAGTGTTGTCAATCATTTTCTTCAGTTATTCAAATTGTTGTTCTTGTGGATTTCCCCAATATAAGCTCTTTTCTTTAGAAACCATGGTGTGAAATGATGTTTTTGTGTTTTGAGAAAAAATATTTGGTGTTTTCCCCTTGTAAAGTATAGTGTAAGATGACGAGAACTTGAGAGTGTGAGGTGTTTTTCCTCCCTTTGTCTCCCTTTTTCTCTCATGCGAACTTGAGAGTGTGAGGTCTGTATAAATGAGGAAGGGTACCTCCCTATTTATACTAATCAAGTGACTGACCAAACACATGACTGTGACCGACTTGTCTCCCTAACAGGGCCAATTTATCCTAGAGAGACTCCAAATACATATTACATGATGTTACACTAGGGAGTATTGCCTCGACTTACAACAGAGGTTGTACCTCAAGGTCTAGACACAATTAATACATCCCGCAAGGAGGTAAACACATCTCCAATGGGGGTACAACACCATACAATGATAATATACATCATAATATCTTTTGAAGTTACAAATACATCAACAATCCCTCTTAACTAGGAAGGTATTCTCTCTCTTCCACAGTCATCAACACATTTGGTCAAGTATTCACCGCAAAGACATCATCACAGAGTCATAGAGTCATCATCATAGATTTTTTCATCATCATCTTATTATTGATCATCGAATGGTACTATCTGTCATAGAAAGTTTCTATAGAGCCAACCCTTTTTCATGTCGGGTGTAGGCCTAGTCCTCAACCAGGTCTTCATCACATCTTGAGAAAGACATCACGTAGGAACTGTCCAGGACCTTCTTTACATTGCCACGCCAATAAAATGCATCTTCTACCTTCATCTCGTTGTATCCATATCATCTCTTTTGTCCTGCAAAAAATAAAACAAAGCACATAGAGCATACACGTTCAACCTGTGTTCTACCAGTAAAGGAGAACCACCTAAGTGCACCTCACATGCTTCATGACCAAATTATCTCAACATGGGAACACACACACATATATATAGATATATATATATGTAAGTACTGATTACGACCAAAAAACCTGCTACATTAGGACTTTTATGTTCTAGGTCAACCTCAAGGACTTATTACATCTGAACAACCTTCGTCCAAGATATTTTCCGTTCATTCAACCTTCAGGGCGTATTACATCCAATTAACCTGTGTACCATGCTAGGAATCCTTTTACACTTGGAAAAACTACATGAATTATTACATCTGAATAACATGTGTACCATGCTAGGGTTCATATTTACATTCGGATAACCCGTCTTAGGACTGATTACGTCCAAGGATAACCAACGAGCTTCGTTGGGACTGATTACATCCGAGGACAACCTACATTACTGATTACGTATGAGCATCTTACTTCACCAGGATTTTTCCCGCTTGGACAACCTATCTCATTTCCCATGTGAGATATTATGCATCCGCAATTTCTAGCATAGAAACACATCAAGACTAATTACATCCGAGAATAACCTGTGAGCTCCGCCATGACTTATTACATCCAAGGATAACCTACATGAATGATTACATCTAAGAAACCTACAATCTTCGCTAGGATTTTATGCTCAGACAACTTGTCTCTCTAGCTATGCTAGAACACATTACTCCCTCTTTCAAGGAGTCTTGTTCTGAATCACACTAAGTATTTCTCTGAAGTACTCGAACTTCACTCTTGCTAGAGGCTTAGTCAACATATCATCTATCTGCTTGTCCATTTACATGTACTGGAGCTTCACTTCTCCTCTCTGCACAATATCCCTGATATAGTGGAACTTGATCTCGATGTGCTTGTCATGGAACACATGGTTTTTCGACAGCTTCACACAACTCTGATTGTCGTCGAAGATACACATCACATCTAACCGGAGATCAAACAAGTTGGACAATATATTTTGTAGCCACACTACCTTGCAACTAGTCGAGAAAGCGGCAACATATTCTGCCTCGATTGTACTCAATGCCACACATGATTGCTTCTTGCTGAACGAGGAGATCATGCTAGATCCCAAACTGAAGCAACAACCTGGGGTGCTCTTCCTGTCAGTGGAGCTACCTTCCCAATCCCAATCAACATAACCATGTAGGTTAATCTTTTGATTCACATCAAATTTCAGACCATAATCCACTGTACCTTTTAGGTACCTCAGTACATGCTTTACAACTATCAGGTGAACATGTCTTGAATCCGCCAGGAACTAGCTCAGGGTGTTCACCGCAAAGCATATGTATGGTCTCATATTCGTCATATACATCAATGAGCCAATCATATGATGATATATCGTGGCATCAACTGACTGAAATGAAGCATCACTCAGAAGCTTCAGGTTATATTCCATAGATGTGGTTATTGCCTTGCAGCCCAACATTCTAAATATCTTTAGAATATCCATTGCATACTTTCCTTGACCAAGGAAGATCCCATCTGCACTTTGCCATACCTCCATGCCTAAGAAGTAGTGCATCATACCTAGGTCTTTCATATCGAACTTTGTAGCAAGTCTCTTTGCATCTTTAATGAGTTCCTCTTCGTCTGTTAGAAACAAGTCATTGACATATAACAAGAGTATTACTGGTCTTTCGTCTTCAACCTTAAAGTAAAGGTTGGAATCTGCTTTACTCTTGGTAAATCCTAAGTTCATCAGGAAGTTATCCATTCTGTCGTACCTTTTCCTTGGTGCTTGTTTCAATCCATACAAGGCCTTCTTTAATTTGCACACATGGCTCTTCCTGGCATGTGTCTCGAATCCCAGTGGTTGTTCCACGTATACTTCCTCCTCGACTATGCCATTCAAGAAAGATGTCTTGACATCCCTCTGGTGTATTTTCTATTTCATAACTGATGCCAATGCAAGTATGGTCCTAATGGAAGTGTACATTTCCACATGTGCAAATGTCTCTTTGTAGTATATTCCTTCTTTCTATGAGAAGCCTCGTGCTACAAATCACTAGGGGAATTTTCAGGTCTAAAACGGGCCTCATAAGAGATATAATAAAATATTTAAAGTTTGTCATTTTTCGGGGAAGGTATATTTACAACCCACATTTTTCATTACAATTCATGTTTATGGTTTACAGTGAAAAGACGTGCACAAATAAAATTAATAAAAATTAATCTTTGATATGACTAAAAAACATGAGTACTTTTGAATGCATAAATGTGCTAAAATAAAGTACTTATAAAATAAAATAAAGTAAAACATTTTAGTTTTGAATTGTAAACCTAAATTAAACTTTTGTAAATAAATTATAAATTATACATATTTGAAATAATTCACATTAATAATTATTTATTTTATATATTTACACATTTAATATAAAATTCTAATCATTATTATTTAATTAAATATAACATTATATATTGTATTAAAATATAATATATATTATAATAATTATAACATATATTATATTATATTTTAATATAATATGATATATGATCATTTATATAAACACATAACATTTGTGACTTTATATTATAACAAAATGAAAACATAAAAATGGATAATGTTATATAACTTGAATATGTTGCTTCATGTTATATTATATGTATTATATACAAGTTATAATATATGATGTGATATAATATATAATAATTTTATTGTGTCATAAAATTTAATATATATAATGAAATTTGTTTATTATATAAAATCTAAAAGTACTAAATCATAATTTTATTTTTTAATTTATGTTTGAATTTTAATTAATAACATATTTTAGATTCAAAAGAGAAAGTACTTTAAAGTGAAATTACTTTAAGGTTACTATGTACATAAATATTATAGTTGAAAGTAATTTATGAGTAGTTTTTTCATTATGACGATGGTTAACCATAAATTTCCATCCACCATTTAGAATTTGACAAGTAAGTAACTATGACTCAAGCAATGCCACCTCAATGATAAGGGATGATGCCATTCTTTAGAATTTGATTGGTTCTTATAAAGTCGATTTTGATGGCACATTTTTATTTATTTTGAGGCTCATTCTTTACCTCAAAAGTTTCCTAATGCTTTCCTTGTATTTCTCAATGTTGCCATCTGCAACATGCTTAATCTTGTAGATCCATTTTGAAGTCACGACATACTTCTTCTCCGGTCTCGAAACTATCTCCTACGAATAGAATCCTTCCATTCTTTCTTTTCTGTAGCCTCTTCATAAGTGAAAGCTTGTCTGTAATTGATGTCACACAACTGAGCTACATAGCTATTGTAGGGCTTTGCCCTTTTTCTCTCTCTATGCATTCCTTCTGGACCGCCATACATTTCAGCTTCTCGTATGAGCTCCCGTTCCAATGCTTGTTTCCTCTTGTGGGAGTTCTTCTCAAGGAATGTCTCTACCGACTCTTGTGGTTAAGTCATGTCATGATATTCATGGTCCTATGGACGTGCTTCTCCAATTTCCATATCTCAGACTCTCATTTCTTTAGGTTCCTCAACCTCCTGAATCGGTGTCCTCCTGGATCTGAAGTATGTCGAGTCTTCATCAAAGGTTACATCTCTACTGATGTCGATATTCTTGAATCCTGGGAATTATATTCAGTAGGCCTTTGATGTATCACTGTATGCTACGAATATACCCTTCCTCCCAGAAGGACCGAGCTACAGTCATTTTCTCCTTTGGGATATGTATGTACACCTTGAAACCAAATATTCTCAGATGGATGACTTTTGGATTCTCTCTTGAGAAATCCTCTTCAGGAGTTTTGTTTTCAAGTACTCGATGAGGAGTATGGTTATGTACATACACAATTGTTCTTGTTTCCTCCGCCCAAAGGTGCATAGGAAGATACTAGTCATGCAACATAGCTCTTGCTGCTTCCATGATAGTTTGGTTCTTTCGTTTTGTAACCCCATTCTGCTGAGGATTGTATGGAGTTCTCAAATCCCTCTTCATCCCAGACTCTCCGCAGAGTTCCTTGAATTGTTCTGAAGTGAATTCTATGCCATTATCTAACCATAGAGTCTTGATCTTCCTATCGGTTTGGTTCTCAACCAAGGCTTTATATTTCTTGAACTTACTGAAAACTTCACATTTCCCTTTCAAGAAATATATCCAAGTTTTACATGAGAAATCATCTATAAAGGAAACATAGTACACATACCCACTTAATGAGCTAGAAGACATGGGTCCACATACATCCGAGTGTACTATCTCTAGTATTCCTTTAGCCTTGTTCTCACTACTGGGAAATGTATTCTTCACATGCCTTCATTCTTTTCCTGGATCTCTAGCAATCCTGAGACTGATTTGCTTTCCATCGGTAGTGCTCTGTAGTGCACATGTGCAAGCCTTCTGTGCCATAGTTCACTTGGTTCAATTGACTCATGAACCATTGCTTATTCAGGGTGACCTTTAGCTTGTACAAAGGATTCGTCTTCTTTACCAATCACTATTGTATCCTCTATTGTCTTTCCTCTAGGACACATCATAAATTGGCCATCGACAAAAGAAACCCTAATTCCTTTTGCATCTAGTGTAGAAATGGAGAGAAGATTCTTCTTCAATCTTGGAACATATAACACATCCTTCTTCTTTAAGGATTTCTCGGAGTCAAGCTTATATGAAGCTTCTCCACTCCCTTTTATGGGGATTGATAATCATCCCCAAGTTTCACCTTGTGAGGTGAATCATGTTCAGACATATTAACGCTTGATTCCTTGTTTCCCATCATATATTTAGAAGCTCCACCATCCACAAGCCAATCATTGTTTCCGTGTGAGATAGTGCTAGTAAGTGCTGATATTAGTGCATAATATTCATCTGAATCATCCTTTTCTTGTCTGAATATTTTTTTTTTGGTTCATCATCTTCAACAATATGAGCATGGTGTCTCTTCTTCCTGATGGGACAATCTTTTGCAAAGTGTCCCTTTTCATCACACGTATAACATCAAACATTTGAAGCATGTCTCTTGGTATTCTTTTGTTTCTTGTCCTTCTTCTTGTTGTGATGAATGTTCTCTTTCTTCTCCTTCTTTTTGAAGTTCTTCCTGGTGTGAACTGTGAGATATTGATCTTCAGGTGCTCCCATCTTCTCTTCTCTTGTCATGAGTCGAGCTTCTTATTGTGCACATTCTTCTCGGAGTTTGCTAAAAGAGATCAACCTCATTCTCAACACAAATTATTTGAATGAATGAGTCCCATGATCTAGGGAGACCATTCTAGGTGGTCATCACAATTTCTCCTTCTTCGACATTTTCTTCAACCGCTTCAAGTTGTTCTTTGATTTGAGCAACCCTTTTGAAGTAAGAATGTATACTATTGGAGTTATGTATCTTCACATTCTTCAATTGGTTCCTCAAGTTCATATTCCGGTCGATGTTCTTTCCTTCAAACATCTTCGTCAAAGAATTATACACTTCCTTCAGTGTCTTGAATGAAGACACGTGGGGAATGAGGTGATCCTTGATAGAATCTGCAATGATTCTCTCAGCCTTATCCATGCTTCTCTTATGAGCAGTATTAGCCTCATCTCCCTATGGTTCTCAAACTTCTCCAGTGATGTACGGATCCAAATCATTCTCTTCAAGGATCAGGGATATTTTGTACTTCCATGCTCGGAAGTTATCAGACCCTCCAAGCTTATCCTAAAGCTGAGTATGGTGAGTCATATTTTCAAAATGAGAACCTCAAATGGAAATATCAAAGATTTAGATCTTACCAATTTGAGTTGTCTGACCTGGTTCCAAAGCTAGTTGACCTAGGGTTTGTTAGAGAAACCCTAATTTTCCAATCTTGGAGTTTGAGAATTATGTTTGGACATAAATATGCACCTCCTTGAGGAGATTTTATCAACAAGGTCACTTTATGAATGAGGTGGGAAGCATCCAAAACTTGATTCCCTAGTTTCTCCTGACACCAGTGACAGGGTAAAAAATGAAACTTCTTCAAATCTGAAACTGCTTCCACCAAAAGATGCGCCCTACCAAGGCGAATTATCCTAGCCCTCTTCTCTTGATGATCTGTGGAGAGAACACCTTGAACTAGGAAGCCCTAGTTTACGTAGCTGCATAGTGCCTTCTTTCAGAGAGGCTCTGATACCATGCTAGTTTTTCTAGATCTTATTAGCTTAATTAGGTTCTTTGTCTAAAAGAATAACAAGTACAACTAGATGCATAAGACAAGAGATACACAAGACACAAATATTTTCACTAGGGAAACCATAAAGGAGAAATCCCTGTAAACTTCCTTAGAATAGTAAGATGATCAAAAGCAGTAATAAAAAGTATTCAACAACTATCTATGTCTCATCCCTTTGTCTCTCTTTCTCTCTCATGCAAACATGAGAGTGTGAGGTGTGTATAAATGAGGGAGGGTGCCTCCCTATTTATAATAATCAAGTGACTGACCAAACACATGAATGGGTCTGACTTGTCTCCCTAAAAGGGATGAATTCTCCTAGAGAGACTCAAAATACACATTACATGATGTTACACTGGGAACTATTGCCCCGACTTACAACAAAGGTTGTACCTCAAGGTCTAGACACAATTAAGACATTTCACAAGGAGGTAAACACATCTCCTATGGGGGTACAAAAACATAAAATGATAATATACATTAGAATATCTTTCGAAGTTACAAATACATCAACATGGATACCATGTGGCATCATGCCATGTCACCCTGTCATCATATTAGTTTTACTATAAATCCATCACATGGAGTATTTTCACACTTTCCCGACTTTGAAGGATATGGATATAGTGTGAGTAGTGTTTGAGTCTCGAAACCCTCCCATATAGTCAATGCATGCGTCTACTCTAACCAAGTCAAATTTCATTCCATATAAACACAAATCTAAAAAAATTCAACGTTGGCCCCATTCACATGTCACTTATTATATGCGGGGTCAAGTACAGGATCAACTGAAACACCTTATTTTTGGGTTGTGAAAGATCAATATACAATAATGAAGGTGAAATAAACATACTATGCATTACCTTACCGAGATTGTCTTTGTTTCGAGAATAGTTTAAAATTCTCTACTAACTAGGACCAACCATGTGAAGGT
The DNA here is from genome assembly GCA_001517045.1 of Pseudotsuga menziesii. NCBI lineage: Eukaryota > Viridiplantae > Streptophyta > Pinopsida > Pinales > Pinaceae > Pseudotsuga > Pseudotsuga menziesii. The sequence continues at coordinate 104,530 of LPNX010096221.1, forward strand.
AGAAGCTTGCCTCCCCCCCCATGTCACCCTCAATTCCCCATAACCCAAAAATAAACTAAGTACTAGAAAATAAATGAATATGTTTTTTAATGTAATTAAGAAACAATGTCCCTACAACATATTCCGACATACAAAATGGAATAAAACTTAAGAACAATTAATTACCTACCATTATAACAAGTAGACTATAATTTTATTAATAAATCGATGTAGAATAGATATAACCACATACCTCATACAATTTAATGTCATTAATCATATTCTTCATCCAAGTACACATCTATATCATCTGAACCAGATCCAACATTGTTTGATTGTCGAATATTTGTTTGTGTGAGTCATGTTTGAGTCTTGAAACCCTCTCATATTGACAACACATATGTCTACTCTAACCATGTCAAATTTCAGTCCATACAATGATAGATTGAAAAAAATTCAACGTTGGCTCCATTCACATGTCACTTATTATATGCGGGGTCATGTACATGATCAACTGGAGTGCCAGTCATGTTTGAGTCTGGAAACCCACCCACACTGTCAATGCATGCGTCTAGCTAACCATGTCAAATTTCAGTCCAAGCAAGCAAATTTTTTTAAAAATTCAATGTTGGCCCTGTGCAGCACATTAATTAATCTATAGGTATGGTTTTTGATGCTCAAATTGTTAGTGTCATTCATGTTTGAGTCTGGAAACCCTCCCATGACATCAATGCATGCGTCTAGTCTAACCATGCCAAATTTCACTCCAAGCAAGCACAAATTTTAAAAATTTCAACATTGGCCCCGTGAAACACATTAATTAATCTATAGGTATGGTTTTTGATGTTCGAATTGTTAGTGTCAATCATGTTTGAGTATGGAAACCCTCCCACAACGTCAATGTGTGTGTCTAGTATAACCATGCCAAATTTCAGTCCAAGCAAGAAAAAATTTAAAAAATTTCAACGTTGGCTCCTTGCAACACATTAATTAATCTATATGTATGGATTTTTTTTGCTTGAATTGTTAGTGTCAGTCATGTTTGATTTTGGAAACCCTCCCACACCATCAATGCGTGCATCTAGTCTAACCATGCCAAATTTCAGTCCAAGCAAAGCAAAAAATTTTAAAATTTCATCGTTGGCCCTATGTAGCACATTAATTAATCTATAGGTATGGTTTTTGATGCTCAAATTGTTAGTGTCAGTCATGTTTGAGTCTGGAAACCCTCCCACAGTGTAAATTCATGCGTTTGGTCTAAACATGCCAAATTTTGGTCCAAGCAAGATTTTTTTTTTTAAATTTCAACGTTGGCCTCGTGCAACACATTAATTAATCTATAGTTATGGTTTTTTATGCTCGAATTGTTAGTGTCAATCATGTTTGAGTCTAGAAACCCTCCCACAACATCAATGAGTGCGTTTAGTCTAACCATGCCAAATTTCAGTCCAAGCAAGCAAAAAATTTAAAAATTTCAATGTTGGCCCCGTTCAACACATTAATTAATCTATGGGTATGGTTTTTTATGCTGAAATTGTTAGTGTAAGTCATGTTTGAGTCTAGAGACCCTCCCATAATGGCAATGCGTGTGTCTAGTCTAACCATGCCAAATTTCAGTCCAACCATCCAAAAATTTTAAAATTTTCAAGGTTGGCCCCATGCAACACATTAATCAATTTATAGGTATGGTTTTTGATGCTCGAATTGTTAGTGGCGGTCATGTTTGAGTTTGGAAACCATCCCATAGCGTCAATGTGTGTGCCTAGTCTAACCATGCCAAATATCAGTCCAAGCAAGCAAAAATTTAAAAAATTCAATGTTGGCCCCGTGCATCACATTAATTAATCTATAGGTATGGATTTTGATGCTTGAATTGTTAGTCTCAGTCACGTTTGAGTTTGGAAACCCTCCCACAATGTCAATGCATGCGTTTAGTATAACCATGCTAAATTTCAGTCCAAGCAAGCAAAAACTTTAAAAATTTCAACGTTGGCCCTGTGGAACACATTAATTAATATATGTGTATGGTTTTTGATGCTTGAATTGTTAGTGTCAGTCATGTTTGAGTCTGGAAACCCTACCATGGCGTCAATGCGTGTGTCTAGTCTAACCATACCAAATTTCAGTCCAAGCAAGCAAAAATTTAAAAAATTTCAGTGATGTCCCCATGCATCACACTAATTAATCTATAGGTATGGTTTTTGATGCTCGAATTGTTAGTGTCAGTCATGTTTGAGTCTAGAAACCCTCCCAGAACATCAATGCATGCCTCTAGACTAACCATGCCAAATTTCAGTCCAAGCAAGCAAAAAATTTAAAAATTTCAACGTTGGCCTCTTGCAACACATTAATTAATCTATATGTATGGTTTTTGATGCTTGAATTGTTAGTGTCAGTCATGTTTGAGTCCGAAAACCCTCCCACAACATCAATGCATCCGTCTAGTCTAACCATCCCAAATTTCAGTCCAAGCAAGCAAAGATTTTAAAAATTTCAACGTTGGCCCTGTGCAACACATTAATTAATCTATATGTATGGTTTTTGATGTTCCAATTGTTAGTGTCAGTCATGTTTGAGTCTAAAAACCCTCCCACAACCTCAATGCATGCGTCTAGTCTAGCCATGCCAAATTTTAGTCCAAGCAAGCAAAATTTTTAAAAATTTCAACGTTGGCCCTGTGTAGCACATTAAATAATCTATAGGTATGGTTTTTGATGCTCGAATTGTTAGTGTTAGTAATGTTTGAGTCTGGAAACCATCCCACAACATCAATGCATGAGTCTAGTCTAACCATGCCAAATTTCGGTCCAAGTAAGCACAAATTAAAAAAAATTCAATGATGGCCGAGTGCGTCACATTAATTAATCTATATGTATGGTTTTTGACACTCAAATTGTTAGTGTTAGTCATGTTTGAGTTTGGAAACCCTCCCATAGTTTCAATCCGTGCGTCTAGTCTAACCATGCCAAATTTCAGTCCAAGCAAGCAAATTTTTAAAAATTTCAACATTGGCACCATGCAACACATTAATTAATCTATATGTATGGTTTTTTATGCTCGAATTGTTAGTGTCAATCATGTTTGAGTATGGAAACCCTCCCACACCGTCAATGCATGTGTCTAGTATAACCATGCAAATATCAGTCCAAGCAAGCAAAAATTTAAAAAATTTCAACGTTGGCCCCATGTTGTACATGATCAAGCACGCCATTTGGGTTAGCATGATAATTGTGCATTGCCTTACTGAGCTTCTCTTTTTTCCAAGAATAATTTCATAGTATCTAATGAACAAGGCAAACCATGTGGAGGTGGAAGCTCTTATGGCCCCTCCCCGCGCCCCCTCACATCACTCTCAATTCCCCATAACTTGACAAAATCTATGTAAAAAAAATTGTGTTTTTTGTCATACTTAAGAAGCAATGTATTTAATTATAAAAAAAATGCCAACATATAAGGAAAGTGGAAAAAACACTAAGAAACAGTTAATTTATACTTACCAATAAAATTTAATAATTCTATAGCAATATTTGTAATACCCTGGTTTTGACCCCAAGGAGGAGGGGAATGTAATACCCCGGTTTTGACCCCATGGTATTGAAATTGTACATGATGTATATATTATAATTAAATGATGGTGAGGAGCTCAAGGCCAAGGACCTGCCATTGATTTGGTGTTTTGTGTATAGGTGGTCAAGGTTGACGCCTATGGTTATTGTGCTGGTCATGCACAATATATTTTGAATATCATGTAAATGTTCAAATCAATAAAATACCACAACTAGCTATGCACTACAATGTGAAAGATATTAGGGCATGATTTTCAAAAGGAATAGGGAGGGAAGTTAGTCAAAACTCCTGAACCAATAGAGTGAGACCAGATGTCAAGGGGGGAACCTATGAACCCTCAGCTACCTTTTTGTCCTCTGTTCTCAATTATTCATTTCTTTTAGAAGTTAGTTGAGGCAGTTAATGCCTTGGCAGAGCAAGGCATGGAAGTATGATTGTGTGTTTGACCAAGCCTACAAGTATGCAATCAGGGAAGCTGCGTTCTTGCTTCTGAAGCAAGAAAACCCTGGATTGCGTGCCTAGTCCAGTTTCTCGTGGTTCGTGTTGAACGTTTGGGGGGTTATTCTTCCATCCCGTGGTTGTGGGTGTTCATTCCAATTCATTCATGCATTGTGGTTGTTCATTTAGGACTATGCATTGCTCATTATCTAGAGTTGCAGAGCGTTTTGGTTTTAGCAGAATGTTGCTACACGTTTCTACAAGTTTTACCTTTGAAAAACCCTGGTTGTGGGATTGTAGTGTTATCATGAGCTATAGAGGGGTATGAGACCATGTTTTCTATGTGTTACAGAGTGAAGCCTGTGTGGCTGTGTTTTCCTTGTGGGTTGTTGTGATGTGCATACATGTTTTGGTATGAAAGACTTAGGAGTGGAAGAGGCCCAAAATTGGTTGATAAACCTAGTGAAGAGAGGAACCTCATAGACAGATCAAGAGGGGATGGAAAATCCTTTATGCACACCCTGAAGAGCACTGTAAGGGAAGGTATGGCCTGAGGGAACTATGTAGCAATGAAGGGAATACTTCCTTGTGTTGGGTGTGTAGGTATTGTGGAATGCCAAGCTAGATAGATATGGCGTAGGTGTCCATAGCTCTATGGTTGAGCTCGCTAGCTTAGAAATTCTACCTTTCCATTTCCTTAGCAGCCTAATAATCCCAACTTTTAGTTTGTTTGGCTGAGTCTTGGTGTGCATTTGACTAGGTGTGGGCCATTTCTTTGGTAGTCTAATAAACCCAACTGTAGGTTGGTTTGACTGTGTTTTGATGTGTGTTGGCTATGTGTGAGCTTGTTGTTCCCTAGTTCCTTATGGAAATCATGCCCTGCTCAGGGGTGATGGTGGTGTTGAGAGATTAATGAACACACTAGCCTATGGTTCGGTGGAACATTGCAACAGCATAGCTAGTTGCGGGACAACTCCATCATCAAGATAAGTATTCTATGTCATTCTTGTTTATGCAATGTAGTTGCTTATGAATGCTTTCAATGTTTCAGTAGAGTTTACTATTGATGAATGTTCTTGCATTTTCATTTTTTCATGCCTTGTATGTTTTAATGCATTTTTCCTAAGTTCATGGAGGCTAGAATCCTGTTACAGAGTAAGAATGCATCTAACTTAGTGTTTCTTCCCCTTGAGATCTGCCTAGGAAGGAAGAAATCATAAAAGAGCAGTTGAAGCAAGGTAGAATGTGGGTTTTCAGCACCTCGGAACCCACTTGCGAGAGGCAGAGGGCGGAAGCAAAAAAGTGTCGAAAAGTTCTAAGGAAAAAGTTAAGTGTTCTGAATCCTGAGTTCTGCACTGGAGGGAGGAAAGGCAGACTACGGAAGGCAGAAACGAGGATAAATGTTTCCCCTATTTGATAGTTTTTCGATTCCCGATTTCTGCACCAGAGGGAGGAAAGGAGAAATGTGGAAGGCAGGAACGAGGATAAAGGTTTTCGTCGTTTGATATTTTTCTGATCCCCGAGTTCTGCACTAGAGGGCGGGAATGCGTTAACCGAAAGGCAGAACATGGATGAGTAATTCTGTCAAAAGGCTATGTTTCCGACTTCCAAGTTCCAAAGATGGAAGGTGAAAGGGAAGAAGGTGGAAGGAGGAAGGTCGTTAAATGATTCCGTCAAAAAGATGTTTTTCCGACTTCCGAGTTCCGAAGGCAAAAGGTGAAATGTGAGTTGAATATTTCCGTCACATGTTGTGCTCTCGGTTCCTAGAATCCATAGTGGAAAGGTGGAATGGGCATTGTAGAGTGTGGAAAGGACTGGTTCAGTGCGAAAAAGGTGTTTCCGATCGCAGAAGGGATTTGTGAAGGGAGGAATGACTGTTATAGTGGTTTCTAAGCCTAATAATGAATGTTGAAGAGTGTGTTAACATCCATGCCCTATGCTTCGAAAGGAGAACAAGGGTTCTTGAAGCAAAAAAATTAATTTATTTGCATTATGGGGTATGGGGACGTTACAGATTGGTATCAGAGATTCTAGTTACAACATTGGGCCTAGATTGGCCAGGTGACAGTAAGTAAATGGTTTTTACTTCTAAAATTGTTATGCAACTAACAAATGATGTTTATTAACACATTTTGTAGAGTCATAGTGTAGATTGAAAAAGTGGGTTGTTGGCTCAGCCATAATGACCTACAGCACGAATGGTGCACATGATCCCTATGGACATGGGGAGGATGCTATGGGGGGAAATATTCAGGTTGGCAATGATGAAATAAAATTCGATGGGAAGAGAAATCAAGATACTTCCCTAGATATTGCAGATACCATAAGGAGCCTGAGGGTGGAGTTCCAGAGTTGCAGAAAGGAAAATGAAAGGGTGATCAAGGCCATGGAAGAGAAAAATCGGTTCATTACAACCATGCTACAAAGTTTGACAGACCTCCAAAGGAAGATAAAATATGGCCATCAGACAACAAATACAAAAGGGATTAGGAGAAATTCCCGCAAGAAGAAACTGAAGCTTGACCAAAGGAAGAAAGGTTTCAAACCTTCTCACTTACAAAATCAACAAAGGAAGCCATCACAAGTTGTGATCAAGAAAACCAGAATGATGGGAGATAAGCCAAGGAAACCACTCTAATGTTGGGGATGTGGAGGAGACCATATCATTAAGTACTATCCACATTAGAGTGGGAATGAAAGTCAAGTCCACATCACCCAAGGAGCTGAAACTGTGGTTCAGGAAGCAGGGATTTTTCCTAGAATTTATGCAGCATTAGAGGACCTCTAGGAAGATCATCAATAAAATGTGGTTGAAGTTGAGGGTAATATTGTTGAGCAGTCTGTTTCTATTTTTGTTTTGATTGAACATGGATCCACCCATAACTATATCACCCCTAGACTTGTGGATATGTGCGCTTTGAAGAAATCAAGGCATATAAAATCATGGTTAGTCCAACTAGCCACTGGAACCAAGAGGGAAGTCAGTGAGGTAGTAGAAAGATGTCCATTGGATATGGATGGGCTATTCACTCATGCAGATCTGAATATTCTACCACTTGGTTTCTATGATATACTCATTGGAATGGACTAGCTAGAGATGCACAGAGTTAAGATTGTTTGCTAGAACAAGACTTTTGAGTGCATGGATGAAGAAGGAAACCCAAGAGTTGTAAGAGGCATTCCAAGGGTGATATCTATTAGGCATATTTCAGCAATGCAGTTGAAGAAGTTCTAAAGGAAATGTTTCCAGTTGTACGCAGCCCATGTGTTGGAGGTAGCAGAGCATGGAACTCCTAGGTTGGAGGACTTTCATGTTTTTTAGGAATTCAGGGATGTTTTTTCTAATGAAATTCCAGGGATTCCTCTAAAGAGGACATTTATTTCACAATCAAACTTCTACCAGGAGAAGCACCAGTGTCCAAGACACCCTACAGGATGAGCACAATAGAATTGTTAGAGTTGAAGATGCAGCTGCAAGAGTTGTTGGAGAAGAAGTATATCAGGCCAAGTGTGTCTCCTTGGGAAGCACTAGTTCTATTTGTGAAGAAGAAAGATTGTACACTCAAGTTGTGTATTGATTACAGAGAGATGAAAAAAGTCACTATGAAGAATAAATACCTTTTACCTCGAATTGATGACCTCTTCGATCAAATGAGAGGAGCAAAGGTATTTTCCAAGATTGAATTGAGGTCTGGGTGCCATCAGATAAGAATCAAGGATGAAGATATTCATAAGGAAACCTTTATAACAAGGTATGGACACTATGAGTTTGTGGTGGTACCATTTGGTTTCAAAAATGTACCAGCTACATTTACGTGTCTCATGAATAGTGTCTTCAACAAGTATTTGGACAAGTTTGTTCTTGTTTTCCTTGATGGCATTCTTATTTATTCTAAGAATGAGGAAGAGCATGACGAAAATTTGAGATTGGAATTGCTAAGGGAGCATAAGATATATGCAAAGCTAAGAAAAGAGACTGATGTGAGATCTTTTATTGGACTTGCAGGATATTGCAGGAGGTTCACTAAAGGATATTCTGCATGTAAAGTTGAGTATATGCATAGATTGAGGAGGCATGCATGTGAACTTGTAGTTCCATGAGGAGATGACCCTTGTGTGTATGTACATACATATCATAACTTCCTGAAGACTACAGGTAGAATGACTTGGACATGGTAGTATGGTTGTACCCAATGAAACCAAGGCAGGAATCTACCATGTGCAGAGGCTAAACGCTATGAGAAGGATCTCATGACTGAAATCTAACCTCTGAACATAGCATATTTTTAAATTTCAGATTTCAGATTTTCCTATTGAATGCTATTAACTATTTGGTTGATCTAAAATGGTGTCAAGATGACATGTTCTATGTGGATGTCCAGGTTTTGGGAAGCATGTGTAAGCAGGGGATAAGTGATCCCACTTGCAAAAGGAAAACAATATGAGGATGGCCTCATGGTTGCAAAAAAAATCTAATTTATGTAGGAAATAGAATTATAAATTCATATTTTGATTCGGCTATCAATGTTATTGATCGTTTGATATTTGGAAAATCATTTATGCATGAAATAGATTTAAAATTCTATGATTAAAATTTGTATGACGACATCTCATGTGAATTGCATGCTTGTATGTAACACAGGTAAGATGATGAAAATACGCCCTTGGAGTACATAGATTCTTGGAAGGACTTGTTTTGGGATACATGGCTCCTCGGAAGGATGTACTTGGGGTACACAGTTCTCGGAAGGATGTACTTGGGGTACATAGCTTATCAGGGGGATGTGTTTGGGATACATGGCTCCTTGGAAATATGTACTTGGGTACATAGCTTCTCCCCCTAGCCAGCTAGGAACTGATATGCATCACTTGGGATGCCCAGGTGAAATACATCCGGCTAGACTTCTTTTTGCACCCATTCACGCCGCGTAAGGGGACTATCACAAGAGTGGGGGCTACAGGAAGAGAATAACCCCTAGGTATTATGGTGTCTGGAAAGGCAGCTCCTAATCTTGGTGAGAACTTGGAGGAGGTGCTAGGCTCTTAAGCCAGAGCTGCCATTGAGTGCCCAAAGAGTTGTTAGGCTCTGGATTAGAGCTTCCATTGAGCACCCAAATACATGTTAGGCTTTCAAGAGGGGCTGCTAGATCTCGGTAGAGAGATGATTATGAAGATAAGTATTTGTTTTACTTAGAAAATTCCTTGTTGATTTTCTTTATATACACATGTGCATATGATTCAAGTATGATTTTGAAAATCTTGTTAAAGAATGAATCCTATAGGAATGAATCTGACATCTGAATTAATTCATTATTGTGTCCAGAAAGGAATCACCTGGGCTTAGTGAGCATCTAGAGGAGGTTATATGCTCTTAAGCTAGAGCTTCCATTGAACACCCAGAGAGGTGTTAGGCTCTGGAGCAGGGCTGTCAGATCTCGGTTGAGAAATATTTTCACAGGTGATCCGAGGCTTGCAAAAACTTGGCTACCTTTAAATGCACACGTTAGAGATCACATGAAGGAGTGGGTACACTCGAAGGACTATATAGAAAAGAAGAGGTACCATCCTTGTGTGGGGTGGGGTAGGTCTTATGGGTGCCATGGTTGTATAAAGACAAAGCCAAATACCTGTGGAGCCAAAAGAAGATACTTATGCGGATAAGTATTTGGGTTACTTGGAAACTTTTTGTTGATTTTATGCAAAATATACATGTGCACGTGATTCAACTTTGATTTTGAAAATCTTGTTAAGGAATGAATCCTATAAGACTGAATATGACATGAAAATTGACTCATTGCTTGGGGCTTAAGCATAGGTGTTGTTGGTTTCCAAAGACATTAGAAATGTTCCAAGCTGAGGGGAAGGAATCTTCAAGACCCAAAAAGAGACTTTATGGTGTGTATTGATGCATGCAATCAAGGACTTGGAGGATTTATTATGCAAGACAACCACTTAGTGGAACCCGATGAAGAGTTCTAGATTGTGCCATGGGACAGGTGAAGGTGCAGTGGGAGCACTACGGTCTTGAAGAGGATTTTTGGGAGTTGGAGGATCCCATGCGATTGGCACATCCATTTTTGTTCAATTTTGTAAAGCATTGAGGACAATGCTATTGTAAGGGGGAAGGGGATGTAATGCCCCGTTTTTTACCCCAAGGGGGAGGGGAATGTAATACCCCGATTTTGACCCCATGGTATTGAAATTGTACGTGATGTATATATTATAATTAAATAATGGTGAGGATGTCATGGCTAAGGCCCTGCCATTGATTTGATGTTTTGTGTATAGGTGATCAAGGTTGATTCCTATGGTTATTTTGCTGGTCATGCACAGTATATTTTGAATATCATGTAAAATACCACAGCTAGCTATGTACTGCAACGTGGAAGAGATGGGGGCATGATTTTCACAAGGAATAGGGAGGGTAGTTAGTCAAAACTCCTGAGCCAATAGGGAGAGACCAGATGTCAATGGGGGAACCTATGAACCCTCAGCTAGCTTTTTGTCCTATATCCTCAATCATTCATTTATTTCAGAAGTTAGTTGAGGTAGTTAATGCCTTGGGAAGAGCAAGGAATGACAGTCTGATTGTGTGTCTGAGAAAGGCTATAGGTCTGCAGTCTGGGAAGCTGCGTTCTTGCTTTTGAAGCAAGCAAACCCTGGATTGTGTACCAGTCTGATTTCTCGTTGGTCATGTTGAATGTTTTGGGGGTTATTCTTCCATCCTGTGATTGTGGGGTTTCATTCTGATTCATTCACGCATTGTGGTTGTTCATTCAGGATTATGCATTGTTCATCATCCAGAGTTGCAGAGTGTTTTGGTTTTAGCAAAATGATGCTACGTGTTTCTGCAAGTGTTACCTTTGCCAAACCCTGGTTGTGGGATTGTAGTGTTATCCTGAGCTATAGAGGGGTATGAGACCTTGTTTTCTCTTTGTTATAGAGTGAATCATGTGTGTCTTTGTTTTCCTTGTGGGTTGATGTGATGTGCATCCCTATTTTGGTCTCAAAGTCTTAGGAGTGGAAGAGGCCCAGAATTGACTGACATTAGAGGAAATTTGAGGTCTAAAATGGGCCTCTTAAGGAAAATAATAAAATAATAGTTAAAATAATAAAATAATATTTATTAATTTTGGAGGAAGAAGGAAAAAACACAAGGAGATATGTTGAAAATATGAACAAATAAAGTAGTTTTTTTTTCATGACAAATATGTCAAGTCAACCATTATGGTTGAATCATTTTATTGAAATTCTATTAGTTCTTGAATTCCAACTCACAAGAATTTATCGTTGGCTGGTTTTCTTATAAGGCCCATTTTAGACCCTATATTTCCTCTAATATAAACCTAGTGAAGAGAGGAACCTCATAGACAGATCAAGAGGGGACGACAAATTCTTTATGCACATCCTAAAGAGAACTAGAAGGGAAGGTATGGCCTGAGGGAAATATTTAGCAGTGAAGGGAATACTTCCTTGTGTTGGGTGTGTAGGTATTGTGGAATGCCAAGCTGTATAGATCTGGTGTAGGTGTCCATAGCTCTGTGGTTGAGCTCACTAGCTTAGCAATTCTACCTTTACATTGCCTTAGTGGCCTGATCAGCCCAATTGTTAGTTGGTTTGGTTGAGTCTTGGTGTGCATTTAACCAGGTGTGGGTCATTGCTTTGGAAGTCATAGAAAACCAACTGTAGGTTGGTTTAACTGTGTTTTAATGTGTGTTGGATATGTGTGAGCCTGTTGTTCCCTAGTTCCTTGTGGAAATCATACCCAACTCGGCGGTGGAAGTGTTGTTGAGAGATTAATGAACACACTGGCATATGTTTGGGTGGAATGTTGCAGCGACATAGCTAGTTGCGGGACAACTCCATCATCAGGATAAGTATTCTCTGTCATTCTTGTTTATGCAATGTAGTTGCTTATGAATGAATGAATATGATGAATGCTTGCAATGTTTCTGTAGAGTTTACTATTGATGAATGTTCCTGCATTTGCATTTGTTCATTCCTTGTATATTTCAATGCATTTTTCCTAAGTTCATGGAGGCTAGAAGCCTGTTATAGAGTCAAAATGCATCTGACTTAGCGTTTCTTCCCCTTGAAATCTGCTTGAGGAAGGTGAAAAGAAGAAATAAAAAAAGAGCAATTGAAACAAGGCAGAATGTGGGTTTTTCGCACCCCGAGGTTCGCCCACGGGAGGCGGGCATAAAAGTGCTGAAAATTTCTAAGGAAAAAGTCAAGTTTTTTGAATCCCAAGTTACGCACTGGAGGGAGAAAAAGCTGAATGCAGGAGGAAAAACTGAGGATAAAGGTTTCCATCATTTGATAGTTTTCTGATTCCCGAGTTCCGCATTGGAGGGAGGAAAGGAGAAATGCAGAAGGTGGAAATGAGGATAAAGGTTTATGTCATTTGATAGTTTTCTGATTCCTGAGTTCTGCATTAGAGGGCGAAAAGGAGGAAGGCAGAACATGGTTGAGTAATTTTTTCGAAAGGTTTGTTTTCAACTTCTGAGTTTCGAAGGCAGAAGGAGGAAGGGAGGAAGGCAGAAGGAGGAAGGGAGGAAGGAAGAAGGAGGAAGGACGTTAAATGATTCCATCGAAAGTTTATGTTTCTGACTTCCGAGTTCCGAAGGTGAAAGGTGGAAGGGCAGAAGGGTGAAGGAGGAAGGTCGTTAAACGCTTATGTCGAAAAGATGTTTTTCTGACTTCCAAGTTCTGAAGGCAGAAGGAGAAACGTGATTTGAATATATCTGTCACACATTGTGCTCCCAGTTCTTGGATTCCACAACGAAAAGGCGAAATGGGGAGTGTGGAGGGTAGAGTGTGGAAAGGACAGGTTCAATGCAGAAAATGTGTTTTCGGTTGCTGAAGGGATCTGTGAAGGGTGGAACGAATATTACATTGGTTTATACATCTGAGAATGAATGTTGAAGAGTGTTTTAACATCCATGCCTTGTGCTTCGAAAGGAGAGCAAGGGTTCTTGAAGAAAGAAAATTAATTTATCCGCATTATGGGGTGTGGGGACGTTACAATATTAAATCAAAGTATATAGAGTAGATATATTAAGGAATACCTCATACACTTCAATGGAATTCATCATCTTCTTCATCCAAGTCATCATCTGTATCATCTGATACAGAGTCAATATTGTAAGGATATGCCATATCATCATCGTCATCGATGTCAGTTACGATCATCATGTCATAGTCGATATCATATTCATGGACATTGTCTGCTACACCATATGATTCAACTAATTCTTCGACATATTCTTCTGGAACATGATTATCTAACTCATGTTGATCATCTTCAACATCGTCTTCTTCTTTGAGACCCTCTTCATTACCTTCATCTACGTTATACTTTACTGGCCTTCCCCTTGGGTCGTGTCTCACAACAAATGACCAACACCCTCTACCTAGATTCTCATAGTAAATTATTGTTCACATTGTCTTGGAAGAACATAAGGCTGCTGTTCCTGGCTCAAACAACCTTGTATTAACCATGGTAAATCCATTATCATGCTCAATAATAGTTTTATTGGGATCACGTTGATTCAATCGTAATCTATACCATTTGACAACAAAAAAAACTACCTTGAAGGAGTTAAAGTCACACTGAAGAATATATTCCAAATACCAATATTATCGATTTTCTGAGAGTTCTAGACGTCTGTCAATTCTAGAGTAAACATTGGTCACCTAAAAGACTACATATATCCCACAATCTGATGTTTTCTTCATTTCATCCAACTTTTATATGATATTTCCAGCCATTGCACCACATACCCTTATGGTGTTTTACCTAAAACAATCCATATAGTCATCCAACGACATATCATCCAGAGGACGTGCTTTCAGAACAAGTACAGAAGGAAGATGGAACTATGAATAATGAAGAACACGTTAATGATCATATTGAAGAAGATGATCATATTGATAATACAGTTGAAGATGATGGCACAAATACATTGATCCATGATACATTTAATGTTAGAATGGATGATGATGATGATCATGATCATGAAAATGATGACTCTGATGGTGTTCATGATTTACCTCTTCTTGAGAATGCATACAAACCCCTTTAATAGGGCTCCAACACAAATATTCTCTCTGCTATATTTTTTATAATAAACTTGAAGGTTATGAATGGTTTTGTTATCGCCAACCTTGTAGTTTCCTATGTGAGGTGGATCCAAAATGGATGGTAGAGGGACAAGCAACTAAGGAGGTGGAACCAAGATTGCCTCGACTCCCAAATGGATGGTTGTCACGTCAATCGATGCAATATTCACTTTATGTTATCTTAGCCCAAGAAAACAATGGGGGAGACCCAGATTTACTCTCGACGGGAGAGATCAGACCTAGACACCAGATCAGATCAAATGGAATTGAGGTACATAAGGTGTAAGGTAATGGAAACCCTAGATATATGGATGAGGTCACTAGGTGAACCAAGGCTTAGGAAGTATGAGTTTTGATCCAAGCTAGGACATGGGTGACCTATGAGGTAAATACTGGATCTAGGGTTAAGGTACTAGCAACAGGTGAATATATCCACTACCTTGGGAAACATGACCAATGCAGAATAGGTGAGAATGGGATTGGGGCTATCTAGTACCGATCGATAGACTCAAAGGAAGATATGACAATGTCAAAACACTTGAGTCACTAGGAAAAGGTCAAAACACAAGAAAAAGAGGAAAAAGACGGGGTAGTGCTAGGGTTTGAGATCAGTGCCTATAATATCTAGGGAAATCGAGTCACTTTCTACCCAACGTTGAAGGAGACCCACCTGGGATTTAACCTGATCTACAAACCCAAAAAGGTGTTTTGCCAAGAAAATCAAATCACTGGAAAAATTGGCAGCATGGAGGATAGCTCTAGGGTTTGGAAGCCAGTTTTTTCAGATCTAGGGAAACTTGGTCACTTCTACCTCAACGTTCAGGAAGATTCTCGTAGGGCATGACCCAATTTATCAAACCTAGAAAATTTTTGTCCCGAGATCATGCGGTTTGATCTTTAATATTTTTTGTGTTTTTATTATTTATGGTTTTTTAGGTAAAAATGGAAATACAGATGCCAATGGATTGAGATCTGGAAGAAAATAACTAACCTATAGATATTACCTGGATAACCATGTAGATTCCTTGATGATAATGATCCCTATTATCCCGATCGATTTGAGAATACTTGAGTGAGTTCTATGTCCAATGTTTTGCTCCAAGAAGCCAATGTGCCCTCTCTCCCAGACAACAAACATCAACCATATCAGATTTGTTGCATCATGAGAAAAACACAAATGCTACAGAAAAATGACAAGATGAAATCATAGATCACAATATTGCTAATCAAAACCACTTGATATAAGCAAATCCAATCCAAGCGAGTTGAGGAGCCCCTACAAAGACGCCCAAGCTAAAGTATCCCTCTTATAGACAAGACAATGATTCCCGAAAAAATATATAGATCTCACAACAAATTCCCAAATGCTAGGAAATAAAAGACTTTCCAATCACCATCTAAGAACACCAAATGCAAAGGAGATCCAAGAATTTCCACAAGAAAAGTTTTTCTATTGTCCAGATCCAAGAGCCAAAGACCCCTTACAAATGAGACGCTCTCTCCTTTAAATAGGAATCAGAGACCCGAAATTATAACCACTTTTCATATGAGTGGCTAATATTAAAAAATACAAATGCTATAATCAATGGTTTAGATGAGCTCAACATAGAGTACATGGATCACTACATCAATATAATATAAAAGTGGACCAAATCACCCAAGGAGAGGGGATCCCACTCAACAAAATATAAATGAGGCACATGGTGGGTCTAGGGAGTGTTAACTAACTCCCTTTGGGTGTCCCCATGGCACAATAAAAAAATTGTAATTTTTAAACTGTGAAATCGTGCCTCGAGGAAATCCTGAGCCTCCAAAAGCTCCAGAAAATAATATAAAATGCCCGAAACATAGATGTGGGCCCATCTAGGCGATGCAACTACTGGAGAAGGGGTGGAAGACATCAATATCATCATCATAATTCATCCCATGCCATTTCCTTTCCTTAGTATCCCAAATCGAATTCTTAAGTATCCATTTAATTATTTTTTAATCTTCCTTGGGAAATGTGATATGCCCAAAACTGCCTCCTAGGGTTCCTGCTTTATCCAACTAAGCCCACTAGGCTCTCTGGGAGGGGGGGTAATATGGTACAAACTAGTGGATTGAACACTTATGCCCCATACAATTCCCTAGTAGATCCAACAAAATCATCTCCCTGCTTAGACATATCATCCGATCATAGCAAAACTGCACCAGAAGGGAAAAATGAGCCTGATCGTCTCTGCAAGTGTCCGTAAATGAAAACAAGATGTCTCACTCGACTTAGAGAGTCCATATCCATCCAAGGTATATACTCATACCCCTTCCAGGTCTTTGCATGATCATCTACAATATCCAATAGACAAAATAATAGCCTGTAAATGACCAGATAGCCAATAATATAACTCAGGCTGGCATCCATCTGCTGCAAGTGTTCAAAGGCTAAGACATGCTCTACAAATCATTTAAGTAACAATCATAATAAGTAGCAATCACCTCACTGGTGGTACATCAACCAAATATATATATATATATATATATATATAGGGTTTCATTTATTAATCATAACTCATACCAGACTTTCAAGACCATACTCACTTCATAGTTGTAGTCAATTTGCTAGTGCAGGGTGAAGGCTAAAATTTACAAGGCTAGGACAAATGATGACCACGAACTCGACATTGTGACACTTTGGATATGGAAAGGGGATACTCACTCTAGCCATATGGCGGAAAAACAACAACAAAGGGGATGGAAGTGCCTCACAAATGGGTGAGTTACTTTAGAGGTGCTTATTCACCCTGACAAGTGCTCACAATCCAACTCAATACAAGTAAGGCCACCTATCTTCAGATAGAACTTTAGGAACCATTTATTTTTGGGCCTTTCATTTTCCATATCCTTGGTCCACATGTTTATTACACGGACTTTTATTATTTTAGGCTTTGTGCATTCATGTATGTTTAAAAACACTACTTTTCATGAATGTTTAAGATATTTCATTTTTAAAGCCAATTTCATTAGGCTAGCCTTTCATTCACGTATGTTGAAAAACACTACTTTTCCTGAATGGGAGTTTTTCATAAGTTATTAATTTCATTTCCAAATACATTGTATTGTTGGAAGCGCTACTTGTTTTAGGTTAGCCAACACAACCTAGGCAACTCAGAGTCGAGACAATTAAACAAGGAGGCTTGTCCAACAAAGGCTTTAGTGGGGAAATGTCTGCCATGCCAGAAATCAAGTAGTAGGTCAGGTTGAAAACATAAATGGAAGGTAATGGATGGGTGGAGATAGTGAATAATGAAACCAACACTAGCAAGCCAAATTATGGTGGGAATGACTACCTCTATTCTCCCTAAGGAGGGTAAAACCAATGAGTATAGATCAAGAACTTCCAGGTCCGAGTAGGGACATCAATACATAATATAGATACATCCAAGTCCATATATTTATATGGCCTCCATATCACGACACTAAATGCTAATACAGGTCACAAAAATGAGTATAAGAACAATGATAACCTTAACACAAAATAATATAAGTTGAGTCATAAACATGAAATAATCCATCTGAACCAACATCTATCCAATGAGAAAGCACTGATAAAAATCTGGGCACTATCAACTGCTCTGTAAATGGCTAAATGACTACATCGGTCCTCAAATCTGAGTATCCTGGGACTCAATCATGGCATGGGAGAGTACTATAATCCATCAAATAAATAATGATCCATCATAAATGCTCATCTTAGCATCTCATATGTAAGGGAGTTGCTGAAAAATGTACTAGGATCTGAAAAATATAATATGGTATCCCAACTACTATATATGTGATAACATCTAGCTCCAACTGGGACAAGTGCTCCGCTGAATAGAGCGCTTGAGAACCTCAGAATATCTGGTCCTCGTACTCTGCTACTAGCATCCTCGATCAGTCCTTCTAGCTCTGCAACTGCTGCCAAAATGTCACCAACTACTTGTAAAATGTCCAGAGCTATACCAAACTCACAAACTGGTCGTCAGAACCATATGTGGACAAAATAAAGTACTAAAACTAAAATGCATGAAACTGAAAAGCAAGAAATAAATCTAATCTATAAACATAACTTTTAACAAAGTTTTGATCTTACTATGCAGTAAAATAGCAGCATTAAGGATTATACTAAGAGCTTCAAAAGAAGAGCTTCAGGCTGAAATGAAAAGATGCAAGATTGATAGGCTACACTATTACCCAGAAAAGGCTTATTCAAGTCCTACCTACTCTACTCTACTAGGAAAGAGAAGACTCACGCGATGGTTGGGAAGTAATGCTTTAGAAAAATCCCATTCACAGGAAGTTCAAAATCATCCCCATCCAGAATTTCCAAGTAAACTGATCATTTTCCGGCTATGCTAGATACTTGATAAGGGCCCATCCATATTTTTTCCAACTTTCCATGTTTTCCAGGTTTCTCCTTTAATTTGTCCCATAGCAAGACTATGTCTCCTATTCCAAATTTTACATCTCTTTTTCTTTGATCAAAGGCCCCCTTAACTTTTTCTTGTTCAATAACCATTTTTTCAAATGCCATCCTTCTTACTTCATCAAGTTCTAGTAACTTGTCAATTCTTGCTTGAAACTCTTCCTAATCTGTACATTGTTGCAACAATTCATATATTGGGATTTGCATATTAATTGGAAGCCTACAATTTTTCCCATAAAACAAATCAAAAGGAGCTTTTCCTGTGATTCTTTTTACTTTCATTCTATCGGCCCACAGTGCATATTTTAGTTTGTTATCCAAACTTCTCTTATTTTCTCCAACCATTCTTTTCAAAAGCTTAATCAAATTCTTGTTACTGGATTCAGCAAGACCATTACCCTGAGGATAATAGTTAGATGAATGGGATAAAGTAGTTCCATGATTCATGCAAAAAGTTGACATCTCTATCTTGTTAAAAGCTTTAGCATTGTCAGTGGTTATCTTTATAGGGAATCCATACCGAGAGACAATGTTTTCTTCTAGGAATTTGACAACTACTGCAATTGTACATTTCTTAGTTGGTATAGCTTCAACCCATTGAGTAAAGTAATCCATGCAAGTCAAGATATATTTATACCCATTACTCGAGTTCTGATCAAAGGGGCCAATAAAATCGATACCCCACTGCTAAAAAGGAGTTTCTATTACAACTGGGTTTAGTGTCAAATCTCGCAACCTGGGTTTTCCTGAGAAAAAATGACACTCTTGACAGGTTCTCACAAATGAGTACACATCCTTGAAGAGGGTTGGCCAGTAATATCCTGCCCTCATAATCTTTGCGATAGTTGTTCTAGGTGCATAATGTCCACCGTAGACACCTACATGCATTTCCTTAATGATGGTATCAGATTAATCCAAACTAACACATTTGAGTTAATACATACTTTTCCGCCTTCAAAATTAAGGCTCTCCTTTGATGATCTACCAAATAATCCGGGCAAGGCATATTTCTCAAAAAATAGATAATATCCTTATACCATTAATGGTCTTCATCGATATGCAAAATCTGCTATTCATGCTCCCTAGCAAGATTAACTGCATGGCCATGATTTTTCTCAGATAACAATTGGGCCAGACCTTAACCTTTCACAATTTTAATGGGTTTGATCTCCAAATCATAATCTTGGATATGTGAAATCCAGTTTCCTCTAACCCCTATACCATCTGTTTGTGATAATCCTATCCTTAACTGCTTGACATGTCACAAAGGCTTTAATCTTGGAGTACCCTATGTAAGTCCTGAAATGTTTTAGGGATTTGACTAGAGCGTAGGCTTGCTTTTCCATAGTAGTGTATTTTAATTCAGCATCTCTCAAGTTTTTACTCATAAACTCTATAGGTTGTTCATGATGTTCAATGTTCTTTTGTAACAGAACTCCAGCAATGGTGTCCTTAGAAGTGTATGAATAGATCATAAATTCCTTGCTGTAATCAGAACACGCTAAAACATGAGCAGTTGAAATGGATTTTTTTAGTTTTACAAATGTTGTTTCACAAGTTTTATCCCAGATGAATTTCACTGTCTTTCTTAAGAAGAGTATTTAGAGGCTTGGCTAACTCTGTTGAGTTTGGTATAAATCTTCGAACGAAGTTTATTTTTCCAAAGAAGGATTGCAGGGAAGTAACATTGTGGGGTGCAACAATAGTATTAATGGCTTGGGATCGCTCAGGATATATCCTAATGTCGTGTTTAGACACAATATGCCCTAATAACTTACCTTCATCAATTCCAAAAGTTGACTTTTTGGGATTCAATGGGAAGCAAGAGACTGCACTAAAACCGAAGAGAATGACACCTCACCTATGGAAGTTGCAATATAATAGAAATCGTCAAGGTACATATGAATCATCATATATGAAATGTTATGAAAATTTGTTTATTGTGTGTTGTTTACTGTAATTGACATTGATTTCTGTAATTTCTTTATAAACTATGAATCATGATGGTTGTCGTGATCATGAAGGCATTAATGGGCTTCCATGAAGAATGAAAATTTATCCTAAACAATTAAGTAGGTTTCCATACTATGATCACCTATGAATTTCTCATATGTTTGATACAATGGGTTATCACATATATAGTAGCCGAGCTACCATATTCTATTTTTTAGATGCTAGTACATTTTTCAGCCAGCTCCCTTACATATGAGATGCTGAAATGAGCATTTATGATGGATCATTATTTATTTGATGGACTATAATATCTCCCATGCCATGAATGAGTCTCAAGACACTCCTATTTGAGGACTAATGTAGTCATTTAGCCCTTTGCAGAGCAGTTGGTAGTCCCCATATTTGCATCAGTACTTTCTCATTAGATAGATGTTGGGTCAGATGGATTATTTCATGTTTATGACTCACCTTATATTACCTTGTGTTATGGTTATCATTGCTCTTATACTCATTTTTGTGACATGTATTAGCATTTAGTGTCATGATCTGGCGGTCATATAAATATGTGGACTTGGATGTATCTATATTATGTATTGATGTCCCTACTTAGACCTGGAAGTCCTTGATCTATACTCATTGGTTTTACCCTCCTTAGGGAGAATAGAGGTAGTCAGTCCCACCATACTTTGGCTTGCTAGTGTTGGTTTCATTATTTACTATCTCCACCCATCCATTACCTTCTAGTTATGTTTTCAACCTGACCTACTACTTGACTTGTGGCATGGAGGACCTTTGCCCCATGGAGCCTATTTTGGAGAAGCTTCCCTGTTTGCTTGTGTTTTGGCTCTGAGTTGCCTAGGTTGTGTTGGCTAACTTGAAACAAGTAGCGCTGCCATTGATACAATGTATTTGGAAATGGAATGAAATGAATATCTTATGAAAAACCTCATTCATGAAAAGTAGTGTTTTTCAACATACGTGAATGGAAGGATAGCCTAATGAAATTGGCTTTAAAAATGAAATATCTTAAACATTCATGAAAAGTAGTGTTTTTAAACATACATGAATGCACAAAGCCTAAAATAATAAAAGTCTGTGTAATAAACATGTGGACCAAGGATATGGAAAATCAAAGGCCTAAAAAGAAATGGTTCCTAAAAGTTCTATCTGAAGATGGCTGGTCTTACTTGTATTGAGTTGGATTGTGAGCACTTGTCAGGGTGAATAAGCACCTCTAAAGTAACTCACCCATTTGCGAGGCACTGCCATACCCTTTTTTGTTGCTTATCCAACATATGGCTAGAGTGAGTATACCCTTTCCATATCCAAAGTGTCACAATGTCTAGTTGGTGGTCATCCTTTGTCCCAGCCTTGTAAATTTTAGCCTTCACCCTGCATTAGCAAATTGACTACATCTATGAAGTGAGTATGATCTTGAAAGTCTGCTATGAGTTATGTTTAATAAATAAAACCCTATATATATATATATATATATATATTTGGTTGATGTACCGCCAGTGAGGTGATTGCTACTTGTTATGATTGTTACTTAAATTTTTTGTAGAGCATGTCTTAGCCTTTGAACACTTGCAACAGATGGGTGTCAGCCTGAGTTATATTATCGACTATCTGGTCATTTACAGGTTATTATTTTGTCTATTGGATATTGTAGATGATCATGCAGAGACTTGGAAGGGGTATGAGTATATACATTAGATGGATTTTGACTCTTTGAGTCCAGTGGGACAGCTTGTTTTTAGTTTCGGGCACTTCCAGAGATGAACAGGCTCATTTTCCCCTTCTGGTGCAGTTTTGCTTCACCAGGTGACATGTCTGAGTAGGGAGATGATTTTGTTGGATCTCCTAGGGCGTTGTATGGGGAATAAGGGGTCCATCCACTGGTTTTTACCATATTACCCCCCTCCCAGAGAGACTGGTGGTATCAGTTGGATAATGCAGGAACCCTAGGAGGCAATTTTGGGCATATCACGTTTCCCAAGGCAGATTAAAAAATAATTAAATGGCTACTGAAGAATTCGATTTGGGATACTGAGGCAAGGAAATGGCATGCGATGAGTTATGATTATGAGAGTGATGTCTTCCACCCCTTCTCCAGCAATTGTAGCATCTAGATGGGCCCACAAATATGATTAGGGCATTTTATATTATTTTCTGGAGCTTTTGGAGGCTCACGATTTCCTCAAGGAGGCACAATTTAAAAGTTTAAAAATTATATTATTTTTATTGTGCCATGGGGACACCCAAAGGGATTTAGTTAACACTCCTTGGACCCACCATGTGCCTCATTTATTTTTTGTTGAGTGGGATCCCCTCTCCTTTAGTGATTTGGTCCACTGTTATATTATATTGATGTAGTGATCCATGTACTATATGTTGAGCTCATATCAACCATTGATTAGAACATTTGTATCTTTTAATATTACCCACTCATTTGAAAAGTGGTTATGATTTTGGTTCTCTCATTCCTATTTAAATGAGAGAGCTTCTCATTTGTAAGGGGTCTTTGGCTCTAGGATATGGATAATAGAAAAATTTTTCTTGTGGAAATTCTTGGATCTCCTTTGCATCTGGTGTCTTAGATGGTGATTGGTGTAACATCCCGGTTTTGACCCCATTTACATTAAAGATACATGATGTATATATTGTAATTGATCGTGGTGTGGAGCTAAAGGCAAAGGCCCCACCATCGATTTGGTTGTGTTACGTTTCGACAATTGGGATCGTTGTTGATGGTATATTGTGCTATCCGATACATTATAGTTTTGACATCATGTAAATATGCACATTAATTAAAATGAACCTACAACTAGCTATGACGGTGCAATGATAATGAAAAGGGCATGATTTTCCTAAGGATAAGGAGGGGGGATTATTAAACCTTGGGCCTATGGGGGAAGAGCCATGTGTTAGCTGTTAAAAACCCCTGATGTTAGTTGGGGCAGTTATTGCTGAGTAGTGGTGGGTGTGGCAGAACTATCAGTCCTTGCCCATGTGCCCACTCCACTAGTAGGCTCTTCATATTCACATCACGTGGGCAGAGAGGAAATTTTCCCATTCTCTCCACTCTCCCACGACTCCATTCTTGCTCATCCTCAAGCGCTGGTTGGGGGATTCTTTCCATTGCTTTTTGCTATCCTGAGACAGGGACGCGATTCTCTCCTCACACATAGGTCTAATTATGGAAGTTTTACTCATGCAGAGAGAGAAGTGCAGCCTCCCATTCGAGTGTGGACCCTGATCGATTTACCCATCAGGTTGTGTTCTTCCTATGGTTTTCATTCATGATTTTCCCTGTGTAGGAGCCATTCACGCTCGAGGATGTGTGTCTGTGTGTTCCAAACCGATTTCGGGTGTGGATGTATGTTTCATTGCCGACTTTTGAGATCGGGCTGTTGCGATTCCCATGATTTGTGGGTTGTTGTTGTTCTCCCCAAGATCTGTGGTTTGATGTGGTTTTCCCCATGTTGTTCATTTGCTGTGTTTTTTCCCACGTTGTTCGTTTGTTGTGGTTTTTTCCACGTTGTTCGTTTAATGTGGGTGGAAGTATCTTTCGGGTTGCTTCTGAGTTGTTTTGGCCACGATAGGGCCAAGAACAACTCTGAATCACCTTGCTTGGCTTGAGCTGCGTTCACCCTGTTTTCCCTTATTTCCTCACAAAGCTATGAATCGCTTGGATTCACTGTGGGTATGCAGTGGTTGGTCTTCAGACTATGCTGGAGTGAGATGAAGGCTTGGTTTTATTGATAAACTTGGGGGTGTTTGGGAGCCACATAGATAGAGCTAGAGGGATGGCTTTCTTCTCCACAACCCCAGAGTAGCACTAGAAAGGGGAGTCAGGGCCTGAGGGACTGTGTAGCAGAGAAGGGACTTATTTCCTAGTGTTGGGTGTGTGTGGGTGTCCTAGAAGTCAGGCTAGTTCTGGTGTAGGAGTCCCTAGCTCTTCAATGAGCTCCCAAGCTTAGCATTCAACATTTCCTAGCTCCTTGATAACCTGATAAACCCTACTGTGTCGGCTTGGCTGTTTTTTGTATCCTTGGCTATATGTGTAAGCCTGCTTGTTCCTTATTCCTTGGGGGATCATGCCTAAATCGGGGTGGCAATGTTGCTGAGAGATTAAGGAGCATGCTGGCCTATGGTTGGGTGGAACGTTGCAGCGACGTAGCTGGTTGCGGGACGAGTTCTTTATAAGATGAGTATTCTTGACCATTTCGTCTCTACAATTATATTTGATGTTTAATGAATTATGATGAACATGTTGAATGCCTGAATGTATGTATGGTTTCTTCTGCTGTGTATGTGAATGAATATGCATCTTAGCATGTTTTATGTTTTAACCATTTTATTTCAGCATTTTATGTATGTTCAACTTCATGGGGCTAGTCGCACAGATGTTTACGGTTATGGTAGCATCCTCTTCACTGGTCAGAGGGTCGAGGATGTTACAGAATGGTATCAGAGCTTATGTTGCAGCATGGGCTTGAATAGGCTGTGAAGATGCAGTGATAGAGCCATCATTGTAGCATTGGGCCTCATAGGACCATGAGAAACTAGTTAGCAGAGGCAAGTTTCCCTCTGCCCAGAAGAAATATGAATGACAGAAAAATCTTCAGAAAATTTCATTGAAAATTTTTCTAAGTGTTGAGCTTGTCGGATCATCGGGGGACTAAGAGGGAAGCTCCTCCAATACAGGGGACAATTTAGTCGGAAGGCCACCCAACGAGGGGAAATCAAGCGGAAAGAATTTCACAAAAATTATTCTAAGTGTTAGACAGTCGGCTCATCGGAAGGCTTAGACCGATATACCTCCGATACAGACTCGACAGCGGAAAAAATTAGATGAAGTCTGAGCCGATACGTCGGCTCAGCGTAATTGAATATCGCTGAAAGGATGGAGAAAACTGGTGGATGCAATCACCGAAACGACGGCTCAATTAGTTGAAATATCGTTCGATATAGACCCGACGTCCGCGGAAAATAGCTGATGAAAGTGTCAATACATCGGCAGAAGATAGATGATAAGGGCATCGATGGGGAGGAGGAAAGAAAATGAAAATCCCCTTAAGTGTTGAAATCGGCGAAAATTTTTAGTTGATCGAGGAGCTGCAGTGTCGACGGAGATCACTAGAAGACCTCCGAAACATCGACGAAATTTAGTTCTTCGAACAGCCGATATGTCGAGAAACATTAGTTATTTAGATTGACGACATGCTGGAAAAGTTTAGTTGATGGAGTGCCGAGACTTTCGGCAGAAAATAGATCATGAAGGCACCGATACATCGGTATAAAATAGAAGAAGTTGGAGCCGACGGAGCAACGGTAAAGGGAAGGAAATTTTTGCCGGAAAGATTTTTTTTCAAAAATTTGTCTAAGTGTCGAAAACATCGGAAATTTTTAGTTGTTCAAACGGCCCATACATCGGTGGAAGATAAAGGAAGTTTCGTCGAAAATTATTTGTTTGGACCACCGACATGGGGGTGAAATTTAGTTGATTGGATCGGTGAAATTTAGTTGATCAAGGAGCCGCAGTGTCGGTGGAGATCTCCAGAAGACTGCCGAAACATCGACGAATATTAGTTGATGGGATTGCCGATGAGTGTCAATGAAATTCAGTTGATGGTGCAGCCGACGTGGTGATGGACAAAGAAGGAAGTTTTGCCGAACTGCCAACGAAAATTAGATGATGCAGGTGCCGATATGTCGATGGGAGAGAGGAGAAAGAGGAAAATTTTTCTGAAGATTTTATAAGTATGGAAATCATTGGTGAAAATTAGACAACGGGGTAGTCGACACATTGGAGAAAAATAGAGGATCAAATCACCGATGAATTTTGGAAAAATTTAGTCGTTTGTGAGTCCACAGTTGCGGCTACCTAAAGAAATATCCACCCGATGCATAGTTCTTCCATCCGCCGATGCGTCGGGAGAAGGTTAGCGGTTTGGACTGCTGATGCGTCGGAAGAAGTTAGTTGTCCGGATCGCCGACACATAGTGTTTAGTGGTTCCGATTTTCAACAGGTTGTATGGTCTGTGGAACCCACAAATGGTTTGTTTCCCGCTATTGTGGATGCCTAAGGAAATATCCACCCGAAGCATAGTGCTTCCAATCACCGATGCCGTAGTGGTTAACGGTTTCGATCGCCGCTATACTATCATCACCGATAATAGTCCTCGGCATCGCCAATAAAGTTTGGAAGCTTAGACAACTATGGATCTGACACATCGGAGGAAAATAGACGATCAAACCGCCGATGGGCATTGGAGAAAGCTAGTTGTTTTGACCGCAGAAGTGTCAAAATTTTAGATGGGATGAGACCTGATTGAGCAAAGGAAATTTTGAGTTTTCCAAAGTGGGATTTCTCAACGAATTTCAGTGGATTTTTCAGCAGTTCTTCAGCGGATTTCAGGTCTGAAAAGGAAAAATTCTAGGTGGCTGAAGTTAGCATTCCAGACCAAAATACAATTGTGTGTGTTATAGGTATAAACTAACTGAGAGGGGGGGGGTGAATCAGTTAGTTAAGATTTGTCACCCAAAACAATTCTTTTAACTTAGAATCAATAAACTTTATGGAAGTCAATCTTTGCTATGAATTCAGAGTTATAGACATAAGAGCAGATAGCATAAAACACAACATTCAATCATAACATATATGATACATGGATATTTTCACAAGGAAACCCATAAGGGAAAAACCTCTTCTTCTTATGATGTCAAAGGATTCAATGGTTGTACATTACTTCTTATTTGAGCACCGACTCAAAGAGGATGCAACCTCTGAATGCAAGCACCAACTTGCTGAGAGCACCAACTCTCACTGTAACCCAGCACCAACCGGGTGGACGCACCAACTTCCAGTTTAACCCAGCACCAACTGGGTGAAGACACCAATCTTTAATTTCTACAAGCACCCACTTGCATACAGAGACATAAAGTCTCCCCTAGCACCTCCCTACCTCCCTTATTTGTTAGACTTTCCAATAGAACCAAAATGCAACAATACAGATATGTATCTACTTACCAAACCACTCTGCTCTGTTCAACAATGGCTCTCTGATCCTCTGTTCTATTCAACTATTCAACACATTCTTCTGTTCCTCTGCTCTGCTGCTCTGCTCATTCAGTATCATTTTACAGCACCATTACTCTCCTCAAACATCTCTTCCATCTCAAGTTTTTTTTTTGCTTGCTACAATATATATATATATATATATATATATATATATTTTTCCCCTTCATTCGATTCACATTCTCTCCGTTCATTACAGAAACGGTTACAGACTCTTCATGTACCATCTAATTGCAAAACAGTTAATAGATTTTTAACTTTCAAGACTCTCAACGTCTCGAATGCTGATCTGTGCAAAAACGATTCACATTCCATGAATGCCATAGATTTTAAAAATCTCTAATTGAAAACCACTTAAGTCCTTTGAATACCCAGCTTATCTGACTCTCTGCATTCCATGAATAGTCATCAATTGCTTGAATGCGTTTTACATGTGTAAATCGGAATATAATTTGCTTATTCTCCCGCCGTTGTGGAAAGATAATCAGCTTCAGTCTTGATATTCTTCTCCGATGCTTTTGCCTTAGTCGGCTGATTGTTTGGTTTCGCGTCGGAACATTTTGTTCTTTCATTCTCCATCGTTGCGGCTCCTCAACGAGCTAACCACCCACCATATAAATTTTCTTTTTGTCAATGTTTTATGCTGACCACGGAACTCGCAGTCTGATGGTCTTCCGCCGTTGCGGCTGTGAATAGGACTATTCTCCCATAGTCTTTCGTTATTCCGCTTGCCAATATGTTTTGTTTGCCACGGAGCCCATAGTATTTCCATCTTCCGCCGTTACGGCTGTGAATAGGACTATTCTTCCGTAGTCTTTTGTTCTTCCGCTCACTGATATGTTTTGTTTGTCACGGAGCCCATAGTCTTTCCATCTTCTGCCGTTGTGGTTGTGAATAGGAATATTCTTCTGTAGTCTTTTGTTCTTCCACTTGCCGATATGTTTGTTTTCCGCGGAGCCCGTAGTCTTTCCGTCTTCCCTCGTTGTGGCTGTGAATAGGGCTAACCATCAGATTCATAGAGTTTCCGACACCGATAGATCTAATGATCTCGCGGACCTCGTTGTCTGTCTGAAGCTTGCCGTTGCTGCTGTTAATAAAGTCCATTCATTCCATGTGCTGCAAAGTTTGACAGAATGGCAACCTCTTGGCCTGCGTGCCTGCCTCTTTTTCAGTAGATTTCCACATCCATTTGACATCAGTTCCCCTTCTCTTTATAGAAGATTTCCATCAATGACAATACACTAAAACTTTAAGACTGAGTACTAGCCACCATCTACTAGTCCTGAACACACCACTCTGAAAGATATTCCAACAATATCCCCCTTTGACATTGATGGCAATATCTCATTCAACTGGTCACATTTCTCCCCCTTTGTCATCAAGGGCAAAGGATAAACCTGGGCAGATACGGTATGTCTGATGACTAGTCTCCCCCTGACAAGATGCACTAAGAAAACGAACTGCCATTCCATGCTGTAAACAGAAATAAGATATACAATAAGTATAGACTCCCCCTAACACAATGCATGAGCTACTGAGACAAAGACTGAACACCCAGCTTCTAACGCAGATATTCAAACTGAGCTGTGGGTAAAGGCTTCGTAAAAATGTCAGCAATCTGTTCGGTAGAAGGAATATAACGCAACAACACCGCTTGAGTAGCCACTTGTTCGCGTAAGAAATGGTACTTTATGGGAATGTGTTTAGTTTTGGAATGAAGAACAGGGTTCTTGGAAACATTGATAGCACTAGTATTGTCACAGTGAATGGGAATAGGCTCAGAATACTTTACGTCTAGGTCAGCAAGATATTGAACCATCCATAAAATTTGAGTACAACAAGTAGTAGTAGCTATGTACTCTTCCTCAGTAGTGGATAAAGAAATGGAACTTTGCTTTTTACTTAGCCAGGCAACCAAAGACTCTCCTAAGAAGAATGCTCTGCCACTTGTACTTTTTCTTTCATCTACACAATTAGCCCAATCTGCATCTGAATATGTTATTAGCTGAAAGTTCTGATTTCTGGAATACCACAGACCATAAGAGAGCGTACCTTTCAGGTATTTGAATATACGTTTCACAGATAGTAGATGACTATGTTTAGGAGTAGCTTGAAACCTTCCTACCATTCCAACAGCATGCATGATATCAGGTCTTGATGTAGTAATATATAACAGTCTTCCTATCATAGACTTGTACATCTTTTGATCCACTTCAGGTGAAGAATCATCTTTGCTCAACTTGCAGCCACTGACCATGGGTGTACTCACAGGTGTGGAGTCTTCCATTCGAAACTTCTTTAACATCTCCTTTAGATACTTTTCTTGAGAAAGAAACATACCTTCAGTCTTTTGACAGATTTGAAGACCAAGGAAATAGGACAGCTCACCAATCATTGACATTTCGAACTCAGATTTCATAGAGTTAGTAAACCACTGAACAGAAAGATTATTAGTACAGCCAAAGATGATATCATCAACATAAACCAATACACTCAGTAAGTCATCACCTTCAGTTTTGATATATAAATTGCTATCCACAGACCCTTTCTTGAAGCCTTTGTCTTGTAGATATTTGTCCAGTCTGGCATACCAGGTTCTAGGTGCTTGCTTCAACCCATACAAAGCCTTTTTCAACTTGCATACATAGTCAGATTTATCTGTGAGTAAAAGGCCTTCAGGTTGGTCCACATACACTTCTTCTTCTAAATTTCCATTGAGAAATGCTGACTTGACATCCATTTGGTATACTCTAAATTGTTTGTAACAAGCATAGGCTAGAAACATTCTGATAGCCTCCATTCTTGCCACTAGAGAAAATGTTTCATCGAAGTCTTGTCCTTAAATCTGAGCATAACCTTTGCAAACCAATCTTGCTTTATTCCTTACAATATGTCCCTGTTCATTTAATTTATTCTTATATACCCATTTGGATCCAATCACATTCTTGTCTGATGGCCTAGGAACAAGTTCCCAAGTGCTATTCTTTTCAATCTGGTCCAGTTATTCATTCATGGCTGCTACCCAGTCTTTGTCTTTGCTGGATTCATTAAAACATTGGGTCTCAATTATAGAGAGAAGATCAATATGAAACTGTTCAGATTCCTGCAAAATCTTCCTTCTAGTCTGAACACCTTTACTCTCATCACCAATGATTTGTCTTTTAGGGTGATTTTTTCTATTCATTCTGGAAGAAGATTGTACAGTGTGCTGTTCAGGTTCAGCTTCCTCATACTTTGATGATTCAGATTCTTCCTTCTGGGATTCTTGGACCTGTTCTTCTGTCTCTTCATTTGTATCTTCCAAACATGAATCTTCATCATTCCTTTGACTGATATTTCCATGACAATCTTCATCTACTTTCACATCTATGCAATCTACTATTTTACGCAGCCTCTTGTTATAACACCTATAGCCTTTGCTTTCTATAGCATATCCTAAAAAGATTCCTTCATCTGCTCTGTCATCATACTTGCCCAAATTTTCATCATTATTCTTGATATAGCATTTACTCCCAAAAACTCTGAAATGTTTAATGGTTGCAGGTCTTCCAAACCATAAATGATATGGTGTTTTGTCACTATTTGGTCTCAAATGAGCTTTGTTAAGAATGTGCACAGCTATATGGATAGCTTCCACCCAGAAGCCTTGAGAAATATCCTTTTCCTTCATCATTGATCTGGCGATCTATTGGACTGTTCTGTTTTGTCTTTCTACCACTCCATTTTGCTAAGGAGTTCCAACCATTGTATATTCTTTCCTGATTCCATGCTCATCACAAAATTCTTTAAACTGTCTTGAACTGAACTCTCCTCCTCTGTCAGATCTGATAGCTTTAATTTTTCTTCCAGTCTGATTTTCAGTCAGGGCTTTAAATATCTTGAATTTAGCAAATGCTTCAGACTTCTCTTTAAGGAATGAAACCCATGTTAGTCTGGAATAGTCATCAATTACGAGCATGAAATAGTTCTCCTTACCTGTACCTTCTTTCCTTGATGGGCCACACAGATCCAGATGGACTAGTTGAAGAAGCTTATTTGTGGAGGGAACACTCTTTGACTTAAACTGTGTTCTGGTTAACTTCCCCGTCTGACAAGGTTTACACACTTCATCACGTGGTTTAGATATTTCTGGAAATTCCCTTACTGCTGCTCTGTTTTTGAGTTTTATTAAATGATCAAAAAGTAGATGTCCCAGTCTTCTGTGCCACAACCATCTTTCATCATATTTGCGGAGATAACACTCTTCTTTTTCTTCTTTTAAAATGTAAACATTATTCTCAGCTCTTATTCCTTTGGCAACCAGTTTTCCTGAGGAAACATTTTTAATTTTACAATCTTTAGCAGTGAAAAAGACTTCACACCCTTTGTCACACATTTGACTCACACTGAGAAGGTTGTGCTTCAACCCATCTACAAATAACACATCTTGAGCCTTTCCTTTACCATTGCTAAGACTAACCATTCCCTTGCCTCTGATATTTCCTGGTGCATCGTTTCCAAATGTTACATTCCCAGATTTCTGCTCTTACATAGAAATAAACTTCTCTTTATCTCCTAAAATATGTTTTGAACATCCACTATCAATGTACCAAGGATTCTTTTGTTTCTGAACTGAGAGCACGAGATTACAATGAGAACTCTCCTTCTTCCTCCATACATTTCGTTCAACTATATATTTCATTTTTGGTTCTGTTTTGTTCTCCTTCAAGTTACATTCTGTAGCTTTATGCCCAAAGTTGTGACATATGTAACCTTCTATTTCGTTGTATAGAAGATCAAACAGGTTAGTATTTCTGTTTTGCTTTCTTCTTTTAACAGCTGATTGAGATACACGACCCATATGATTATACGCTGATTGATGTGTCATCTGTTTGTTATTTGACATCCTTCTTTGAATGTTTCTGAAATTGTAAAAACAATTGGCAGCTCTGTGCCCAAAGTTAGAACAAGAGAAACAATAACCATTGAATAAATTAACATACCTAACTCTTGGTGGATTTCTAGAAGAGTAATGTATTGAGTTATGATGCTCATAATTGTAATTCTGATCTGCATACTTGATTATGTTATATGGCTCTTTTTCATGAACTCCTGACTGTACCGATTTGTTATTTAGATCGGTATTCTCTTGCTTTTTATCACTCTTTGATCGATTTTCATTATTGTCTTTACATGTTTCAACATTTATTATTCTGGGGATTTCTGCCTGCTTGCTGTTCTGAAAATTAATCAAGTTTGATGATTCTTTGCTTTCTGAATCACTGCTACTTGCACCTTGACCATAGCCTAGACCAAACTTAATTTGAGTTGACCTCTATCTGTTTAGAATGTTATTTAGCTCTTTTGAAGCTTTGATACTGGAGATATTCTGATGATATAAGGCTTGAAATTTTTCTAAATCCTTCTTAACCATTACTACTTCTTTCTCTAGATGTTCACATCTGGCTTTACTTTCAGCTAGCTGTTGTTTTAGAGTCTCTTCAATTTTCTTTGCCTCTTCCAACTCTAGCTTTATTAGAGAGATGTCTTTTCCATTGGTTTCATACTGGATTAATAGTTGTTTTTGTTTTGTTTTCTTTATTCTTAGTCTATCAATCTCCTCTAGAGGACTCATCAGCTCTCCCTCCATGTCCACAATGGCATCTTCATCATTCATCTCTATACAGCTCATCTCTAGATCCTCTATATCCATAAGCATGAAATCATTCTCTTTGTTTTCATGGGAGGATTCACTTTCTGAAGTTTATGTGGATTCATCATCATCATTCACACGTAGAATTTTCTTCTTATACTTGGTTTATTTACTATACCTCTTCTTTAGAAATTTCTCTTCATCTGCAGAACTCTGCTCTTTCCTTATGAGAGAATTTAGCAGCAAAGTGTCCTATTTTACCACAGTTAAAACATTTGAAAGGCAGTTTTCCTTTGTATTTCCCTGACCCCATTTTCATTCTTCTCTCAAATTTTGCTTCTATTTTATCTACATCTGTCTCTGTAGTCTTTTCAGCTTTAAAAGAGGCTTCTCTGGATGGTTTTTGGTCTTTACTAATCCTCATTTCATAGGCTGTCAAAATACCTAGTAATTGGTCAAGAGATAACGTTTTAAGATCACTCATTTCTTCTATAGCTGAGACTTTAGGGTTGAATTTGTCAGGCGGAGATCTCAGGATTTTATGAACAAGGAAGGTATCATCATCACTTATTTTTTCACCAAGAGCTCTCATAGCATTTAATAACTCATCAACTCTCAGGAAAAATTTACTAATACTTTCATCTTCATTCATTTTCAGTTGTTCAAATCTTAGCCTATGAGTTTGCAACTTGGCATCTTTAACTTTCTCATTTCCTTCATAGCTGCTAATAAGCTTATCCCACATTTCTTTGGTAGAATCAAGATGCATTACTTTTACAAATTCAGTTTCAGCAAGACCACTCATAATAGCATTCATTGCTTTTGCATTGAAAGTAAACTCTAGCTTATCATCTTTGGATGCTAGCAAAACAGGTTTTGCATACCGAGTCTCTACTACTTCCTCAAACATCAGCACCTAGGGACATTAAGTATGTTCTCATCCTAATCTTCCAGAGAGCAAAATTTTTACCATCAAATATGGGTGCTTTGTTTATTGATCCATCTTGACTAGCCATTTTAACTCTTCAGAATCTACCTTAACCAAAAGGAACCTCACTCTGATAACAATTGTTACAGGTATAAACTAACTGAGAGGGGGGGATGAATCAGTTAGTCAAGATTTGTTACAATACACTTCTTTTAACTTAGAATCAATAAACTTTATGGCAGTCAATCTTTGCTATGAATTCAGAGTTATAGACATAAGAGCAGATAGCATAAAACACAACATTCAATCACAACATATATGATACACATATATCTTCACGAGGAAACCCATAAGGGAAAAACCTCTTCTTCTTATGATGTCAAAGGCTTCAATGGCTGTACATTACTTCTTATTTGAGCACCGACTCAAAGAGGCTGCAACCTTTGAATGCAAGCACCAACTTGCTGAGAGCACCAACTCTCACTGTAACCCAGCACCAGCCGGGTGGACGCACCAACTTCTAGTTTAACCCAGCACCAACTGGGTGAAGACACCAATCTTCAATTTCTACAAGCACCCACTTGCAGACAGAGACATAAAGTCTCCCCTAGCACCTCCCTACCTCCCTTGTTTTTTAGAATTTCCAATAGAATCAAAATGAAACAATACAGATATGTCTATGCTTACCAAAACACTCTGCTCTATTCAACAATGGCTCTTTGCTCCTCTGTTCTGTTCAACTGTTCAGCACATTCTTCTGTTCCTCTGCTCTTCTACTCTGCTCATTCAGTATCATTTTACAGCACCATTACTCTCCTCAAACAACTCTCCCATCGTAGGTTTTTTTTTTTGCTTGCTACAATATATATATATATATATATATATTTCAGTCGATTCACATTCTCTCCGTTCATTACAGAAACGGTTATGGACTCTTCATGTACCATCTAATTGCAAAACAGTTAATAGATTTTTAACTGTCAAGACTCTCAACGTCTCGAATGATGATCTGTGAAAAAATGATTTGCATTCCATGAATTCCATATATTTTAAAAATCTCTAACTGAAAACCACTTAAGTCCTTCGAATACCCAGCTTATCTGACTCTCTGCATTCCGCAAATAGTCATCAATTGCTTGAATGTGTTTTACATGTTTAAATCAGAAGATAATTTGCTTATTCTCCCGCCGTTGTGGAAAGATAATCAGCTTCAGTCTTGATATTCTTCTCCGATGCATTTGCCTTAGTCAGCTGATTGTTTGGTTTCACGTCGGAACGTTTTGTTCTTTTGTTCTTCGCCGTTGCGGCTCCTCAACGAGCTAACCACCCGCCATATAAATTTTCTTTTTGTGAATGTTTTATGCTGACCGCGGAACTCGCAGTCTGATGGTCTTCCGCCGTTGCGGCTGTGAATAGGACTATTCTCCCGTAGTCTTTCATTCTTCCGCTCGCCGATATGTTTTGTTTTCCGTGGAGCCCATAGTCTTTCCGTCTTCCACAGTTGCGGCTGTGAATAGGACTATTCTTCCGTAGTGTTTTGTTCTTCCGCTCACCGATATGTTTTGTTTGCCGCGGACCCCATAGTCTTTCCATCTTCCACTGTTGCAGCTGTGAATAGGACTATTCTTTCATAGTCTTTTGTTCTTCCGCTCTCCGATATGTTTGTTTGCCGCGGAGCCCGTAGTATTTCCGTCTTCCACCATTACAGCTGTGAATAGGGCTAACCATCCGATTCATAGAGTTTCCAACGCCGATAGATCTAATGATCTCGCGGATCTCATTGTCTGTCTGAAGCTCGCCGTTTCTACTGTTAATAAATTCCATTCGTTCCATGTGCTGCAAAGTTTGACAGAATGGCAACATCTTGGCCTGCATGCTTGCTTCTTTTTCAGTAGATTGCCACATCCATTTGACATAAGTTCCCCTTCTCTTTATAGAAGATTGCCATCAATGACAATACACTAAAACTTTAAGACTGAGTACTAGCCACCATCTACTAGTCCTGAACACACCACTCTGAAATATATTCCAACCGTGTGTTTTGCCTAAATTTGGTGAAAATCATCATTCTAGAAGGGGTGTGGTTTTCACACCCGAGGTCAGAATGGAACATGTGGATAGGCTTTGGAAAGCTTATCTAGTAGGGAACAAAGGGAGAATCACCAAAATTTGAATGAGGAGCAGAAAAGTACTAGCGGCTCCTAAAAAGAATTGTGTTGCTGTCAATATGGACAATCCAAGGATTGCATGCCTAGAGATAGCAAAGACCATGAAGTCGAACCAGCTATTATGCAGAAGAGGAATTCCAAGCAAAGATGAGGGTTTTGAAAAGGAAAGTCCCTTAAACCCTGTCTTGCTAACTATATTATATTTTATAATCTTGTGTAAATAGAAATTATGGCATGGGGATGCTGAAAATGCATCGAGATAATGCTTGTTTATCATGACTAACCAATGGTTGAAATGATGAATTGATGATAATTCTAGAACCATTTCAAGAGCTGTTATGAATGCAGGATAGTAAGTGCATGAAGAGGGTAGTCATGATCGATTGGCTGCCGGAAATGCTCTATGGAAGGGCAAGGTGGTACAAATGATACGCTTGTGAAGTAAGGAGTATCTAAACACTTCATTTAAATTGCCTAAATGATGTGACTATACCTTGCAATTTTAGTATGATAATGATTCACATGAAGTAAATGAGTTTTGGTGGTATTGATATGCTAACAGCTGGAATTATTTGAATTCTATAATTATAAAAATGCTTCAGTGATTGTTGCAGCAATGAAAAGTTATATGCATCAAGACTTACCAAGTGTTTGGCTGATTGAATTTCAGGTTTTAGGTAGATTGGTTGGGGCATGGCAATATGGGTAAGACCATGACAAAGGCTGAAATATACCCTATGAAAGAGCCAAACCTCATGAGAAGAGTCTCATGGCTATGAAATTAGTCTGTATGCAGAATGATTTGTCAATTTGAATTTGTAAATTTCAGTTTTGAGAAATTGCTGATAACTACTAATTATTGTTGGCTTGCGTAGAATTGTGTCAGGAGGACGTGTTGTAAGTGGATGTCCATGTTATGCTAGTAAGCATAAAATTTCAATGGGCAGAATGGTGCTGCTTACAAGAGACCAACAAATGAGGATCACCTCATTTCCAAGCAAATCAATTTCTGTAGTAGACAGAGTTGCAAATTCATATTGAATTTAATTACTAATGCCATTGCTAGGTTATGGAACAATCAAATTTGGATTGTATTAGTAGATATTGATTGAATGTTTGGCTACTTGATGAATGTGCCAGGGGTACACACTTCAGGAAGACCATGTGTGATGGCCTGCAGGAGCCAAAATTCATGGGGAGGGTTTCCCCTATCTTGGAAATGGGTTTTGGGTGAAACTCCATTGGAAATTTTAGAAATGTCCCATCTGCACTACATGTTTGGTAAGTAACATGATTGAGATGGTATAGATTATGTCGGTAATACATGTGTGGGATATGGAATGTAAAAAGGAGTCGGGGATGGAAAACCGAGGGACTGTTAACTTAGAGAAGGGAGCCCTCATTCCTCCTTAACGAAGGAATACTGCATCAGCAAATGGATAAGTGTTTTGTGACCCTAGCTCAGGATATGCATGTCAAATTGTTAAATTCCATATGTAGATCATGTTTTGATTTTATTTCCATTATGACAGATTGCTTGAGTATGAATAGGGCCTACATGGCTGACATCGAAAAGGGGTGCACACTTTTCTTGATGTCAAGTCATGAAAGGGTTTTCAATATTGACTACACCCTAGGAAGTGGACGCACTCCTGGTGTCTCAATACTTGATAGTGAATGATATGAAACATGATTACAGTTTTAGAGCAATAACACTGATGAGTTTGCTTATATTGCTTGTGTTTCCAGGCTAAATAGATGCAGTTTGGTGTTGTACACTAAAGGGGAAAAGGACATTACAGTGTTGGCTTGACTACTTACAGTCTGATAAACCGAACTGCTAGCAAGCTTGGCTGAGTAGCCTAATAAACCCAGTAGTGTATTGGCTTGGTTGCCTGCAGCCTAATAAATGCAATTGTGTATTGGCTTGGCTGGACAGTCTGATAAACCCAACTGTAGGTTGGATTGACTGTGTTTGATATGTATAAAAGGACGTGCTGAAGATGTCATTGAAATAGGGCTATTATATGCTTGGGGATCCATAGTAGATCCTCGACCTAGAAATGGTCGTTTATTGTTGATATAAGTGCATGTGTTATTGTTGATGGCCTGATAAACCCAACTGTGTTGGCTTGGCTGATTGGTTGTTGATATAAGTGCATTGTTGATATAAGTGTATTGTTGATATAAGTGCATGGGATTTGTTGATAGCCTAATAGACCCAACTGTGTTGGCTTGGCTGATTTGTTCCTTCCTAGTCGGCATGAAGGTGTATTGGATGGACATTAATTACTTGATGTTGAGGAGCAACCTGCATGCTGACCTAACATCCAAGTCCATAGGCAATTCCAAGGCTTGCAAAGCAAAGTGGGACCCTGTGGACCAACGAGGAAACACATAATACAGATAAGTATTGGATTATTTTGCAGCTTCTTGCTTATGAATATACATGTGTATATGATCTGGTTATGATATTCTAAGCCCTTGTTTAAGAGATAAAAACCAATGAGGTGCATGTGGACATGTGACTGTCATGAAGGGCTCAAAGTGAGCAATAATGAAAAAGGTGCTAGTGGGACTGTTAAGGCCCTAGCAACCAAGAGTTGTAGAAAAACCATGTGGGGAGGCTCCATGGTTGAAAGGTCTGGATTAGACCGGAGACACTAAGTGTCATGGCCAAGAAGGGTTGGTCCAGCATTCACGGTGAAGTGAAAGAGGCTAAGAGCATGAAAGCCATAGTGGTGGTGTGAGTTCTAGAATGCAACAAGACAAAGAGGGGAAAAACTCTTGCTTCTCTCTCTTTCCTTTTCCATGATATATATATATAATAATAATAATAATAATAATAATAATAATAATAATAATAATAATGCATTGTGAAAACAAAAGATTGTTGAATGCATGTATGGCTGAAAATAGAATGTGTTTATTTGCTTAAAATAAATTGTGAATGCTGGAATAGTTAATTCCCTGCCCAAGAATGGACATGAATGAGTTCATGTGCCTGTTGGGAAGGCATGAAATGTATGAAAGTCTCCTTGAGAATACTTGGACTGCCATGCCAATTGGGCAATTAATTGATTGATTTTAATGCCTATGTTATGCTTGGTCTAACAAAATTTCAATGATGCATTTCACAAGTGAGAAAAGTGAAATCCAGTTGTGCACATTGATCATGGCAGCAGACCAAAAGCTGTTGGAATTGGCTAGAAGTCTCCTTCAAACAATTGCCAAGACCCAAGAAAATCTTGGAGAGATGCTCAAGATACAAAAAAGGCAGAATGAGATGAACCACCAGATTTTGCAAGACTCTATCTGTTTGCAAAAGGAGGTAAAAATCCTTCTGGGAGAAATATGTAAAGGAAAGAAAAGTGGATCAATGAGGGGACATTCATCCAATAGGTCCATTAAGAAACGTTCCAAGCATGAAGACTCAAAGGAAATTGAGCAGGTAAAGATGAAGCAGCTAGCGAAATGTTGGAAATGAGGAGGACATCATTACCGCTGGGACTGCCCAATGAGGGAATAGCAAGAGGGTAGCAGCCACAAAGTTCCTAGACTTAGGAATGAGATGAAAGCTGAGAACTAGTGGGAGAAGCTTGTGGAAGCCAAAGGTCTTGGTCCTGAAAGTTCAAAGTAAATAATTGAATGTGGGACAGATCTGTAAAATTTTGAAATTTTGGATGTGTAAATTGTATATGTATTCCTAAGTATTGAAACATCGAGGACGGTGTTATTCCAAGGGGGAGGGGAATGCAACATCTCAGTTTTGACCCCATTTACATTAAAGATACATGATGTATATATTGTAATTAATAGTGGTGTGGAGCTAAAGGCAAAGGCCCCACCATCGATTTGGTTGTGTTATGTTTTAGCAATTGGAATCGTTGCCGATGGTATATCATGCTATCTAACACATTATAGTTTTGGCATCATGTAAATATGCACATTTTAAAATGAACCTACAACCAGCTATGATGGTGCAACGATAATGAAAAGGGAATGATTTTCCTAGGGATAAGGAGGGGGAATTATTAAACCTTGGGCCTATGGGGGAAGAGTCATGTGTCAGCTGTTAAAAACTCCTGATGCTAGTTGGGGTAGTTATTGCTGAGTAGTGGTGGGTGTGGCAGGACTGTCAGTCCTTTCCCACGTGCCCACTCCACCAGTAGGCTCTTTATCTTCACGTCGCATGGGCAGAGAGGAAATTTTCCCATTCTCTCCACTCTCCCATGACTCCATTCTTGCTCATCCTCAAGCGCTGGTTGGGGGATTCTTTCCATTTCTTTTTGCTATCCTGAGACAGGGACACGATTCTCTCCTCACACACATGTCTAAGTATGGGATTTTTACTCACGCAAAGAGAGAAGCGCAGCCTCCCATTCGAGTGTGGACCCTGAGTGATTTACCCATCGAGTTGTGTTCTTCTTGTGGTTTTCATTCACAATTTTCCCTGTTCAGGAGCCATTCACACTCGGGGCTGTATGTCTATGTGTTCCAAACCGATTTCGGCAGTGGATGTACGTTTCCTTGCCAATTTGTGAGATCGGGATGTTGTGACTCCCCTGATTTGTGGGTTGTTGTTGTTCTCCCCAAGATCTGTGGTTTGTTGTGGTTTTCCCCACGTTGTACGTTTGTTGTGGTTTTTCCCATGTTGTTCGTTTACTGTGGGTGCAAGTATCTTTCAGGTTGCTGCTGAGTTGTTTTGGCCACGCTAGGGCCAAGAACAAATCTGAATCACCTTGCTTGGCTTGAGCTGCATTCACCCTATTTTCCTTTGTTTCCTCACAAAGCTGTGAATCGCTTAGATTCACCGTGGGTATGTAGTGGTTGGTATTCGGACTGTGTTGGAGTGGGATGAAGGCTTGGTTTGCTTGATAAACTTGGGGGTGTTTGGGAGCCACACAAATAGAGCTAGAGGGATGGCTTTCTTCTCCACAACCCCGGAGTAGCACTGGAAAGGGGGGTCAGGTCCTGAGGGACTGTGTAGCAGAGAAGGGACTGATTTCCTGGTGTTGGGTGTCTGTGGGTGTCCTAGAAGTCAAGCTTGTTCTGCTGTAGGAGTGCTTAGCTCTTCAAAGAGCTCCCCACCTTAGCATTCAGGTTTTCCTAGGTCCTTGATATCCTGATAAACCCTACTGTGTCGGTTTGGCTATTTTGTGTATCCTTGGCTATGTGTAAGCCTGTTTGTTCCTTATTCCTTGGGGGATCATGCCCAACTCGGGGGTGGCAGCGTTGCTGAGAGATTAAGGAGAATGTTGGCCTATGGTTGGGTGGAACGTTGCAGCGATGTAGTTGGTTATGGGACGAGTTCTTTATAAGATGAGTATTCTTGACCATTTCGTCTCTGCAATTATATTTGATGTTTAATGAATTATGATGAACATGTTGAATTCCTGAATGCATGTATGGTTTCTTCTGCTATGTATGTGAATGACTATGCATCTTAGCATGTTTTATGTTTTAACC
Source organism: Pseudotsuga menziesii (assembly GCA_001517045.1). Taxonomy (NCBI): domain Eukaryota; kingdom Viridiplantae; phylum Streptophyta; class Pinopsida; order Pinales; family Pinaceae; genus Pseudotsuga; species Pseudotsuga menziesii. The sequence goes on from LPNX010096221.1 coordinate 146,314, forward strand.
ATTTCATTTCAGCATTTTATGTATGTTCAACTTCATGGGGCTAGTTTCCCGGATGTTTATGGTTATGGTAGCATCCTCTTCGTCGGTCAGAGGGTCGAGGACATTACAATTGGAAAATATTTTGTTTCCTAGCATTCGAGAATTTGTTGTGAGATATATATATTTTTTCGGGAATCATTGTCTTGTCTACAGGAGGGCGACTTTAGCTTGGGCATTTTTGCAGGGGCTCCTCAACTAGCTTGGATTGGCTTCACTTGTATCAGGTGGTTTTCATTAGCATCATTGTGATCTATGATTTCATCTTGTTATTTTTTTGTAGCATTTTCATTTTTCTCATGATGCAACAAATATGATATGGTTTACATTTGTTGTGTAGAAGATAGGGCACATTGGCTTCTTGGAGCAAAACGTTGGACATATAACTCACTCAAGTCTTCTAAAATTGATTGGGATAGCAACGATCATCGTCATCAAGGAATCTACAAGGTTTTCCAGATAATATCTATAGGTTAGTTCTTTTCTTCCAGATCTCATTCCATTGGCATCTGTATTTCAATTTCACCTAAAAAACCCTAAATAATAAAAAACAAAAATATTAAAGATCAAACTGCTTGATCTCGGGACAAAATTTTATAGATAGGATCATTCCCTAAGAGAATATTCCTCAACGTTGAGCTAGAAATGACTAGGTTTCCCTAGATCTGAAAAAATGGCTTCCAAACCCTAGGGTTATCCTCCATGCTGCCAATTTTTCCCATGATTTGATTTTTCTGGGAAAACACCTTTTTGGGTTTGTAGATCAGGTTAAATCCCAGGTGGGTCTCCTCCAACACTGGGAAGTAAGTGACTCCATTTCCCTAGATCTGACAGGCACTAATCTAAAACCCTAGCCCTACCCTGTCTTTTGCCTCTTTTTCCTGTGTTTTGACCTTTTCCTGGTAGCTCATGTGATTTGATATTGTCATATCTTCCTTCGAGTCTATCCATCGGTACTAGATATCCCAAATCCAGTTCTCACCTCTTCTGCATTGGTCACATTTCCCAAGGAAGTGGATATCTTCACCTGTTGCTAGTACCTTAACCCCAGATCTAGTATTTACCTCACAGGTCACCTATGTCCCAGCTTGGATCAAACCTCATATTTCCTAAGCCTTAATCCAAATCCTTTGTTCACCTAGTGACCTCATCCATAGATCTAGGGTTTCCATTACCTTACACCTTATGTACCTTAAGTCCATTTGATCTGATCCGGTGTCTAGGTCTGATCTCTCTTGTCAGGAGTAGATCTGGGTCTCCCCCATTGTTGTCTTGGGCTAAGATAACATAAAGTGAAGACTGCCTCGATTGGCGTGACAACCATCCATTTGGGAGTTGAGGAAATCTTGGTTCCAACTCCTTAGTTGCTTGTCCCTCTACCATCCATTTTAGATCCACCTCACATAGGCAACTACAAGTTTGGTGATAACATTTTGGCGTCGTTGCCGAGGAGGTAGAGGCGTACCTTGGTTCGACATACCTCACCTTTCCCTATGACATATCTCTTTTCGATGAATTACTTGAGTGGTTGACCTTGCGACTCCACCCCGTGACTCCACCAAGGGTCATACCCAACCTATTAATATTAAGTTCTTAGAACGTCTAGCAAATCCTGAAGGAAACCCCATAAATTACACAAGGAAACACAGAAAAACTAAAGAAGAATCTTCCAACTTCTTTTGGAAGATATCCAACTCCACTGTTTTCTCGAGTCATCCTTTGGGATCTCCTTCAACTTCATCTAGCCCAATGGCTGGAACAAATACTAGTGGAAATCAAAATGTTCCTCCTCTGCAAAACCCTAGTATTTTTGGAAGAAAGGGTAAGGCATCCCCTTTAGAATTTTCCCTGATCTAGGGAGTCCCCCATGATATGCCTGATAAATACTTCGAAAAGGTTCCCAAGTTTGATGGAGTGTCAACTACCTCCATTGAAGATCACATTGACAAAGTATGGGATCATATGGAAGCATATGGAGCAGGTGATGAAAATGTTTTCATGAGGGGCCTTCTTCATTCTTTGGAAGGAGATGTACGGAAGTGGTTTAATAGATTACTTGCCTCATCCATCAATGGGTATGATAATTTTGTCACAAAACTTAATAGTGATTGGTCTCACAAGTTAGATGGGAAATTCCTCTTGCATCAACTGTTTGGCATCAAGAAGAGGGAAAATGAAACAGTCCATGAGTTTAACCTAAGATTTGACAAGACTGTAAGAATTATCCCAGATGAAATTAGACCCAAGGACCAAGCCATTGTTATTCATTATTTGAAGGATTTTGATGGTTGGTTGGGGTACAACTTAAAGGATAAGAATCCCAATGAATTGAAGACTGCCCAACTTAAGGAAAAGATGGTTGAGAAACATGCAACATCTATGGGTAAGCAAAACTTCTTTGATCAATTTTCCCCATCCACTTCCATATCTGACCCTAAGCTCCGAAATCCTAAGGAACCTGTAAATGAGCCAAAGGACTCAAAGGACATGTTAGAAACCATGCAAGAGATGATGAGAGAACTAACTGTCTTGACAAAAAATCTCACTAGTCTTCATTATACTGAGAGACATAGAAAGCCTTATGGCCCTAAGCCCTATTGGAACAATAATAGAAGGCCTGAGGGGGATAACAATAGAATATGACTTGAGTATCCAGAAAATTATGAGAGGAATAATGTTAATTGGTGTGATGAAAATGAAGAAAAATCATTGAACACCAATTACCATGATAACCAACCAAACAACATCAACTTTATTAATGATTTATCTTTTGATGATGGGTTTGGAAGAATTCTCTTAGAAGAAGAGCCATGGGGGCAAGAGGAGGATCTTGTTGGTGAACTTGATCCCTCATGATGTGCCATAAATAACCCTAAAACAAAGGAACAACCACAAATTAGAATCTATAAACAAACAATTTATCCCCAACCTTCTTTCTTAGACAAACGCAAAGCAATCAATGAAGATAGTAAGGAAGAAGAAGATGTTTCCTCAGGAGATTTTACTTTGAACATTGATATTAAGAAAGAGTTAAGAAAGATAATGTGTAATATCCCTGTCACTTAGTTAATGAATGTGCCCTCAATAAGTAGTCAAGTAGAGGATTTCTTTGATGACATTGGCCAAGAAAAGACTCCTAAGGTTGCCTTAGAATCCAATCACATGCAGAGCCCTAGCGGGATGCAACCTAGAAAAGATGAAAATGATCCACCTATTAACATCCAATCTGCAATTTATGAAAGAAAGAATGGTGGTCACCCTCCCTTTTACCTAGCCTTACCATTAGAGGAATTTTGGGGTCTAAAATGGGCCTCCTAAGGAAAATAATAAAATAATAGTTAAAATAATAAAATAATAGTTAAAATAATAAAATAATATTGATTAATTTTGGAGGAAGAAAGAAAAAAACTACATTTTGTGTTCGTATTTTCGACATATCTCCTTGTGTTTTTACTCAAATTTTGATCGAGAGAGCTCGTTGGATGTTGAATTTGATTCCGCATCCAACGAGTACCCACACTGCATACTTTTGATGGACCCCGCTACCCCAAAAATAAGAAATACCTGAAAAAATGTGATGATGATGTCATCATCACGTTTTTTCAAGTATTTCTTGTTTTTGGGGTAGCGGGGTCTGTCAAAAGTATGCAGTGTGGGTACTCATTGGATGTGGAATCAAATTCCACATCCAACAAGCTCTCCCGATCGAAATTTGAGTAAAACCACAATGAGATATGTCGAAAATACGAACAAAAAAAGTAGTTTCTTTTAATGACAAATATGTCAATTCAACCATTATGGTTGACTTATTTTATTGAAATTCTATTGGTTCTTGAATTCCAAGTCACAAAAACTTATTTTGGCACGTTTTCTTATAAGGCCCATTTTAGACCCCAAATTTCCTCTAATGACATTCATAATATGCTCCTGCATAATTGCATGTTGGATTCCAGAGCAGCTATGAATGTAATGCCCTTATATGTAATGAAGGAGATGGGATTGGAAGTGACCAGGCCTTGTGGGAATGTATGTGGCATAGACTCAAGGTGAGTGCCATCCTATGGATTAATAAAAAACCTTAGGGCTGATCTGTTTGCATGCTCAGACATCTCTACTATGATGGATGTAGTTGTGATTGACTTGCCCCCAGTGTATGTAATGCTTTTATCTAGGAAGTGGGCCGCTATTCTAGGTGGATACCTTATGATGGATTTATCTTATCTTTGTGTCCCAAACTTTGATGGTGCTATGATTAGGATCAATAGAGAACCCTGTTATGAAAAGCATTTGGAAACTTTTGAGGAAGGTATTAAAAACACATATGGAGATGAATTGTTGAATAACGCTAAATCTAATCTTGTGGAAGATGAAAAAGGAGTTTGGGAATATGGGAAACCTGAAAACATGTTCATGGCAATGGAAGAATCTAATTCCTCTTTTGAAGAAGAACGGATTGCTGAAATTTCTAGGAGAATCAAATTGGAGATGCTTAGAAACAAATGCTCGGAGGAGTTGGAAGAATTGAGAAGAAATGCAAATCAACCTGAAGGTCAAGAGAAAAATGATGAAATAAATCAAGATAAAAAAATTGAGAATCATACACTTGAACTTGATGAAATTGATGATGCCAAGCATATTGAAAGAATTCCTCATAGAGTAAATGAATGGTTTGCCTTAATTAATCACAATAGAGAAAGGGAAAGCCAGGGGATTGAACCTATATACCCTTGGGAAAACCATCCCGATTTAGCTGCTGTAGAAGAGGCTAGTAATGAAGAAAATAGCTCCCATTATTCCGATATAGCTGGGACATTATCTCATTTGTATTTAGAAGATGGGAATCTAAATCAGGTCCATGATATCTAAGTTGGGAAGAGGATGATTGATTAATGATGCACCTAAAGGAGAATTTAATCTTAACAATCTTGCTATATTTCAGACTCCTTTGGTTTCTCCAAATAATGTTTTATTTGCATATCCTCTCGTCACTAATTTCCTTCTGCCACCTAATTCATCGAGTCATCATACCCATGATCTATCTAACATTCCTATTTCTTAGGCATCCCAGTCAGAAGTAGTCCCAACCAAGCTAGAAAGTATGCATATTTATGTTCCTACAGGGGAAGGTTCTAGCCGTAGCACTGCTATATCCCATATGCCTCATCCCTTGGAAGAAGATAGAAACTTCTGGATTGTAGGGGAAACTATCAAGCATGTAACCTGTCCTCATGAAGAATTTCCTAATATGAGTGTCTAGGAGACGAGGAGAGATATTAGAGAGATCTTAGTTGGTAGTGTAACTATTCCTATTGATGGTGGTCCACCCAGGTTTGATGCAGTTCCTTCTAGGAGGAGCTCAAGGATTATCACCCCGCAACCACAAAACCTTGTTGATGTCCATCCCATCCCTATACGTAACATTGAAGTTGTTCTTGAATCAATGAATAGAAATATATTTCCCATAGGAACTCAAGTCCTTATTCCGAACCACTTATTGCATATCTGATCAGGGAAAGCTAATGACATTTGGGTTGGACCTTTTTCTGTTGAGCATTGCATGGGTGACATGTGCTTTCTTGTTACTGGTACTGGATGAAAAATGTTACTTCCTATCAACCAGAGGGATTTAAGGGGTTACATGCTTGACCTCACTTAGCCTTGAGTCCTATCTTGCTTAGTAGGGTAGAGTAGGTGGACCTAAATAATCCCTTTTCGGGCAGTAGTGTAGAGTCTTGCATCTTTTCCTGAAGCTATCCTTTTGAAGCTCTTAGTATAGTCTCGATTTTTGTTTTTCTTTTTTCCTGCACAGTGAGATCAAACTTTTCTTAAAACGTTATGGTTATAGATTGGATTTATTTTCTGCTTTTCAGTTTCTTGCATTTCAGTTTTAGTACTTTATTTTGTCCACATATGGTTTTGACGATTGGTATGTGAGTTTGGTATAGCTCTGGACATTTTATAGGTAGTTGGTGACATTTTGGCAGTAGTTGCAGAGCTGGAAGGATTGATCGAGGATGCTAGTAGCAAATTATGAGGACTAGAGATTCTGAGGTTCTCAAGCGCTCTATTCAACAGAGCACTTGTCCCAGCTAGAGCTAGATGTTATCACATATATAGTAGCCAGGATACCATATTCTATTTTTTCATATCCCAGTACATTTTTCAACTAGCTCCCTTACATATGAGATGCTGAGATGAGCATTTATGATGGATCATTATTTATTTGATGGACTATAGTACTCTCCCATGCCATGATTGAGTCTCAGGAGACTCAGATTTGAGGACTGATGTAGTCATTTATCCCTTTGCAGAGCAGTTGGTAGTTCCCGTATTTGCATTAGTGCTTTCTCATTGGACATATGTTGGTTCAGATGGATTATTTCATGTTTATGACTCAGCTTATATTATCTTGTGTTATGGTTATCATTGCTCTTATACTCATTTTTGTGACATGTATTAGCATTTAGTGTCATGATCTGGCGGTCATATAAATATATGGACTTGGATGTATCTATATTATGTATTGATGTCCCTATTCAGACTTGGAAGTTCTTGATTTATACTCATTGGTTTTAGCCTCCTTAGGGAGAATAGAGGTATTCAGTCCCACCACACTTTGGCTTGCTAGTGTTGGTTTCATTATTTACTATCTCCACCCATCCATTACCTTCCAGTTATGTTTTCAACCTGACCTACTACTTGACTTGTGGCATGGAGGACCTTTCCCACTAGAGCCTTTGTTGGACACGCTTCCTTGTTTACTTGTGTCTCGGCTCTGAGTTGCCTAGGTTGTGTAGCGCTACCATCAATACAATGTATTTGGAAATGAAATGAAATGAATATCTTATGAAAAACCTCATTCATGAAAAGTAGTGTTTTTCAACATATGTGAATGAAAGGCTAGCCTAATGAAATTGGCTTTAAAAATGAAATATCTTAAACATTCATGAAAAGTAGTATTTTTAAACATACATGAATGCACAAATCCTAAAATAATAAAAGTCTGTGTAATAAACATGTGGACCAAAGCTATGGAAATTCAAAGGTTCCTAAAAGTTCTATCTGAAGATGGCTGGCCTTAGTTGTATTGAGTTGGATTGTGAGCACTTGTCAGGGTGAATAAGCACCTCTGAAGTAACTCACCCATTTGTGAGGCACTTCCACCCCCTTTATTGTTGCTTATCCAGCATATGGCTAGAGTGAGTATCCCTTTCCATATCCAAAGTGTCATAATGTTGAGTTGGTGGTCATCCTGTCCTAGCCTTGTAAATTTTAGCCTTCACCCTGCACTAGCAAATTAACTACAACTATGAAGTGAGTATGGTCTTGAAAGTCTAGTTTGAGTTATGATTAATAAATGAAACCCTATATATATATTTGGTTGATGTACCTCTAGTGAAGTGATTGCTACTTGTTATGATTGTTACTTAAATCATTTGTAGAGCATGTCTTAGCCTTTGAACACTTGCAGCAGATGGATGTCAGCCTGAGTTATATTATTGGCTATCTAGTCATTTACAGATTATTATTTTATTTATTGGATATTGTAGATGATCATGCAGAGACCTGGAAGGGGTATGCATATATACCTTAGATGGATTTGGACTCTCTGAGTCCAGTGGGACAACTTGTTTTCTGTTTTGGGCACTTGCAGAGATGATCAAGCTCATTTTTCCCTTCTAGTGCAGTTTGGCTTCACCAGATGATATGTTTGAGTAGGGAGATGATTTTGGTGGATCTCCTAGGGCATTGTATGGGGCATAGGGGTTCCAGCCACTAGTTTGTACCATATTAACCCCCTCCCAAAGAGCCTGGTGGGCTTAGTTGGATAACACAGGCACCCTAGGAGGAAGTTTTGGGCATATCACATTTCCTGAGGCAGATTAAAAAATAATTAAATGGCAACTGAAGAATTTGATTTGGGATACTGAGGCAAGGAAATGGCATGGGATGAGTTCTGATGATGAGAGTGATGTTTTCCACCCCTTCTACAATAGTTGAAGCACCTGTATGGGCCCACATCTATGATTCGAGCATTTTATATTATTTTCAGGAGCCTTTTGAGGCTCACGATTTCCTCAAGGAGGCACAATGTCAAAGTTTAAAAATTATCTTATTTTTATTGTGCCATGGGGACACCCAAAGGGAGTTAGTTAACACTCCTTGGACCCACCATGTGCCTCATTTATATTTTGTTGAGTGGGATCCCCTCTCCTTGGGTGATTTGGTCCACTTTTATATTATATTGATGTATTGATCCATGTAATCTATGTTGAGCTCATCTCAACCATTGATTAGAACATTTGTATCTTTTAATCTTAGACACTCATTTGAAAATTGGTTATGATTTTGGTTCTCTCATTCCTATTTAAAGGAGAGAGCTTCGCATTTGTAAGGGGTCTTTGGCTTTGGGATTTGGATAATAGAAAAACTTTTCTTATGGAAATTATTGGATCTCGTTTGCATCTAGTGTTCTTAGATGGTGATTGGAAAATCTTTTGTTTCCTAGCATTTGGGAATTTGTTGTGATATCTATATATTTTTTCGGGAAGCATTGTCTTGTCTATAGGAGGGTGACTTCAGCTTGGGCGTTTTTGTAGTGGCTCCTCAACTTGCTTGGATTGGCTTCGCTTGTATCAGGGGGTTTTCATTAGAATCATTGTGATCAATGATTTCATCTTGTTATTTTTCTGTAGCATTTTCTTTTTTCTCATGATGCAACAAATATGATATGGTTGACGTTTGTTGTGTAGGAGAGGGCGCATTGGCTTCTTAGAGAAAAACGTTGGATATAGAACTCACTCAAGTCTTCTGATGATTGATCAGGATAGCAAGGATAATCATCATCAAGAAATCTATAAGGTTTTCCAAGTAAGATCTATAGGTTAGTTATTTTCTTCCAAATATCAATCCATTGTCATCTGTATTTCAATTTTACCTAAAAACCCTAAATAATAAAAAACCAAAAATATTAAAGATCAAACCGCTTGATCTCGGGACAAACCTTTTCTGGGTTTCATAGATTGGGTCATGCCCTAAGAGAATCTTCCTCAACACTGAGCTAGAAGTGACCAGGTTTTCCTAGATCTAAAAAACTGGCTTCTAGACCCTAGCGCTATCCTCCATGCTGCCAATTTTTCCCGTGATTTGATTTTTTCGGCAAAACACCTTTTTGGGTTTGTAGATCGGGTTAAATCCCATGTGGGTCTCCTCCAATGCTGAGCAGAATGTGACTCCATTTCCCTAGATCTGACAGGAACCGATCTCAAACCCTAGCGCTACCCCCTCTTTTGCCTCTTTTTCCTGTGTTTTGACCTTTTCTTGGTGGCTTGGGTGCTTTGACATTGTCATATATTCCTTCGACTCTATCCATTGGTACTAGATAGCCCAAATCCTATTCTCACGTCTTCTGCATTGGTCATGTTTCCCAAGGCAGTGGATATCTTCACGTGTTGCTAGTACCTTAACCCCAGATCTAGTATTTACCTCATAGGTCACTTGTGTCCCAGCTTGGATCAAACCTCATACTTCCTAAGCCGTAATCCAAAGCCTTGGTTCACCTAGTGACCTCATCCATAGATCTAGGGTTTCCATTACCTTACACCTGACATACCTCAAGTCCATTTGATCTGATCTGGCGTCTAGGTCTGATCTCTTGTGCCGGGAGTAGATGTGGGTCTCCCCCATTGTTGTCTTGGGCTAAGATAACATAAAGTGAAGATTGCCTCGATTGGCATGACAACCATCCATTTGGGAGTCGAGGCAATCTTGGTTCCACCTCCTTAGTTTCTTGTCCCTCTACCATCCATTTTGGATCCACCTCATATAGGAAACTACAAGGTTGGTGATAACACAATGCATATAGGAAAGAATGTGGCTAAAACATTATGGTGAATATTGGATGGACGGAGTGGGAAAGAAAAAATTGTCAAAATTTGCAATGACATTCAAGAATCCAAACATGCAATGAAATACATCATTCAATTTCATAGCAATGAAGACCGAATTAATATAAAATCACTTCCATGGATGTTAACGGAGCAACAAAGTAATGTTGTAAAAGAACTCATGCGGAAAATTAAATTTCCCACCGAATTTTGTGCGAACATGAAGAATGTCATAACAAATAAAGGTGATTTTGCGGGGGTGAAAACGGATGATTAGCATTTCTTCATGAAGGTGATTATTATGGTATGCATATAATTATTTCTATATTAACAATATTCTAGTGCATATTGTTGGTATTTTTTGTTTATTTTTGTATAAAAAAATGAAACGATTTATATATTGTTATAGTATGTTCTACCTCTCTCTCTCCTAGACAACTTCGACAACAATGTCGAACAAGTTATATATAATCTTGGGAAATACATGAGGTAAGTAGTGATTTTTTGCATGCACTTAGTGTTTGTTTAATTCATAGTATAACTTATATTTGATTTTTGTGCACTAATTCATGTTATGTAATATAATGTTTTTTTGTTAAATCTCGTGATTGGTTTGCATCACTTGTAGATGGTTCTCATCTAAAGAAATTCATAAAGAAGGTATAAAGTATTGGAGGAGAGAAATTCCTCATCTCATGTGTGAAATGCAGAAGCATCTACCTTCGAGATTTTTCAATGCACAAAAACAATACCTCATACACCAAGTTGAGGAGATTGAATTGTGTGGACCTGTACACTCAAGGTCTATGTGGATGGTTGAGAGGCACTTGAAATGTTGAAGGGTTTGGTTAGACAATGAGCACGTCTTGAGGGTTCTATGATGGAGGGATATATGGTATACCAAAACATGATGTATATTAGTGAATATCTTCCTAAATTAGCTTCAAAGCTCAATTAGGACGCATTTGTGATCCGCACTCCAATAACAATTTCAAAGGGGAGTACCTGAAGGGGAAAGGTAGATCAAGGAAGGTGAAAGGTAATTATTAGATACTAGAGATTAATTAATATAATACATTTGACTGTTGATATTTATGTATATATCATACATATTCTATTTTTAATATTCAATATGCATCAATTAAATGTTTATATTTTGTTAAGTGAATATATGTTTGTATTGAATTTTATTTTTATTTTTATCAAACAGTTGGTCTAGAGTGGGATGCTCTTCATTTATACATCACAAAAAAAATTCATTAGATGAAGGTATGGATTGAACGATGTGAACAATCTGGTCATTGAATATCATGGGAAGTTGTGGCTTCATTGGTTAAAGAAACACATCACAATGGAGATACCAATCTTACACAAAGGGAAATTGATTTAGCATATGGTTTAAAAGATAAGTAGGCAAGCATATTAATCAACCACACTATTTATTTTTTGCAAACATAATGATGAACACGTTGATTTTTTCCTTGTAGGGCATAAACATGCACTTAATCATAAATGGATCATGTTGTAGTCTCACCTGAGATATATCTATGGGTAACTGGTAGAACCAGGTTTATGTAGTTGGGTAGGGATTTCCTCTTCTTCGACACCTTAATTGCTTGCTTGACCAAAGCCAAGGGGTGTGTTTCCTATTCCTATTAGGTTCATTCAAGATATTAATCTACTTATCCATCGACGGAGATTACCACAGTAATATAAAGATTTAGCACATGTTCTATCTATCAACAGTGCGACACATGCATCTAAGAACTCATTCATAAACAAATGCTAGTCAATCTATTCAAACCTACTTATGCACAACATACATTCATTCAACATAGACATATTCATCAAATACAAATTGAGACAACATTTAACGTGGAAACCCATCTGAGAAAAACCACAAATACGCTCTTCATCTGGCATGAGAAATATATGGAACATTTCGTCTGTGCACTTAGCTTGCAGACTCTGTTCTAGATCTTCTCTACAACCTATACAAACTTCTCTCCTCTCATGAACTCTAGTCTTAGGTCTCTGAAGTTTTCCTCTCCTTCACTCTATTGTTGATCCACACACATCCTAGATCGACTCTCTTCTCTATAGCTTTACACAGACAGGAGTCGGCAGAGACCTAGAGACAAACCCACACACAGCTTGGGGTCTCTCTTTTATAGGCTCTTACATGTCATAATCAACCAAATCAATTATTTTAGCCTACAAGCTATCATTCCTATTCTTGTACATTCAGTTACACTAACATTAGGCACTATTAGCCCAAAAATACAAAGATGATTTATTCCCAAAGCATGCAATATTCTAACCGACTTCTTACCGACGATCATCGATTTTTCATTTTCAACCGTTGTACTCCTTTTTTCGTGGATCATTCCATCGTGGTTGTTCTTTTCGGTCACAGACTCTTCTCCCACGACTGCTTTTGTCACAACTATTCTTCCTCTGTCGCAACTTCCTCTGTTGTGCAACCAGACTCTTCATGTTCCTGAGTAGAATTCTGGCCGAATTATGCCTATCTTTTCCTAGGGCCAACAAGTATGGATCCTTAAAATTTTCCTTGCATAACATGGGATAGTTTACATAACTATGAATAAACTATCCCGTAACGTTATTCAAAATGACACATTTTTCCTTAAATTTTTAGGTAGTAAATCCAGAGAACAGACAATGGTGAAAATTCTATGTTTTCGAGTGTAGGATAGGTAACTTAGCTACTACTATGAAGTCTGTATCCTGCTCGAAAACCCTAGTTGAACACTTCTCCTTCTGCTTGAGTGTTTCCTCCAATGCTTCTCCTTCTCCTTCGAATGCTACCTAGAATGCTTCTTTCTTCCTTTCAAACAAGGAAAAAGCATGTGGAATGGGGATGATGAATTGCACAAGTTATAGCATTGAATTTGAATTGGTGGATGACAAGAAGAGGGGGATCAACAAATATCAAGGGGCGACAGAGTTGAGCTTGACAATAACTTGGTTGTGATGTAGTCCTTTCTCTATGTACTTGGAGCCTTATGTAGTATGAACATGGATGGGCATGGAATTCCATGACATGTGAGCATGGGTCATGAGAATTTTTCAGCGTCGATGTGTATTCAGGCCTGTAGTTACCTGCACATGTAGATAGCGTAGAAAAAATTTTACTAGCTCTGCTACAGGGTGGATATTTCTTTCCATAAATATGTATTTACCTTTTTATGTTTTGGAATATAATTTAGGACAATTCACGTGCTACTTTCTTACTATTTTATTTTAAAGTACTTTTTTTAAACAATGTGAGTACTTTTTTCATTATAAGTATTTGACTTACAACACTACCATAATTAGTTATGGGTTGCTATGTACTATTTAGAATGTGACAAATAATATCTTTTAATTCAAATAATGACAACTCAACTACAAGGGATGACACCATCTTCTTAAATGTGATTGGTTTTTTAACTTGATTTGTTTTACGACCCATTTTATACTTCAAAATTCCCCTAATATATTGCATAAATAAATAGTGATGAACATAGAAATGATACAACTATAGATTGCAATCTACGGTTAAAAACAATTTGTGAGATAATATATATGTTATGCTAGTTTCCTTGCAACTCTATGGTTTAAGGCTTGAGATTTCTATCAATGGACTTCTTATGTGCACAAAGAGCCCTTGCTAAGAGAAGTTGTGCTTGTTAACATCACACAGTAAATTTAACTTTATTATCAATCTTTACCATATACGTAAATTGATGTTTTTACTTCATCATGCACCACACATTTAAATTGGGGTCAAATCCTATGAATACCGGTACCATTACAATGAGATCAATTTAATACGAGTACTTGGTTGGAGGCTTCTAAATCCATCTTATATACGAGGATAACTAATATTGCCCATTCCAAGAACTTTAGTTTTGGGATTGCATTATAAATATTTTATTTTTCTTATTTCTTTTGTGTATATACTTTCTTTATTGTTGAGTGCTTACTTTATTTTGTAACATTAATAATTATTTCAATGCAAACATAAGACATCAAATATCTAATGTTGTCATTTCTTTTCATTTCCAACATAAGACATGATTATTTTGTTCCAGAACCAAAATAAATGAATACTTGATGAGAGTGATTTTCACAATAATTAGAGTTTCATGTCACAAGTATGGTCAAGGTAATCTTTAAGATAATTACTATACACCTCCTACACAATCACAAAGCATAACCTAGCCTAAATTTTTGTGGTTAAACACTTTACTTTGAAAACAAATGTAGTTTTTAAAAATGAAATTCCTTCATCATTGTTTTAAATTTCTAAAATTGTATGCCATCAACACCCCTTTTTGTATATATAGAAAATAATATGTAGGAAATAAGGTTTCATCTTTTTTATGTCTTTGACTGGTTTTTGTTCTTATTCAAAATTTCTTCAACTAAAGCTAATTGATCAAACAGATTGTCTTAATATAATAGATCATATGGTTGCATCACTACCAAAACTTTCTCAAATAACATAGATCATATGGTTGCATCACTACCAAAACTTTCTCAAATGACACAATATTAATTCCTTGATGTTATCTCAAGGATTCTCAAACGACACTATTAATTCCTTGATTTTATCTTAAGGATTGTTTTTAGTTGAATCTTGTTGTATGACTATGTCTTTTTAAGAGTTTAATATGATTATTTTTTCTTATTTATTATTTGGGGATTTAAAGTCAATGTTTTATATCTATGATACACAATATATAAAAAACATAAGATATATGAGCGAACGATATATTGAGAGATATATTATGTGATAAATTTAACAAACATTCATATCAATATAAATATGTTAAAGTTGAAGCATATTTTTTTTCGTGGAAAAATGATCACAGTCCAAAGTTTTATATTAAATTTTGAACCATATTGTTCATACTTCAGTTACATTGCTTCAGTTCTTGGCTTCTATAAGATCATATAGAAATAGATCGATTAGTTCTTTTTCTACAAAAAAAAAAGTAGACATGTTCGTGTATGCATAGGACTAGGATTCAATAGATAAAAAAACATGTATGGCACATATATCATGGGCAGATGCATTAAAATAAAATAGGTCCAAAATCAATCTCTTTGAAGAGATCCCCTTTTCGCTCCTAAACATAAGAACATGTTGAAGCATAAATTATAAGAACATGTTGGCTAGATTAAAGGAAATTAATAGCTCAAACACAGGGAAATAAAAGGAAAACATATTGTTATAAATATCAAATGGTAATATTATTAAAATAATAAAATATTGAAGATGTGCTTTAGCAAGGGTTGCGGCCTTATGTTAAAAGTAACCATCTAACCTATATAAGCTAGACTATTCACTCATTGTAAATTTAATCAATTCATTATTATTATATTATATCTTTTATTCAATACAATATTTACTTATATATACATACTACGTATATTAAATATTAAAACTTCCACAACCTAGCGCTACACATGAAATGCAAACAAATATTAAATAAACATTAACCCACAAAACAAAGTAAAAAGTAAAGTAACTGAAAAATACAAATTTAAGATAAAAGACAAAAAAAACTAATAAAAATAACAAACCAAAGAGAAAATCAAATAAATAAACAAATATTTAAACTAAACCACTCTTAAGAATACATAAAATAATAAAAATCTTAAAATAAAGAAAAAACACAAATATAAAATTCCTTAAGAGTAAAGTCATAAATTAAGATATAAGATTAGATTTAATTTTTCAATTTAAAAAAAATTACCAAAAAACATATAAAAAAAAGAAATAAATTAAAAATATGCTAGCACTAAGTACTAAAAAGCAAGGAACAATACACCTAAAACAAAATTTTATGACAAAACCAAACTATATTTTGAAAAAATATAAATCTAAAAGGTAAACTTAAAAACGAATATGATTTTCAAATTAAACTAAAAACTGAAAATATATTTTAATCTAAAAAATTAATAAAACAATGAAGATCTATTTTAATCTAAAAAATTAATAATAAAGAAAAGCTTACTTCCATTGTAATGATTTCAAAGAATGAGCTATGTTTTTATAAGCTTAAAGTTATCATCTATTTGAGACAACTATTAGACTTCCATAACCTCCATCAACTTGCCAAAACTTTAATGCATGCATGATATTTCAATTTTTTTGGTAGGTTGATGTCTAAACATGATACTTAATAATGGCTATTTAGCTATTTGGTGGTGTACATGATAATTAATGATGGTTGTTTAGCTATTTGGTGGTTGATGTAGAATTTTTGAATTTAGTCTTTTCAAGAATTTAATATAATTAAAATATAGCTATTTAATGGTTAATGTAAAAGTTTGAAGTTAATTTTAAACAATCTAATAGTTAATTGATATTTTAATTATGTGGAGGTTGATATAAAAGTTTTGAATCAAAGTATACATATTTATAATTAATTAATTGGTTTTTCCTATATTTATAAATATGGCATTTGATTAAAGTATACACATTTACAATTAATAATAATTAATCAATTAGTTCTTCCCATATTTATAAATATGGCATTTGTCTTGGTATATATAAAGAAAAAATTAAAATCTCTTCAATTTTCCTTGATCTACCTTAAAAAAGTATCATTAAAAACTGTTATACTGATTATGAATATTTTCTATACATTAAAACATATTCCAGTAAATTGCATCATTTATCAACCGATCATTAGTAATTTTATATATATAAATATGAGATAACTTATAATTTTATACTTTGTACTTGATCAAATGATTATAAATATAAGATAAATTATAAATATAAAAGAAAGTAAATATGGACAATTTTATTTAATAATAATAGTGTTAATGCCGCATATTATATACTCTATCAAATTGCTTATAAATACAAAATAAAATAAATATTGATACTTTTATTTAAAAAATAATAATTATTAATAATAATGTTAACCCTGCATATTATTAATAATGTTCTATACCTTGAAAAAAATTCTCTAAAGGGGTGTATGAATAATAAAGTTATTTGAAGTTCAAAAATGAAAGTACTAATTTCCATACGACCCAACTCGTCACCATGTTATCATCCATAATAAAGTTATTTAAAGTTCAAAATGAAAGTGCGAATTTCCATAGGACCCAACTCGTCCACCATGTTATCATCCATAATAAAGTTATTAGAAGTTCACAATGAAAGTGCGAATTTCCATAGGACCCAACTCGACCACCATGTTATCATCCATAGGGCGACATGTTCTGCCCACCCCATCCATACCACTATCACCTGCTACTTTCCATTTCAATCTCTTCATTTCTGATTTCTCTTGGTTGGCTGATAAACTCATTTCTTTAACATTCAATATCTGTTATTAAACATTCTCTTTATCAGTCATCAAAACAAAGCAGAAAGCAGGAAAATATATTTCAAAGTAATTGAGAAGTAGAGAAAACAAATGCTTTGCACTTACCATTCTAGTGGCAAAAATTCCTTTAAGCTCAACTTTTGCAACCATTGAATACATGGGTCCTCTCATGCCTAATGAGCAAACAAAATGTTAAGAATATAAGGAAAGGCTTTTTTTTTCTTTATTTTCAAATTATTTGTTTGAAGTTTGAACCTTTTTCTTATATCGTTGTAGGTTTTGTATGTTAACTATTTTTTTTAGAAACAAGTGCAGTTTTTTATATTTTTTTTTAAGGAATACTCTCGGAATGGACCTATGATATTCTTATTTTATGATATTAACTATTTGATAAGCCTGAGTATGAGATGACAATAACAAATATAAATAAAAATATTAAGCAATATATATGTCCATTCAATCAAAATTAACATAGATCCATTTTAAATCTTAATCTAGATTCTATTGAACACCAAGATATAATTTTTTTATATTTTAGATCTATGTTGATAACTATAAAATTTGGCCAGTTTCACTAACCTCAAAATATTGAATAAAATAGAAATACTTCATTCTAAATATTTGACTGGAGTATTTTTCTAAAAATAATAAAACATTTATATATGGCAGATAATATTTTCACTAAACACACCTTTATTATTATCAAACATATAGGCAGAGGGCTGGTGTGGAACTCCTCAAACTTGTGGGTGAGTTAGTTATAAGATTTACCAACTCATAGAGATATGGTTTACAGCTTAGAAGATGGATAAAAGCTCATTTGCAAATAAGTATATAATCTCATACCAGCAAAACATGTTTGAATATAAGTAAATTATTCTGAAGGGGAAGTATTTGGTGGATTTCCCCAAGATATATATTTCATAGAAAATAAATAAATCACATTTAGAAACCTTACTTGGCTACTAAAAAACCTTTTATATTTTATAAATATAAAGTCATAAATTTTATAACATTCCTTAATGCATAAGTTTATACTTTCTAAAAAAACCTTTTATATTTTATAAATATAAAGTCATAAATTTTATAACATTCCTTAATACATAAGTTTATACTTTTTATGATTCAATATTTTGAAAAAATATGCTGCATATTAATCCAAATTCTTATTCAAAAGATAAGTTCATTGTTCCTCTTCACATTTTATATGTACAAGTTTACACTTTTTATGATGCAATATTCTAAAAAAATATATGCTGCATATAAATCCAAATGCTTATTCAAAATCTAAATTCATAGTTCATCTTCACATTTTATATGTACAATTGAGACTTATAGCATTGAACCTTGTTTTAGTATTCTCAAGGATAAAAGATAAAATATTTATCTGCTTAGAAGATAAAATATTTATCTGCAAGATTTACCAACTCATAGAGATATGTAATTTTATCTGCAAGATTTACCACAGAGATATGGTTTACAACTTAGAAGATGGACAAAAGCTCATTTGCAAATAGCAAATACGTATATAATCTCACGTAAACAAGCCTATTTGAATATAAGTAAATTATTCTGAAGGGGAAGTACTTGGTGGGTTTCCCAGGATATTCATAGAAATAAATAAATCACATTTACAGAACTCATTTATAGATATAGTCATAAATTTTGTAACATTTATGCCTTCTCGCAGTCAGAACCCTTTTATATTTTATAAATAGAGTCATAAATTTTGTAACATTAGTGCATAAGTTTATAACTTTTATGATGCAATATTTAAAAAAAATATGCTGCACATTAATCTAAATGCTTATTCAAAATCTAAATTCATAGTTCCTCTTCACATTTTATATGTACAATTGAGATTATAGCATTGAACCTTGTTCTAGTTCTTTTAAGGATAAAACATTTATCTGCTTGAATGCAAATAGACTTACTTGACTGCAGGCCTTAATTTTATCTCATGAAGTAAATTAAAAATATTTGCAAGCAGACTTACTTAAGTGCAGGCCATTATTTGCCAACAGAACCACAGGAGAAAAGTATTTGGATTCTAGTAGATAAAAATATTTGCAAACAGACCGTATTGAGTGCAGGCCAGCCATTATTTGCAAACAGAACTACAGGAGAAAAGTTTTTGCATTCTAGTAGATAAAATTATTTTCAAACAGACTGACTTGAGTGCAGGCCATGGCCTGAGAAATCATACCTCGTAAAGATGAGCGAATCGAAAAAGAAAACTTCCATCTTCAAGCTCGTGTTGTAAACGAAAATTTCTCATTAGTACGAGATATACCACTAATTTAACAATCATTAGAAGATCACCTTGCTCTACCTGCTTAAAATAACAGCAAACACCAATTTTTACACACTCTACTGGCTTCTTAAAGAATCTAAATTTCCTGAGGATATAGACACATCTAAGATTCTAAAGTTGGTAGTCATATTATTGTTATTATTGTTGAAAGTGATTACCATCAATAAGCTAAATTGGAAAAATTAAAGATATAATGGCCCTACTTTCATGGCGCAAATTGGGCCACTAGGGATGAACTACATAGGGGTTCTGCTTGAACACAGGAGAGTCAATCCTTATGCACATGCCCTGCCCTTAGGGAAAGGAGATTAAAATCCCAAAGTATAGCTTGAGAATCCACCTTCATCAACATGGAATCACAACCGCATAGTTTATGTAAGTTTATGTAATAGGAACACTGGTGAATTTTACAAAAGCCAAACAGTTTTTATGTTCAATGTAGTAAAGAAGGCATAATAGAAGTGCTTCAATAACCTGAAGGGTGATGATTGCAACATTCTTTGGTAAAGAATAAGTGGGATCCATTGCTGTGAAACTAGACGTATGAGAAACTTTCCAGTCGTCTCCGTCCCGTCAAAAGAGAAGCAAAATGCATCAGTGACGAGTAAAAAAACCATTTCAGCAACTTCTTGTTTATTTGAAACTTGGAAAAGCTAGTCAGCAGAGAGAGGTCCATCACCTGCTGCGAGAAGGCTAGTAAAAGTGGAGAATAGATTTCTTGTCCAGTAGTGCGACGCCACCGTGCGCCGCCTCCCACAGGATCGATACTAAGATAATAGGTACCTGTCACCTAGCAAACGCAAAAACATTTGTTCACGTTCCAACGCATCACATTCTTCTACATTGCACAATTAAACAGGCAACTCTCTAGATACTGCAAAACATTGTGCATTTTAAAGAAAGATAGTTATTAACCATGTCAAGATTCTGATGTCAATTGAAAGCTAGAGCAATGGACCTAGTTTAGTGCACAAACACCAACTTGCATAAGGTTGCAATCATGTCAATTCACATCAATTGCCTTGATACCTCTCAGCCTAATCTGAGATTAATCAAGAACCGAAGACTGATAAGTGGTGAGTCTATTTTACGAGAAACAGAAAATGAAACAGGAAATGTCAGTAGAACGAGAAGCAAGGGGCAGGGTTTTTCGGGATAAGAAATTCTGTAATCTTTCATTTCAATCCTTCTTTCTAGTTACCTACCTCTTCTAGTTCAATACCTACTTACCTTCTTCACCTGAGCAGACCTAAGTCATTGAGGGGAAGAAATAGGGTGCCAGGGCCTTCCCTTCTAGTTAGCGATTTGAGGGCGGAACACAATTGTTTGAGTGCTTTCCTATACTATGCATATCATGCAAATAAGAGAATCCAAATCCATTTACGACTCAGACGTAATCTAAAACATGTAATATATCGATGTAATTTAATATAGATCCAGTGAAATTCACATCATAATATTTAGGTGATTTTATTTAATTTATTTTTTTTAACATAATTTTATGGCAATTTTTTTGAAATGCTTCCCTGGGCAGAGAAATGCCCAACTTGGAAAACAGTATGAAATACAATTAAAATTCAGTTTTTCATCTGAAAAATGTCCTAATAGAAAATAATAGCTCATCTGATAACCAACACACCATGAGCTAAGAGCAACTGCTACAAACTAATAGAGCAATGGGCACAGTGACTCAATAGAGATTTTTTATTTGCATAATGGAAAAAACGTTGACATAGAATACAAGGTAACAGTGGTAGGAGAGCCAATGGAATTCAGTCACAGGTCCTAAGTCATGACCCCATGGATATTTCTGTTATAAAAAACTCTAAGGATTATTCCATGTTCAGAGAATGCAAATAGGTTATATATCTAGATTTGAAGACCTTTGTAAAGGTAGAAAGAATGCAAGTTAATTGATTAAATGCATAAAATTAGATTTTGGGTTGACTATTAGAGGGAGAGGAATTACTAAGGTTGGATGTGTTTATAAAACTTAATAGGCATAGAAAATAATATACAAGTTTACAAAGAACAAAGTCAAGAAAATAGGTGTGTAATAGGAACCACTTGTAAACTGTACAGTCTGTTCTCAACAAGCATGTATTAGACAGTTAGCTTAAAAGCATGCTATGTTCACATATACAAATGCACAAGTAGGGCTTTTATTCCAGAAGGAATATTCGTCAGAATACGCTGAGGTATTAATAGCAGGTGCCAATGCCTGATTGTGTTATTCGTTGTAGCTTTAAGTTTTTTTTTTCACATGGAAAAAGAGAGTTTTAACTTTAATAAAACTGTGTCTTGAAAACGACACTGATAGCGGTTACATAATTGCAGAGGTCTGTAAAATCTCATATACAAGTCTGTCATATAGGTGAAAACAAGTCTGTAACTTGTAATTTGAAAATATATAAAAGTATCTGGGCAATTCTAAGATAACTTAGCGAATTACATCTTCAATAGAGATAACTAGTATCTAACAAAAATCAGGACTTATAAACAAAACTGAAATGTAGATCTCGAACTTAATAGAGCAAAAGGACTCCCTAGTCTATCAAGGAACCATTAGAGTATTCCTGCCAACTTATCTCTTTGAAACCTGTAGCAATAGCCTTCTTTGAAAGTTCATCAGCCACAGTATTATACTCTCTGAAAATATGCGGGAAGGTAAGTGTGCTAAATTGTCTGATGAGATCTTTTGTTCTGCTAAGCCAATGTTCCAATAGTGTTCCAATTCCACCAATTCCACCTAGTGAATGTCATAGTCACCCAAGGCCCACTCTATAATTACTTTTGAGTCACCTCTCACATGAATATTCGGAAAGTTCTTATGAAGAGCAAAATAAAGAAGCCCCCAAAGAGCCAAAAGTTCAGATCTAGTATTTGTATCCAATATTTGTACCCAGCCTGCCCCATGTGAAGTCTAAAGTGCTGAGAGCTGTCCACCAATATATGCATACCCGCACCACAGCAACCAGCATTGGCTGCTCCATCAAAATAGCCCAAAATCTCCTCCCTTAGATCGACAGGTGTGCTAATATGCCTGGGCTTCACGGTATTAGGGAGAGACAAATTCAAGGATGATGGAGAGGAACATACCTTCGAGATAATATGAACCTGATTGACAGGTGTGTCCTGAAATATGCATGCATTTCTTGCCCTCCAGCACTCCCATAAGAAAAGACACAGTACAACCGGTGGTAATCCCGTCAAAAACTGCCACTGTTCAAAATGCACATCTAATGAGGCCTGACCCCAAGTCCAAGTTCCCCAAGCTGTAGACAGAGAGCACGACCGGTCGATCTGAAGAAAACACAGCTCCCGAAAATATGATCAATAGTTTCTAATGCACTGTGACCAAAAAATGCACATCCCAGGGCCAATGAAACCACGGTGTTGTAGAGCCTCCAAGTAAGGATTTTCGAGTTAATAGCCAGCCAGACAAAATACTTAATTTTTCCTGCTGACTTAATGCGCCATAATGTAGAGTGCCACCCTCGCCCATCCGGTTCCCATCCGGTTCCTTTAGAGATTTAAGAGACACCAAGTATGCAATGTGAGCTTTAACCACCCCAGAATGACTGTTAGCCTTCCATATGATGGGGTCCGGGGCACTATGTAGAAAAATACCAGTATCGTATAGACTTCTAGTATAGCAATCCCACTCGACTGCCAATGGCCCCGTAAGTTCTAACTCAGCCGAGGACCGCCAATGAGGAGAAATACCACACACTGGATCAAAAATCTGTTTGAGTAGATACAGTCCCTTATCGTGCAGACACAATAGCAGAGGTTGTGACAGCAAAGAGTTTGTCACACCCGATCTCGGGTCCAAGCCCAAATATATCAAATTACCACGACCTACCAGCCAGGTCAGCTCAGGAAGGATGATGTGTAAGGTAGAGAGAAGGCTGCGCCAGATTAATGAGGCATTATCAGTTTTGAAATTACCTCGACGAAGCCAAATGTCGAGTGGCATTCGGGACATGTATTTAGATTTTATTAAAGTACCTCATAGTCCCGAATGATTGCATGCACGCCACATGCTCTTTGCACAAAGGGACAGATTGAAATGTTTCACATCTTTAATCCCCCAGCCTCCCCAAGTTTTGGGTCTGGACAGATCTCTCCAGCTGGCCAAATGATACTTATGAAGATTTTGTAATCCTGCCCAAATGAAATGAAACAGCAACCTACGAATTCATTGATGATTCTCATGGGGAGTATGTAAAGTGACATCCAGTAGACAGGCAGAGACTGGATCACAGATGTGGCCAAAGTCACCCTCCCTCCCAACGACAGCCACCTGGGTGTCCACCGGTTGACTCGATTATGAAATTTCCTCAGAAGCCAGTTCCAATCTTCACAACGGTAACTGTTGGGTTTTATCAGAAGCCCAAAGTGGTACTGACTTGGACCTGTTTTAAAAGTTATTCTTTCCGACATGTATCTGGCATGACTGCGACAAGGAATAATGTAACCAGACAAGTATATGAATATTGCATAATAAAGAAATATTTACCTTAATGCAGTCAGCTCTGCAATAATATAATACATATTCTATGATTTTATGTATAATATTGTCAAAATAAAGTATACAACCATTTAATCCATAATTACCCTATGGATGACTAGTCAAGCTAGTGATGGAGCCATCAAATTGTGCAGCAAACTTCCTTCTAGCTGCTGAAATCTGATGATACAGGAAGTCAGAGCTCCAATTGATCCATAACTGTGATCAGATTTTTGAAGATCAAGGTCAATTTAAAATTGGGAAACCCTTTGGCAGGTTGTTTAAACATGCATGAAACTTAGATCATGGTGGAACTTTGATGGTGCCTAGAATTTCTGTTAGATTCTTCTCATATATGTGGTCAGATATGGGTCCTTTTGCTACAAGATTAGTTTACTCTAGCAAACGACTACTGCTTAGTTCACCTAACACTTAGGCTTGGTGTGTGATGTGGATGTTCTTGGATTAGGGTCTAGAGACATGGTAGCTTGTATTGTTCAAGACATTAATGGACTGCCCGACACAACCCAAATGGCATATGTAACCCCCCAAAGACCTGACCAACAATAGTTTTATTTGAGTAGTTAGCCTTGTGCACATGGCATAGTGGTAGAACAGTTATAATAACAGAACTTGGTATAGCTTAACTATTTATAGCATGTTAGATGGTGCAAGTTGTTTTACATCAAATGGTGTTGTGGTGCCATCACATGACAATTGATCAATGCTAGTTGATATTTGTATTTTTTTGCCTATGATTATAATTTTTTTTTCTTTTATCTGTGATGATACTTGACTTAGGAGTCAGGACCCACATTGACAAATGTCAAAGTATGGGAGCAGCCTCACCCATATAATCCTTGAGGATCCATGAAGAAAAATGTGGAGGGACCCAAGTCACTGTTAGACACTATTGTGTGGGGTGAGGTTCCTTCTTGTTGTGCTCATTGCCCTTTGTTACCCTTTCCCTAAGATGCATAATTTACTTTTTCATGTTTGTGTAGGCCTTGGTTATGAAAGTTTAAAGCCTAAGTCCTGTTGTGGACCATAGAGATACCTATGTTGAACCTAGGACCCTAAGCCACAAGACGACCAAGGTAAAATGTGGAATAACTATAAACATGTTGGCCAATTTTACACATATGGTAGTGAAAGGATATGACCTTATTAATTTGGGAGAAAAATCAGGAGTTGCCTCCTTAGGTCTATATAAACCATAGTAGCTTAATTCGAGTACGAATATGGATTCGAATACGATTTGATATTGAAAAAATACGTAACAAAAAAATCTAGTATAGAAAAAATATGGGAGTAGGTTGCTTATAGATTTAAAAAAATTATTATTCAAAGTTTAAAAATCTTAAATTACAGATAAACCATTCAATATTTATATGAATTGTTGGAATTTGACACACAAGGGCCTTTTTGACCGTCAAATAAATTCTATATTTTGTACCTCCCATCACAAAAAATCAAAGCAACCATTAAAACGTCTATATATAGTCCCCAATAGAGGCTAGAATTTATCTAATAATGTATTTATAAATTTAATTATAATAATATTAAATAATTAAAATGCCAAAATTAAATTATAAACCAATAAAACCAATTTTATAATAATATATTCTAAAAATTATTATCCTAACTAAAATATAATATGATAACTAGTTATTAAACTTTATATTACAAAATAAATCTAAAATAAAACTAATCTAATAATATTTGATATTTATAACTAAAGTATAAAACAAAATATATATTATAAATTTTAAAGCTTTAAACTTTTAAAATGTAAAATTAATTCTAAATGGATTATGGGAAAAGTTAAAAATAAACCAAAAAAAATTGAAATAATTCTTATTTTATAATATATGCCAAAAACATAGGTAAATTATCGTATCCGTATTATGCCGAATATTCGGCTATTTTCGAACTCCCTCAAAATTTCCATAAAGGAAAGTCTAATACGACCGAATTATGTTATTATGATATAAACTACTAAACTAAGGATTGATCCTTTGAGGATAGTCATGGTAGTCATAGTGGTTGAAAGATTTGATGAAAAAATTGTCTATTTATCGGCAACACAATGATTTTTTGTGATAGGAAATTGAAAATGAAAAATTGTGACATGTACAAAAAAAATAAGGAAATTATGATTTTAGGAAAAGATGCAGCATGACCAAGAATAAGAATAATCATTAGTTGGGGGGCAAAACGTCTATATAACATTAAAATCAGATTTTTTGTTTCAACTATTGGATATTGAAAGCAAAAGAGTTCATGATCATCATCTGATCATCCACTGATCCTAGGAGGGCCAAACAATAGTTTTCATCACTATCAATGAATTTTCCTTGGAGTGGTGATTGATTTTTATCTACAGTTTTCATCTAACTACAAGGGTTTGCAAAGTGCTTATTTGTTGTCTCTTATATCAATTTTTTCATAGGTTGTAGAATGATTTATAGGTCTAATCATTTTACTAGTATTTTTTATGTTATTTTTTTTATTTTTTATGTTATTTTTTTTATTTTGGCCTTGGTTTGAAACCTAAGTTCAAAGTTGAATATTGCCTTGCCAATATGACAAAGGATTTAAACCCATTTTAGCAATATGTTGAACATCAAAGATAGGACAAACAAAAGAAATTGAATTGTACATTGTGTGGACAATTTGTGAAAGAGTGGGTTAGTCACTTAAAATATCACCTTTCTAGAATCTCGGTGCAAAGTCGAAATTTGTATAAAGTTCAACCCCATAAATTATGGGAGTTGCGCATCAAGCTGCTATCTATGAAAATGATAACTCAAACTTGAAATTGTCGTCAATAGAATAGCCAGATCCTCAAGAACCAAAAGCATGTTCGGGATTGGGGTAGTGAGAGGAACTCCATGTGTTCAACTTCTATGAGGACCTCGCCTTTCTTTGTTCCAAGAATCAGACATGGGGTATAGCCTTCTATACGATTAATGGTTCAAAGAAAGGAGAAGAAAGAAGCAGATAGGGTTGTGGAGAGGTATCTCTTTTGGAGTTGTAAGAGGTATCTTTTTTGGAGTTGTTACTCATATTGCACGAGGAGTTCATGTGAGATTTTAATCACACAATTCAGAGATCTGCAGGATGGTGCTTAGATTTGGTTGCTTGAATACTTAAATTGGAATGTGATGGATTGCCATGGTTTGTTGATCTCTTCAATGTTCATGGTTGCACATCATTGGTGATTGGATCAGTGGTGATTGGATCAGCATATTTATGGTGATGCTTGCTACTTCATCTGACTTATATGAGCATCATGGTGTTATTCTTGGGATACTTGCTCCACTTTGCACATGTATGGTGATCTAATCCATCTATGGATGAGACATGGCGCTTGGGGCTTGATTTATATGTTGACCACATCTTGGCATAATTAGCAGCCCATCCTTGGAAAGTGCCCAGTATGATCCACCTTTCAAAGGATTTGCGATGGCTTAATTGTGCATTATTTCAGCCTGCAAACAGATTTATCCCTGAGGCAACTTTCAGTAGTTTGAAAGCCAGTCAAGGACAAATTCAACCAGCAATCAATCACCCATGACATCGGATCTGAAATGAGACTGTTGGGTAATTGCAATTTTGATCTAATCCATCTATGGATGAGACATGGCGCTTGGGGCTTGATTTATATGTTGACCACATCTTGGCATAATTAGCAGCCCATCCTTGGAAAGTGCCCAGTATGATCCACCTTTCAAAGGATTTGCGATGGCTTAATTGTGCATTATTTCAGCCTGCAAAAAGATTTATCCCTGAGGGCACTTTCAGTAGTTTGAAAGCCAGTCAAGGACAAATGCAACCAGCAATCAATCACCCGTGACATCGGATCTGAAATGAGACTGTTGGGTAATTGCTTGATCCAAATTGATTGAATGGAAGTTACAGGAAAATCTGCAGAACAAAGTGTCTTAAATGCCCCTTTTCATAATAAATTTAATAATGAATAAATAAAATTCAAACATTTCGATTTGAGAATTGATGTATATAGCATGGAGATTAGACTGCTGAGATTGATTTGGGTGACTGTTGACACTAAGTTGGATCTGTGTCTGTGCTATAACTTCAGAACAACAAACTATTGGGGCCACTCGGCACTTATTCCAGTAGAAGGATATTGCCATAAAGATAATTTCAGACCTAATTAAACAATCTGGTCAAGGAGGCACTGTTCTGGGGTTTGTTCTCTAAATCAGCAGAATACTCGTCGCAATCATCATTCACCTAACCTGCTACAAAGACAACACCAGCATTTAGCATAGAGGCCACTTTCACACATTTGTGAGGTGTTTTGAAGGTTGTATGAGCAGATCGACCCATGTATTAAACTCTTTGATGGGCTTTCCCATTGAAAACCTTGTGCTGAACTCTTGAAACACTTTGACTGGATTCAAACCTTGAAGGAGGATGTCCAGCCTTTGGGGAGAAGGATAAGTATATTTTATATCCTGAAATCATGGATCCAAGAAATTGTAAGCATATTTTATTAATTTTCTGGGAGGATGTTGGAGCATTCAATTGGTCTTTCACCTATCTTGAAGAGGCATCCACTTTGGAGGAGATCTAGGAGGGGTATTTGCTCTTTTTTGGGAGTTTCTACTTGGTGAAAACCCTAACTCATGCCACCCGTTTTAAGATTATATTGCTGGAAGTTACCAACTCTTACTATTTTATGATTTGTTTCATTTGGTTCATGAAGTTGGTCATATGTGAGTTCTATTTTATCATTTCCATTGGAGAAAATGTGGATTAGGAGAGAACCTTTTTTTTATTGTAAAGCAAGTTGAGCTAGATTCTATATAAAATGTAGCCCTTTCTGATTTGCACTCATAGTCAATTTGTGAGGATTTCTCTCTTCTTGGAACTTTATTGTAGATCTCTTTGGAGGAACTAATGGAGGTATGAAAACCTTGTCTTTTGAATGTGAAGCTCATGTTAGTGGTTCTAATTTTTAAGGATGCATCTTAGAGTATTACTTACAAACAAATGCTTGAGATGCTAAGTTTTAATGGCAATTTTACCATCCTAGAAGGATTTAAGGTGAGGGTTTTACTTTTACCACTTTAAATCACCCTTGTGTCTTATTTTTTATTATGTAGTCTTACATCTATAATCTTCATAGAGTTGTTGTGAGGTTTACATTTTGTTATAAGACACATCCTCATTGTAATGTTTGAGAGTGACACCATTAGGATCCTTTAAGTCTGTTTCTACATCATCTAATAGCAAGTCAAGGCAAACTATTGACATGTATCACAACTTTACCTGTCTTAACTATTCATATAACTTGCTCTGTTTGGCTTGGTATTTTGACTCATTTATGCCCAACATTGGTTAAGCACTAGTCCCTTATCTTCCATCACATTATTTTTATACCACAAAAAAGACACATTCTGTTAAGGCTTACTCTTCTTGTATCACCTTGAGCCTAAACAAGGCAGCCTTAGCAACCTTATACAAGGAAACCCCCCTAGAGTTGGAGGCGAGCCAACCTAAATTTGGAGAGAGTGTTACTAAGGTAACAATGGGTAGCTCCTCTTAGTTATTCTTGGGCTAGAATTGTTGTTTTGGGATTTAATTTCACATGCTAGTTCGGGAGGTAACATTTTGCTGCCATTTCCCAATTTTTTTGAAGAACTATGCTTCAAGACAATTGTTAAGGGTTTATGTTGAAGACCTTGTCCTCATTTGTCGATTTCATGGAGGGAAGAATCCCTTTTCCTTGTAGATTTTGAAGAGTTGTTGTTTGTAGAGGTCAAGCATTTAGCATTTTGAAGGCACTTGAAGATTCACCTTGGCGACTCCACATCATCGGTATTGATACGAGGTATGATGATCATGCATTTTTCAGATTTTATATCAGGTTAAGGAGTGAAGATTCATGGTAGTGGACCCATGGAATCCATGACTTGTTGATCCATTTGATTTCTCAGGCATCCCGAGATATCCAAATGAGAGATTTGATCCATATTGCTCTAAACGTATTGAGGTGTTTCATGGGGGTAGTGGGTCTTTATTTATTTTCGAAGTTGCATTTGAATTTATTTTTATCCCATCCATTGCATGCAAAGGAGGTTGGGCTTTCCCACCCTTCCATTGCAAGTGAAGAGGGGCTAGAGTTTGTTACTTAGTTTTATTTTTAGTATTTTTACTTCTATTGTTTTCCCCATCTCTTCCTTAGGAGGAGAGTAGTGTGGTTAGATTAAGTATTTATTTACTTTTTAGTTGACATCCCTTGCTTGCAAAGGAAGTTGGGTTTTCCCACACTTGTAAGCAAGAGAGGAAGGGCTAGGACTAGTTTCAATTTTTTAATTTGTTTCATTAATTTTTTACCCCACCCTTTCCATTCGGAAAGAGGATTGAGTGGCTAGAGTTGGTTTGTTTTCTTGCTTTAATTTCTTATTGTACCCACACTTTGTAAGTGAAGTGGCTTTTCCATCCTTACAATATCATGCTGGCTAGTTTTTGTTAAAAGTTCAATTCATTTTTTCATTTCAATTTTAATAAACTCTGCCCCATCTCTGCCCCATATTCTTCCCCCTCGCCTGTTCATCCGATCCAGGGTGATAAGAAAGGGTAAATATTTGTGCTGGCTAGAATAATAGGCACTCAACATCTATCTCAATTGAAACTGAGAAAATAAAGGTTGACCCGTGGAGCTAGAGGGGTAGAGGCTATTAGGATTCTTGTGGCACTTTATGTCCTCCTGTTGAGCGCTCGACAATCATTGGGATTGATTTGCAGAGCTAGAAGGGAACCTTTTGATCTCTTGTTGAGCACCCAACAGTCTCTCTCAAATCGAAAGAGATAAGTGTCTGGGGTAGATACAATAGCTATGTTTTGTTTTTCTTCTTTCAACACACATTAATTTCCCTAAGCTAAAGTGAGACCTAAAATTATTTAAAATTTACAGGACCACTTGCAAAACATTTTGATCTCTTAACAATTTACAAAGCTTTTATTTCAAGTTCTTCATTTCAAGCTGTGTTATTTACAAGCAAGTTTCTATTCATTTTTTACTTATTTTGCAGAAAGTTCTTTTCAATAATTTGAATGTGAATATTGATTACTTTGGAATGTGAATTGTTTAATTTTACTTGTATATCTAGCAATTCTAATTCCATCATTATCAAGTGTAATTTCTTGAATTTGTGACTCCATATCTTAAATAGAATAGGTATTGGTATAGTGAATAATTGATTATTTATTTCTTGTAACTTTATTTGGTTAAGTTCCAAAGCAAGGTTTGCCTGTCATTGAACATCTTGCATATTGCATGATTTCTTGTCATTAAAATTAAATAAGCCTAGTTGAGTTTAACTCTTAAAACAAAACCTTTGAAAACTTAGTAAATAGGGACTACCCCCCTTGACCTTTGGGAGTTTGGTTTAAACAGAGGAGTTAGGAATCGAGGTGATAGTGGGTCCTAAACTCATAGTTGTCCCTCAAGAACATACCTAGTGGTTGGGAGACTTTTCTGTGGTTAAGTTTGTTTTAGGAGGCAACATTTTTGGCGTTGTTGTCGGGAAGAAGTCTTTTTGTTCCCGGAGTACGACTTTTTCTATACTTTTTGTTTACTTTGTTTGATGAATGTTTAGAGTAGAATCAAATTTTTTCATTTGGTGACTCTATTGAAGAGATAAAACCTTATTTCTCATAAAATTATTGAGATTGATTGTGTGTAGATGAGCCCATGCAACATAGTAAAATATTTAAAGCTCATTGTTTGATAGCTCCAGTTTAGTTCAAAATGCATGATTGATTTAGATATGTGCTACTGATAACCATTATGGATGATGAAGAGTACATAACCCAAATTTTAGATGCATACCCTCCCGTTGACTTCTCATGCATCTGAGGCCTTCCCAACCATGAGTCATGTCTCTCAAATGACGGAAATGTTCAACTTTCAATCTTTTTTGGAAATGGTGATTCAATTGGCTGGCACACCATATATTTTCTTTCATTTTTGGGAAATGATCTCAACATACTTCATTAAGATAATAAGATGGGGGTATTTGTTAGTACACTAAGGGAGGATGCTTGGATGTGGTATTATGGTCTTCCTGATAAATGCATTACATCCCTTGAAAAATTCTTTGTTATATTTTTTCAAAGGTGGCATAATTGTGAAGAAGATATGATAACAACTGTAGGAAGAGGCTTCGACCAACTAAAAAAGCTGAGAGAACAAATAATTCCCACAATTGAGCAATACCTCCATTATGATCCCAATGAAGAAGTATATCAAAATTTAGACATTGTTGAAGATCCTCCTCATGATCGCTCAACAAAGAATATTGAAGAATGGGGATTCTTTCATGATTATTTCAGTGATGATGATCACATTTGTACCCCAGATCAAACTCAAGAAGAAACAATTACAGAGGTTTATAATGAAACTTATGAAGAAATTCATGAAGTATGTAATGTGTATGATGACACTCATCCATGTTCACCACTTAGGGATGAATTTTTGGAAGGTTTTACTCCTTGTAAATCTTTGAAACCAAAAATTCTAAGGATTATCATTGTGAACATGAGGAGGTTAGTTATATCCAGAAATGTGATACCAGCAAGGAAGACTCTGTCATGACTGACATAGATGGGAATGATGACTATTGGACTTTTATTGAAAATCCAACATATGAGACTTTTACAATTTTTTTTGAGAATCCCATCTATGACATGTTAAGAGAAGGGAGTGTGGATCTTGAGACTCTGGGGGTGTTATCACATATATTGTAGCTGGGCTTCCAGGGTGCAGCATGCAACATCCAGAGTGTTTCTCTTTATTTTTTTGAGCTAGACATATTGATGGGGATATAGCATGGATCACATTGTATAGCATGAACCATTCAAATCCCTTATTCAATAGCAGTTACAAAATATTTCCTTGCTAGGACAGAGATCTCCTTGTCCATTGAGATGATTTTTGTGGTGACCTAGTTCATTTGAGTAGAGTAGCAGATATGGTACAAACAGTTACAGATGGGCATATTAGATAGAGACATGTATATGGTGAGGTCAGGTATATGGATCTTGTTGCCACCTTTCATACACTTAGGGGGGACGTGGACGAAATCTTCAAGCCACTCAGTGTGTCCTTGGGGGCAAGTCTCGAGTTAAGGATGTCACCTTGTTCTTGTCTCCTCTGTTTAGGACAAATCCTAATCGAAGCCAAGGGGGGTAGACCCTGTTAAATTCTAAGGTTGTTAAGGATTAGTGTGATGATGATTAAGTTACTTAGGAGTGTTGCCTCCTTTCACACACCTGGGGGAGACGTGGCAGAAATATTCAAGCAACTCGGTGTGTCCTTGGGGGCAAGTCTCAAGTCAAGGCTGTCACCTTGTTCTTGACTCCTCCGTTTAGGAAAACTGCTAATGAAGCCAAGGGGGGTAGAGCCTAAAGAGTTGCTAAGGTTGATTAGGATTTAGTGGTGATGGATTTGGATGAGTAAGTTTTTTAGGAGTTTTTAATCAATAATTGAAAACAAGAGATTTGAAATATGAACTGATTACAACCACATAAATAGCACAATAAATTATAAAATTACTCAACTCATAAATCATGAAAATAGAAATAACAAAGATTGGTGCCACATTAAAAATGGAGTCGTAAAAATGTGCGTGTTGAAAGATGTTGAAATAGATGTTTTGCAATTGTCTCATGGTAACTTTTAATTTAATGTGGAAAAATGAGTGAATTAATTAGGGGGAAGGGAACTCCAAATATACCCGAAGGTACGAGGAGTATGTCCAAAACCCTTATCTGATGCGGCTCCCTGCAAGGAATATGTGGGTTGGTTGGAGTCTCGGAGATGTGTTCAACACTACACCAACAAGGCTATAGCCTAACGATGTCTCGAGGTGACTACTCAGTTGTTCTCGTTTCCTTTGAGGATTTTGTCACCGCAACAGATCAAATCGAGGGGTTGGATTTTTGCCTAGGGAGGTTAATTGAGATGTGAAAACTAATTAAGCTAGTCACCCATGTTGCTTTTGATGCAGCCAACGCTTCGATCGAACCACAACATTGCAGAGCATACACAACGGAGCCTAAATAAATTTTAAGGATTTTATGACTAGTTTTGTTTGTTAAAAAATGATAAATGACCTCCAAGATTCTCTTTCGGTTCAAGTGAACCTCAATCAAGAAAGAAAGGAGAGGTAAATTTTATTATGTAAAATGAAATAAACTGAAATACAAGAATTGAAGGACAAGTTATCTAATTGGATCTATCGCGCATCTCTTTCTCCTTTCAGGTCAATCGAGAAGTCGTGGGGTAAGTATTAGTATTACTTTGAATAGAGAATGATATAATCAGGTTTGCAACATTTAACAAAGTATACTATCCTGCATAAAGAACTAAACTAAAGCAAAAAGCTAGAAAGGATGGGGAGTGGGATCGAAAGAGCCTACACGAGATCTTTTTTATTTATCACGGTTACAACTTTTAGTAGACGTGCTCTTTGGTCCTTGCTATCTAGGATCCAAAGGCTTAGAAAAAAAGTGAAACCAAAACCCACTCCCCCCTGAGGGGATGGGGAGTGGGCTCGAAAGAGCCTACACGAGATCTTTTTTATTTATCACGGTTGCAACTTTTAGTAGATGTGCTCTTTGGTCCTTGCTATCTAGGATCCAAAGGCTTAGAAAAAAAGTGAAACCAAAACCCAACTGTAGGGGGAACTTCTAGGAAGTTTCGGATGGCCAAAAAATCTATTTTCGGGTAGAGTTTCTTTCTCCTTTTTTATGGACTTGCTAAAAAACAGCAAGTAAATGTCAATGAAAAGTTCCCAAAAACACTTTGGAAGTGTCTTTGGACAACCAACAAAAATTACCGAAAAAATTACTAAGTTAAACTATTTTAAATAAATGACGAAAAAGTTTTCATTTTTGTATCATATATTGTAGCTTATTTTGTTTCATTTGGTTATCTATATACATGTGATTGACATATCCTAGTTTTTGTGAAGGAACCAGAGATTCTAGGTTTCTCGTATGACCGATTTCCATGAGGTTCAGATCAATCACACGTCCCATAGTTGGAGTCAGATGTTACCGACTAGGTTGCACCTAGTTGGACTTCCAGTGAGCTACTAATGATGAACAAGATACTTGTTCATATTTAGAGTTTAGAAGTCCATTCAGGCTTTCATGGCCCTTTTATCTTTTGTACTGCATGTTCATACCCCTTCAGGGAAGTTGTAATAAATGTACTAGCACGACCTTCCTTTTTGTAAAGGACTTGGCTTCTTAAGACTTAAACGTCAATCCGATCATTCCAAGGTGTTTTTTCCCTTGTCACTTATGCAATGCTGAATAAGCGATGTATAATTTTTGAGTTTTTCACCGCTCCTCCAAAGCTAGAATGATTGTCTTGGCGGCGAGGCCGTAGGAGGTTATTAAATTTCACGTGTCAATGTCTATGAGCGTGCTAGGCATCAATATTGAGTCGTATGGACATGTACTAGGCCCCCTTAGAGTTTTGTTCGATTTCGAAAAAAATCTGTTTTTTAAGCCATTTTTTAATGGTTTTAATAAAAGTCAGATATGTAGTCCGATTCTGACATGGGGACACTCGTTTACACACTCAGAGTGTCCTCTTTACCACAAGAGCTACTTTTCACATCAATTGGGCGACCAGAACACCCTGTTGAGCATTATTCAGCTAAAAATGTGTCAAAATGGTAATTTAATGCTAAATTATGACATTTTGACACCATGGTCAAACTTTGGAAAGTAAAAAAAAAATCAAAGTCAATTTAAAAAATAATTAAATGGGGTGACATGGCATGGGTCCCCCTAATGCTTACGTTCATCTTCAACTTAACCTTCACTTAAACTTTGACTTCAAAGTTTGTATGGAGTGAGTGGAGCTCACGTGAGAAGGATGGGTGACGTCATAAAGGCTCACGCTAGTTCTAGGTGTTAGGAGAGGGGGTGGGCCCTATTTTAAGTTTAAGGTTTGAACATTCAAACTTTGGTATAAGTCAAAAATTATTGGTTAGAATTTGAAGTAGCGAGTGAAGTTTGGAAGGTGACGTCAACTCTTTGTGGAAAGAGCTCACGCATGGGTGTGGGTTGCACTAGCTAAGGGAGTGAACCCCCCTTTGTATCATATTTAAAAAGAAAACTTGGGTTTGGTGTAATATGATTTTCCATACATCAATGTATTCAAAACGTGGATTTGGTTGGTGAGACTCTCTCATGCATGGATGAGCCGTACACTCAATTGAGGGGAGAGGGTGACCCATCTTCAGTGTTGGTGAGTAGTTGGTATGTGTTGGATGTTCTTGATTAGTTGGAGGAGTTCGGTGAGAGAGGTGTAAATCATCTCCTCTGTTCAACTCAGTCCAAGCTCAGTTCAACTCAGTTACACTCCGAGTTGATCTTCAATGTTGGTGGTGCCCCCTGGGCCTGCTTTTGCTATAAATAAAGATTTGCTTTTCTCTTTCAAACTAGTCGGAATTGTATAGGGAAGAGCTAGCTATTGTAATTGTTATTTATCTTGTGAAATAAAGAGACTTTGGAGGACAAAATTTTGTTGTGCTTTGGTGGAGTGAAGTTCTTATCTTCCAGCTGTATTGAGGTAATATGTGTTTGATCCATTATGCATGCAGTGAATTAATTGTAGCTTACTGAAAATATTGTTTTCAAATTTGGTTAGTATAGTCAATTTGTTTAATGATCTAAGCTACTGAGTATAAATGTTTCAAAGTTTTAGTGAATACTTCATTTGTTTATGAATGCCTTCACATTATTTTATTGAAAATATATGCCCCTACATTTGATCTTGTGTGCATAAGTGTGTGATTTGTAAGTTGTCGTGATAAGAGACGTGGAGTTTCTAGTTTGATCCTTCCTTTCTTCTTGTCTCTAACCTTGTTTGCTGCAAATAAAAGGTTCCTCGGCACACCACATGTGAAGCTTCAAGGACGCTCTTATTCCAAGCTTTCTCCCACTTTCCTTGGGCCTGATCTTTCATTTTTTCAATTGTTTTTGTTCTTTTATAAAAGAAAAAGAATTTTAGATCTAGAATCAAATTCATAATCATAGATAGATCTTAAACTGATTTTTATTATAGATCTAGCTAAAGTTTAAAGGAATAATCATTTCTTAGTTTAGATCTAGGGTTTAAGTCAGTGTTACAAATATCGGTGATTTATCGCCAACATCGCGATGTTCCAGCCTCGACAATATTATCTCCAAAAATCGCACGATATAATGTGGCGATTTTTGCCCAAAAAAGTCGCGATGTTTATAAAATATCGCGAGTCGATAGGTAAATATCGTCTGTCTCGTGGATGAGGGTTATATGCCTATTTTTGGCATTTTTCATCCATCTTTTCAGCGCCGACGGATTAGTTTGACGGAGAGCTAGGGTTTGACAAAGGAGAAAGAACACTAGTTCTTGCCATCGTGGAGGAGGGATAAGGTTAAACGTTGCTCTGTGGAGGAGAACGCGTGGCACGACACTCAAGGTGACTAGTGACCAGTCAAGGTATGTTACTATATACATTGTTGCAACTAATTTTTTTTAATTTACAGTTTAAAAATTTAATAAATGGTGGAGTTTGGACTGTGGCATGTGGGTAAACACCAGTGGACTGTCGTTTAGGGTAAGGATTAATCCTGTAGGCTGTTAGTGTAAGTGTATATTATTAGTACTATATTAGTATATACTATATAGTGTTTACTATATATATTATATATTATATATAATATATAATACTGTATTACTATTTACATTTGTCATTTCTATTTAAATTTTAAATTTTAAAATTTTATTTAAAAATTAATATAGAACATCAAGCCTTCAAGGATTAAAATTTAATAATTTAAAATTTTAATTAATAAATTATATTATTAAAAAGTTAAATATAAAATTTAAATAAATTAAGTTTAACTTTAGAAATGTAGAAATGTAAATTAATTTTCTGTATGTTTGATTTGCAATTATTTGCAATAAAATTCACTATTTTTTTATGTTATAGGTTTTGAAATTTCAAGCTAGTCTCCTTATTGCATAGCTATAAACATGCCGAAGGATTTGGATCCATTCTAGGAGTATGCAGAGCCGATTGATCCACATAATTGGCAAAAGCTTAGATGCAATATGTGTGGGAAGGAGATGATGGGAGCGATAAGTAGGCTCAAATACCACCTCGCACAACTTGTAGAGCATGAGGTGGATATTTGTAAAAAATCCACTCCTGAAATAGTTCATAGTGCGAAACTTGCAATTGAAGGTATTGGCAAGAGGAAAGATGAAAGCGAAGCTTTGAGGTAGGAACTTGGAATGAGAGCAACATTAGGATCCGGGACAACTGGACACACTTTAGGGGGAGTGGGGAGTGAGACCTTATCCTGATCTTTCGCCATGCTTTCAACAACACATTCTATTTCTCACTTTTTTTCGAGATCTGGTCTTGGTGGAAAACCAGGTATAAATTCAATGTACAAGATAAAAGAGAAAAAAGAAGCAGATAAACTTGTGGGTCGATGCCTTTTGTGGAGTGATATTCCATTCCACTTTGCGAGGAACCCATTCTACGTGCTTATGTTCGAAGTTGTTGCTATTGTTGGGTCGGGGTATAAGTCCCCCACTTATGAAGAGTTTAGAGGGCCCATCCTTGATGATGAAAAGGTTGATTGCACTTCTAGGTTGGAGTAGATTTGAATGTTCATGGGAGGCCACAGGGTACATTGTGATGTTAGATGGTTGGAGTGATAATAAGGGTAGGACCCTTCTCAACTTCTTGGTTCATTTTTCTCGAGGCATAATGTTTATAAAATCCGTGAATGCATCTGCATAGGTCAAAGATGCAACATTACTACGTCAGTTGTTGGATGAGTTCATCCAAGAGATAGGTCCACAACATGTTGTCCAAGTAGTAATGGATGATGCTGCAAATTATGTGGCAGCTGGTAGGATGCTTATGGACATGCATCCTACTTTGTTTTGGACACTTTGTGCAGCACATTGTATTGACTTGATCTTAAAGGATATGGGGAAGATCTAGTTTATCAAGGATGTCATTAATTTAGTAAGAAGCATCACCAAATTTATATACAATCATGCTTTTGTTCTTAGCTTGATGAGGAAGTGTGACTCATCATAGGGAGTTGGTCCGTCCTGCCATCTCTTCGGTCTCTCCTTAATTCTATGTAGGACTTGCAAACTATGTTCCTTTCAGTTGAGTGGCGTGCTTTATCAATTAGCAATAAATAAGAGGGACATAACATTTTCAAGCTAGTGTCATACCAGTAGAGCTTTTGGGATGGAGTGAAGGAGGTGGGTACTATATGTGAACCTTTGGTAAGGGTTCTACGCGACACGCCCGCAATGGGCTACTTGTATGAGGCCATGGATAGGGCCAAAGAGGCCATTCATGCATACTATGAAGACAAGGGGGATGAGGGGAAAGTGAAAAAACAATTGATATGGGAGGTGATTGATCAATGATGGAACAAAACACTTCATTGCCCCATTCATGCTGCAGGCGTATTCCTCAACCCCACATTCTCTTACTCATGTGGCTTCAACTTTGATGTAGAGGTAATGGATGGGTTCTTGGAGTGTGTCCAGAGGATGGATCCAAGTGCAGCTGACCATTCAGAGATTTCCAAAGAGTTGGAAGTCTATAGGAGGGCCATGGGAACATTTGGCTTTGATATGGCTATTAATGACAGGAAGAACATAATGCTAAGTAAGTTTCACTTTGTTTCAAAATTTAATT
The DNA here is from genome assembly GCA_001517045.1 of Pseudotsuga menziesii. Taxonomy (NCBI): domain Eukaryota; kingdom Viridiplantae; phylum Streptophyta; class Pinopsida; order Pinales; family Pinaceae; genus Pseudotsuga; species Pseudotsuga menziesii. Next base: position 186,201 of record LPNX010096221.1, read on the forward strand.
TGATTACTTTCTTTGTTTTAAATTTTAAATTTTCAATGCCTTATCTTATGTTTCTCCAATTCATTATAGATGCTTGGTGGGAAACCTATGGCAAACGAGTACCCCATCTCCAAAAGCTAGTTGTTTGGATCCTTAGCCAAACATGTAGTTCTTCTGTTTGTGAGCGCAACTGGAGTGTATTTGAAAAAACACACACCAAGAAGCGCAACAGGTTTGAGAATTTGAAATTAAATTCTAAATTCATTATAACTTGTAATTTATGTCTCATGGGAAATTTATGTATTCTAAATTCTAATTGGATAAATTTATGGTCATCATATAGGTTGGATACTCAACGCGTGAATGATCTAGTGTACATCTCCTACAATATTAGGTTGTTACTTGAAGCAGCTTGAGAAAAAACCTGAGGTGGAGGCCAATTCATTGGATGACATTGACACCACTACAGTATGGAGAGTGGATATTGAGCAACATATTATGGAGGCAACCCCTGATTGGTTAAAGGATGATACACAGGACATGGAGAGAGAGATGGGATGATGAGTGGTTAGACTCGTTTGAGATTGTGCCACTACCGGAGCCACCCGTTGCACAATCACTAGTCGCACAATCACTAGTTGCACAACCACTGATTGCACAACCACCAGTTTCTGTTTCACAACCACAATCTTAGTTAGAGGGAGCCAGATATATGGGTAGTGGTAGCAGTACCAGTGGTAGAGGACTTGATGAGGGTCCAGTACCTCATCATTCTTCTAGTTCTTCTAGAGTACATCATTTTCCATTCACTTCTAGAGGACTACATAGTCCATGACGACCCCCACGAGTGCCTGGGATTTCTAGCTCTAGAGGCAGAGCCATGACTAGAGCGATTACCTTTACTCGTAAAAGGGGTACAAGGAATCCATAGTTTACTTTATTTAGTTGATTTCATTGCATATGAGATACATAATACATTGATTGTATTTTTTTGGTGATTCATGAGTCGAGGACTCAAGATCCAAGACACGATTCACTTTTTATGTGTGATGTATCACTAGGCATCTTATACATCTTATATATCGGTTTTATTTCCATATTCATGTAGCAATGTGTCTATTTGATGTTCTTGTTGCTTTAGATGTTTAGAAAATTGAAAAAAAATGAATATTTTTGTATTTTTTTAAGTTCTCGATATATTGCCGATGTTTGCCGACATTTTCGTGGATAAATCCGATAAATTCTTTTTGAACCCTTGGGGATATATTCGTCGACACGATATTTGTAACATTGGTTTAAACTATCTTATTTCAAGCCATTATTAGCAGAAAAACTAAAAGCTTGTTTTAAAGGATAGTAGTTGGTTCAATTCATTATCCGACAAGTTAGTGCCTTGATTTATTTGCTCTCCTTAAGAAGCAAATAAATACCCTGAGAAAGTAGCTTTCTAGCTCACTTTCTCAATCATTTTTATCTAGTTTTTCCATTCTGTGTTACTTAGAAATTTTTTGGCAAACTTTGGAAGTTTTCCCAGAGCACTCTTAAAGTGCTTTTGGGCACATTCTACTGATATTTGTTGGATTTTTTTTGCAGGTTTGCGATAAAAGAAACGGAAACTCTAGCAAATTTTCACAAAATCGACAAAAAGGAAGACAAACGAAGCTTCCCCTGGCATAAATTTATTTTTTTTACAAGTTGTAAGCCTTTGGATCCCAATTTGAGGACCAAAGTGCACTTCCTTTCACATCATTGTAAAAACAAAATAAAGTTTGAGTAGGATCATCAGAGCCCGATCCCCATCCCCCTTGGGGAGGTTTGTGTCAGTGTCCTTTTTTTTGGTTTTCTTTATAGGCTATTAGTGTAGTTGTTTTCCTTTATCATTTCATGCTTTATTTAAGTTTTCATTGTACAAGAGTAATTTGAATACTTACCCACTGCACTATACTGAAGTACCGAAAGGGAAAATATTTGAGCAATGTAGTAATTAGAGAACTTCAGGTTTCATGCACTTTTTTCTTTCGAGGTTGAAATAAACCCCCTTGCTTTCCCGAGTATAGGTTCATGGACAAGGGCTTCCCCGAGTACTGAATCTGGAAAGAGACTCTTGGGATTTATCTTTGTAATAAAAAAAATGTGTTCTAAAACATTTAAAATTTTTACAAGGCCTTCATCCCCGTATGCTCTAATTCCACTGCAGTTTTGTTTGATCAGTTGGTAGTATCAGAAAAGGATTTAGGTGACTAGCTTAATTAGTTTTCCACTTCAGAATAAATCTCCCACGGCGAAAATCCAAATCAAGCAGTTGCAGTGGCAAAATCCACAAAGAAAGCGAGAACAACTAGGCAGTGACCTCGAGACACCGTTAGGATACACTCTTGCTGGTGTAGTGTTGAACAAGTCTTAGAGACTCCAACCAGCCCACATATTCCTTGCAGGGAGCCTCATCGGTTAATGGTTTTGGACATACTCCTCATACCTCCAGGTATATTGGGAGTTCCCATCCCCTAAGATAATTAAGATCATTACCACATAAATAAAATCACCCAACAATTTACCCACTCCTTAATCCACTCATCTAATAAATCTTAAAACTTACCAACGAGACACCGGAATACTTATCTGAGACTATAGAAACAACCCTCTTACACAAGCACTCCATATTCAATTGGCATTGGTCTTTCGCATTTTTATGGTTAAATCAATTTTTGCATATTGTCATGAATGGTGTTTGATTTATCAATGTTGTTTTTATTCTAATTCATTTTGCAATAACTCATTGCTAAGGTTTTAATTCATTACATTAACTCCTAGAATAAATTATTTCTTTTGTAGAGTAAAAACCTTATATTTTACTTTTCATTAGGGTCCATGGCTTCACTAGGATTTGGCCTAGATGGAGGAACTGAGTATCAGGTGAAAACACTTGGCTCAAGCTTTCCCCCAAGGTTGCACCCAGTGGATTGAATATTTCTGCCACGTTACTCGAGGTGTGAATTAGGTGGAAACAGTATCGACAAAATTATTTTTCCACTCCTTAATCAGGATGTGTCGGTTCAATATGTGCATACTGACCTTGATTTAAATCATCTTGTGATCATTTCTGGAAGTCAACTGCAATTTTTTTCCTCTCATCAATTTCCAAGATCAATTATTCTAAGTCACCTAATTGAAAAATTTCAATCCACCCTCCCATCCCAACTTTTCAAGTCTTCTTGTATGGGGGATTTAAGCAGATAATTGAGATATTCCCAGGACAAGGTTGATGTTGATGATTAAGGATTCCCACACACTAACTTGGATGAAAGTTTCAACAACTGAAAAGATCTATGTAAAACCAGAACAAAAACACTAAGAAACTGACTATCAACCAAAGGGGGGCACTACTTTCCTAAGTGACCAGTTCTTGACGATGGGTAATGGAGTCCAATGTTGATGCTTAGAAGGGGGAAGAGGTTTTGAGGGATGGCTGTCAAAACTTAGATTGCCAAATTTGCAGATTCCCAGTGCAAATCGATCTGGTGAGTTTTCCTACTTCTAAAGAGGATTTTTTCATGAGAAAATCAAAAGGTAAAGAAATTACTTAAGAGACGTACCTGAATTATTGTTGATGACCTGTTGGATGATGAAGAATGTCATTTTTTCTGATTAAATGAGTGATCTGAACGATATTCTGATGGAGTTCAGCTCCTTCTAGTGAGCCTAGTGCCCCATTTAACCTGTCAAACCAAAGAAAATCAATTGATAAGACAAATGAATAGGATATACAATATAAAAAAAGTACGGGAAATGAAAAATCATGAAGAAAGAATCACTCCCTGAAACACAACACCCGAGAGCCAGAACAAAGTGAGTTCCCTCACTAGCGTTCCTTCCTCAAGTGCGCCTCCTTCAGCCTGCAGATTGATGGGTACAACAAAATACAAGATCTATCCTGAAACAAACTCAATACAGAAATATAACAATGTCGATCATCAAATCATTAACTCATCAACAATACTCCAGTGTGTAATCCCAGACAAATCTCTTTATTCAATTTTCTGGTGCCAGAGTTCATGCTTTACAATGGCGGGATCACCTCTCTTACATAGTTTGAGAGTGTGTTCATATTTCAACTAACTATCATCCGACAGTTGAGATTAAGACATCATCAACAGTGGAGATAAAAAAAGTACAAAGATCATCACATGGATCAAAGTGACCACATCAAAAGGGGGGTTCACTTTGCTCAAGGATGCCTTCCTAAGGTGAAAGTCACAACATAACATCAGGTATGACATGATAATACATCAGAGGGGGTCACTAGGGGCTTAATTCACCCTAGGCCCCATTACAACCTCATAACATATGATATAACGGTGAAATACATCAATTAGCCAAGTTGAGGGGTGCCCCTTGGGGGACTTCCTCACTAGCTGAGCCAAAATAAAATCATATGGACAAAAATGCTCACTGCAACTGTTGAAGGACTGTCGGGGGAGCCAAACCACATCATCTGACAAATTTCCAAGCCATTTCCTTGACCCAATTGGCCAAATCGATTTTCTCAATGAGTTTCTTAGTTCAATTTTTGGTGATACATCCTCTGAAACTGATAAAAGTCATCATAACTCTATCAAGGATGATAACTGGGGAAAAATGACTGCACTTGATGATCCAGGGACACAGAAGAATGGTATAAGTGACTACTCATACCCCCTGGAACACTCCAATGTTCTAGAAGAACCAAAATCACTGCCATCTGTAATAAAATTTGATCATTTGGCCAATAATAAAGTGATAATAATCACTGACAAAGAGATCTGGGGCCAAATTCTCAAAACTAAAATCGCAGTATTGGTCCTAGTCATGTATGGAACAAATATAGCTATGTTGTTTTTTGAGTCACTGCCTTGGGAATTGTGTTTGACTTGGTCAACTGGGTTGACCAGGTCAAAGTACCCAAATCGAAGGTGAGATACTGTACCCGTATGATCCTACATGCATCCAAGGTAAGAAATGATCCAATGGTGTATATCAAAACCAAACTTAACTCATGTTATTCATAATCATGGTGATAATAATAGTAAGTGAGATATACCCGTGCTTCTAAAAAATCCCAGAATCTTCTAGAAGTCTGCTTGTTCATGCCATACTTACAAAGATTAAACGGTGTTCTAATGATGGGTTAGGATGGAAAACAATGCTAGGAAAAAAGATATGACTTGTAGCTAACTTTGATCATATGATCTCTTAGAATGTTGACAATTACACACAACCACAGTGACATATACATGACAGATGAAAAATAGGGGATGGCGGTGTCTCACAAGTGGATAAGCTAACTTGAAAAGAACCCATTCAACTCTAACAAAATGTGTACAAATCACATCCAAGCTAAGCACAAGCTCCGTGGGGATCTTTACTAGGACCTTTGTTTTGAGTACACAAGAACTATAATGCATAGATCCTAAGGGACACTATGAATTATCAGTCCCTTGCCCCATCTCACATCAAACCTTGCAAGATCCATGAGGAATTAATCATTACATTTCAAATAGTGGCCAACAATATTTAGATTTAGCATTTCTTTATCCACTACTTTTTCTTTAGGCATTTCACAATTTTATTTTATAGCCCTTTTTGAGTTGGGTCTAAAGACACATTTTGCATTTGCTTTGAGGGCTTTGCATTTCAACAGATAGAATTTATAGCACATAATGTTTGTAATGATGGTAAACATATTGCTTTGAGTTTTAGCTGACACTATTAGGGATAACCTAAATCTGAGACACATAAAACATGGGATCCATCATGCATAGGGGTCAAAGTGGGGAAAGTGATCTTCAATCTCATAAGTCTTGTTCAAGCTAAGGTCATGGGTTAAAGATAAATCATGGATAAACTGGATGGACGAGGACATATGACACATGGATCCAACAAAGCACTAAGGTTTACTATTTGTACAAGCATGGCATGAGCAACAATCTTCAACATCAAATCCTTTGATTAGTCTTAGTACAAGTTCAAGTATTAGTACATATATAAGCATAGGTCACCATAATCATCCTAACAAGACAAGCATAGTTGTTTGATAGACATCACAATGAAAAATCAACCTATAAGAGCATATTCTTGATCTCACCATGTACACCTGTCTCCAACTGATAGGGCCCCTTTGTAACTGTGTACCATATCTGATATGCTACTCTGCTCAAATGACCTATGTCATCACTGAAATCATCTCAATGGACCAATGAATCTCAGTCCTGGCAAGGAATCTCATCAAAACAAGGCTCTGAAATGGCTGAGGCTGTAATGATCCATGCTAAAACCCCATGTGAAAAATAGCTCGGAATAGAATAAGAGATAAGTCTGTATGCTACATCATGGTATCCCAGCAGCAATTATATATGTGATAACAATTACAAAGTGCACACTTTCGCTTTTGGATATCCCCAAGCTCAGGAAATCCTACGAAGGGTAGAGCATACATGAAAGAGGCTAATTTTTATTCCAATTAAGCTTGTAAAAGAAAATTACAAATGAAAAAAAAGCAACTATGAGACTAATTACTACGGAAAAGAGTATCTTTTCCCCAATCGAGCAAGCTCTCTTGGGTAATTTGGTAGAGCAATGTCGGGTTCATGTTCGTTACTTTGCAAAAGTAAATGAAACTTTGAAAGAAAACTAAACTAACTGAAAGTAAAAGCAACGAAACTAACTTTAGCAGCGAAAAAAAAAGCATAAAGCAAACTACTAAGAAGGCAACACGAATCCCCCCAGGGGGAATTGAGTGCGGGCACTTGGAAAGCCCACATGCTTCTATTTTATTAATCTTTATTACAATGTTTTTGAAAAATAAAGAAATACCTTTTGACCCTTGAAAATGGATAAAAAAAAGGCTTATAAATGCTTTAGAAAGAAGAGGAATGAAAGAGGGGGGAGAATGATGGAATTTGGGTGCTCCGGATGGCCAGAAACTCGAAATTTTGACAACATGTTCTTCTCTTTTTCCTTTAACCTGCTAAAAACCAGCAAGATAAACTCAAAGAAAAATTAGTAGATTAGCTAAAAATTACATAAAATATACAACTACTTTAGTACTTGAAAATGATAGCAATATTTGAAACAACAAATACTAAAGATCCAATCTAGATCTAGATTTAAAATAGAGCTTTAAAAGGATTCTAGGTCTATTAAAAATGCTTTACCAAAATGAGATAAATGATTAAATCCTTTTATATCTAATTTTGTTAAGCATATATGGAACCCAGTAACCAAGAAAGAGAGAGTTTAAAGTTTTGAAGAAGGAGAAGAAGTCTGCTCAGGCTTTGAATCTTTCTTGAGATCTGTGGATGCTAATGGGATCAAGAAATTGTAGATTCTTCAAGAATTGAAGAAGAGGGCGATGCACCTTATCTCTTCCCCTTAATCCAAAGTTGTAACCTGGAAAGCTTATTCACAGTTGCACGAACGGATCAAATCTAGTACATTCAACTAATGGAAACCAAAAGAGCTTGAATTTAACTTAATTAACAATGCTACCCTCGAATCTTAATAAGAAAAATTGTAAGTAAATAAATTGAGAGCCTCAAATATTTACTGTACAGGTTGCAGAGAACCCTCTAAGCTAGATTGATTACCAATTTGATATCAGGCATGAACAAAACTAAAACAAGATTACCTAATTAAGCTCACACCCTTCACAATTTAGACATACACCAATGGACCTCCAAAGCCTCAATATTATTCAGAATGAAACAAAAATTATTACATGAGCAGAGGTTAAATAATCCATCACAAATGAGGAAGAAAGCCTCGCTTAAAGAGGAAAAATGAGAGAAAACCCCAAGGGGGGTGAATTTGCCAAGTGTTGAAGCTTTTTGAGATGATTGGCAACAAACTAGAGTGAACGAGAGGTGGTAGGCACCGCCTCTCACAAGGTATATCAGTCCCCCTCTTTCTATGACACATATACAACAAGAAGTGAGCTCTTCCATGGATAAATGTGCCCCTCTAAGGAGAAATTTGCCCCTTCATGGATTTGATTGGAATCAAGCTGATTTGATCTTGATTTGGTCTCCAATTACCCCCAACATCATGTTGATGTATTTGTAACTTCGGAATATATTCACTTGTATATTTTATATTATATTCATATGTCATTGTACTTTCGACGGAGAGGTTTCATTCCTCTGATCGGGAATGTCATTATTGTATTTGATAGGGTTATTAGACTCTCCTAGGAGAAATCGGCCCAGTTATGGTAAAAGGCAAGTGAAAGTAAAGTATAAATAGAGAGGAGTACCTCTCTATTTATTCATTCGCTCACTCACTCATTCGCATAAGAGAGAGAGAGACAAGTTTGCACAAGTGGAGGAGGAGGAAGTTGTTGAAGACCATCTCTTTGTTTTGGGGTTTTGTATTATTGCTCATTCTATCTCTGAGGAAGTTGCGGGGTTTTATCCTTTATGGTTTCCCCGGCGAAATTATTTGTCTCTTATCTCTTGAGTTTGATTTGCTGTGCATGTTGTTCTCTCAAATAAGATCCTACATCATATTGAATTAAATTGTGAAAAACTAACATGGTATCATAGCTAACCTGAGAAGAAGACACTGTGTAGTTGCGGAATCTAGGGCTTCTTAATTTTTGGGTTTCTCTCCACAGATCATCAACAAAAGTAGGCTATGCTAACTCTCCTAAGGAAGGTGCATGTTTCTGTCGAAACAGAATTGGATTCTGAGCATTTTCATTTTTGGGCTTGTCACTGCTGCGGGAAATTAGGGCTTTTGACAGAACTGGAATTTTGGAGTGCTCTCATCATAGGATTTCTCTCCTCAGCAAAATAGAAATGTAGAGACCAAGATTGAAGTTTTTAATTGGGTAAGAACCTTGAGATTTGTCAAACCCTAGTTTGAATTTTGGACCAGAAAAACCAGAAAGCCAGAAAACCAGAAAGGACCAGAAGGTGAAACTTGCAAGTCACTTTTGAGGGGTCAAATTTTGGAATTTTCAAAATTGAAGTGTACCAGCTTGCTCATCTCAGCAAGGCACATCTTTTTATCCAAACAGAAGTTTGAAATTCCAAGTTTGAATTTTTTAGGATTTCTCTGTCGAACCCTAGCCAGTTCCAGATCCAGTTTCAACAATCAAGAGGTAAGACCTAAATCTTTTATTTCCATTTGAGTTTCTCATTAAAGATGTCTCACCACACCAAGCTTGAGGATAAGCTTGAAGGGGTTGATAACTTCCGATCATGGAAGTATATGATTGGGTTAATCCTAGAAGAGAATGAATTGGACACCTACATAAGTGAAGAGGTTCCAGTTCCAGAGGGAGATGAGGCTAAGGACTTACATAAAAAGAAATTGGTCAAGGTCAAGAGGATTATTGCAGAATCTATCAAAGACCATCTCATACCACATGTGTCCTCTCTATAGACACCCAAGGAAATGTTTTATTCCTTGACAAAGCTATTTGAAGGAACAAATATAAATCAGAAGATGACTTTGCGGAACCAATTGAAGAATGTGAAGATTCAAAATGCAGAAACCATCCAGTCTTATATCACAAGGGTTTCTCGGATCAAAGAACAACTTGAAGCCGTGGAAGAAAACATAGAGAATGGAGAAATAGCGATGACCACCTTGAATGGTATCCCCAGGTCATGGGATTCCTTCATTCAAGGAATATGTGCTAGGAAAAAGCTCATCACATTCAGTAGGATGTGGGAGGAATGCTCACAAGAAGAAGCTGGACTCATAGTTCGAGAAGAGAAGATGAGTAATGAAGACCAAGCTCTCACAACACACTCAAAGAGGAATGATAACAAGAGGATGCACCACCATAGTAAGAAAGAAAAACACCACCACCAGAATCAGAGAGGTAACTTTAAATCCTGAAGAGATATATCCACCATTCGATGCTATACACGTGATGAGAAGGGACAGTTCTCCAGAGATTGTCCTAGAAATAAAGGTGGCTCTCACAAGAAGAAGAACAACAAAAGAATACATCATGCTCACACTGTAGAGGATGATGAACCTCCCAGAAAGAGAGCCAGAGAAGAAAGTGAAGATTCTTCAAGCGATGAAAAGTATGTTTTGATTTCTTCCCTCACAGGAACTATTACACATGGAAGCAATTATTGGCTCATAGATAGTGGGGCTTCCAAGCATATGACAGGATTCGAGGAATCATTCATGAACCTATCCGAACATAAGTCACCCCACAAAGTGAAACTTGGGGATGACTACCGGTATCCTATAAAAGGAAGCGGTGAAGCCTCCTATAAGCTAGACTCTGGAAAGTCTATGAAGATGAAAGATGTATTGTTTGTATCAGGACTAAAGAAGAGTCTTCTCTCCATATCTACATTGGATACAAAAGGTATGAGGGTTTCATTTGTAGATGGCAAAATTCTTATGTGGCCAAAGGGATGCAGTAGTGATTGGAGAGCAAGAGGTGTTAGTTTTTATCATTCAAGCTAGCATTATGTTAGGATCTTTAACTGGGAGAATAACAAGTACAACAATCAAACGTAAGAGACGATGAACACAGTGTTTTTCCTTGGAGAAACCATAAATGGAGAAAACCTCGCAACTTCCTTAGAGACAGAATCAACACCAAAAGTAAAACCCAAAACAGTAAGATGATCTCCCGACAGCAGTAACCTCTTTCTTCCTTGCCCCAGTGTCTTCTTCTTCCTCAGCTATGCGCTACAACTGAGTGTGAGTGAGTGTGTGATAAATAGAGAGGCTAGCTCTCTATTTATACTAATTCCCGACATGACTAACCCCTATTAGGGTCGACTTCACTAGGTGAGTCTAATAACCCTAGTGCCCTAGAACTGCGGGGACTTTAACCCTTAGACAATAGGAGGGTTACCCACAATGACTTGACATGACTTGTTTACATTATAGATCCTCCTGATCAGAACATCAGGGAATGACATGACTTAATTACATTACAGACACATCCTGGAATAAACATCGAGGTACAATACATAAGAAATACAAGTGAATACATTCTGAAGTTACATATTCATCAACACTCCCTCTTAACTAGGAAGGTATTCTCTCAACATAGTTTTTCAGCACAAGTCTTCTTCTTTGTATCATCTGGGTCATTGTCAAGTTCTCGTCATCTTCATCTTCAAGTCATCTCCATCTTCAAGTCATCTCCATCTTCAAGTCATCTTCATCTGGTTTTGGATCATCACTCGATCTAGGTCATCACTCGATCTGAATCATCATCACTAGATCTGGATCATCATTGGATCTGGATCATCATCACTGGATCCGGATCATCACTAGATCTGGATCATCACGGGGTCATCATCATTGGATCTGTATGATCACTCGATATAGATCATCATTGCTGGATCTAGATCATCACTCGATCTAGATCATCTCAGAGACATCATAACTGGATTTGAATCATAGCTCGATTTGGATCATCACTAGGTCATCATCATATGTGCTATCTCATGATTCTTCTCATCATAAGAAGTTCTACAGAGCCAACCATTTTTCATGCTAGTTGTAGGCCTACCTCCTTGTAGGTCTTTGGCAGCCCTTATATTTGACCCTAAGTCAGAATGTCCAGCACTCACATCTGACCTTGACTCGTCAGAAAAACAAAACACTTACATCTGACCTTGACTTGTCAGAAAGGCGCTCATTCCTACATTGTGGGTTCTTGGTAATTGACCAGGTGCCTCCATTCAGAGAATGGCAGTAGCCCTTACATTTGACCTACTCCTTAGAATGGCTGGCACTCACATCTGACCTACTCGTCAGAAAGGAGGTAGCCCTTACATCTGATCATGTAGGAACTAATCCTACAGTCACATTAGAATAATCGACACTCACATCTGCCATGGAAGGAAGCAATCCTCTAACCATGACAGAATGGCAACAACCCTTATATCTGATCAAGTTGGAACAAATCCCTCAATCACATCAAAATGGACATGTACTCACATCTGATCATGTAAGACTGCATCTTACAATCGTCTCAGAAAGGCCCTCAGTCCTAGACCAAGTATTCCTGGTAACTCACCAGGCGGTTCCATTCCAAGAATGGCAGTAGCCCTTATATTTGATCATGTAGGAACCAATCCTACAGTCATATTAGAATGGATTAGCACTCATATCTGACATGGAAGGAACCAATCCTCTCACCATGACAGAATGGCTCAGCCCTGACATATGACCTACTCATTAGAATGGCTTACAGACTCATCACTTCCCCTTAGAAGGGACCTCGATCTGGAGAACACCAAGCTTCTCCCTGAAGTACTCAAACTTCACTTTGTCCAATGGCTTCATCAACACATCAACTATTTGATCATTCGTTTCAACATACTGGAGATTCACTGCTCTGCACCATATCCATGATATAGTGATACTTGATCTCGATATGCTTCGACTTTTCATGGGACACTGGATTCTCTAACAACTTCACACAACTCTGGTTGTCACAATGTATACAAGTAGCATCCATCTAGAGATCAAATAAATTAGACAGTAGCTTCCTCATCCATACCGCCTCACAACTAGCTGAACAAGCTACGACATACTCTGCTTCAGTTGCACTCAGTGCCACATAGGATTGCTTCCTGCTAAACCAAGAGATCACACCTGATCCCATACTGAAACAACATCTTGAAGTTCTCTTCCTATCGATGGCACTTCCTACCCAATTTGAATCAACATAACCCTCTAGGTTAATCTTCTGATTCACCTCGTACTTGAGCCCATAATCAATTGTACCCCTTAGGTACCTCAGAATATGCTTTGCAGCAATCAAGTGAACATGTCTCGCATCTATCAGGAACTGGCTCAAGGTGTTCACAACAAAGAAAATATCTGGTCTCATGTTCGTCAGGTACATCAAGGACCCAATCATCTGACGATACATTGTGGCATCACCACTTCTGATGAAGCATCACCCAATAGCTTCAAGTTCGATGCCATAGGTGTGGTCATGGCCTTGCAGTCCATCATCCCAAACCTCTTCAGGATATCTATTGCATACTTACCTTGTCCAAGGGAGATTCCATCCACATTCTGCCACACTTCCATGCCTAGAAAATAATGAATCATACCCAAGTCCTTCATTTCAAACTCGGCAGCAAGCTTTCTCTTCGTATCAACAATCAACCCATCCATACCGGTCACAAACAGATCATCTACATATAGTAGGAGCATCACTAGGTTTCCATCTTCAACCTTGTAGTAAAGGTTGGAATCTGCTTTACTCTTGGTAAAGCCCAAACTGGATAGAAAGCTATCAATTCTGTCGTACCATGTCCTGGCTGCCTATTTCAAACCGTACAGGGCTTTCTTCAATCTACATACATGAGACTCCCTGTCATGTGTCTCAAAACCAAGTGGCTGCTCCACATACACTTCCTCTTCTACTACAACATTCAAGAAAGTAGTCTTGACATCCATTTGGTGTATCTTCCATTTCATCACTGTAGCCAGAGCAAGTATTGATCTGATGGAAGTGTATCTGGCTATAGGTGTAAAGGTTTCTTCATAATCTATTCCTTCTTTCTGGGAGACACCATGAGCAACAAATCTTGCTTTATATTTCTCTATGCTAACGTCTGCAGCATGCTTGATCTTGTAGATCCATTTGGAAGTTACAACTGACTTCCCTTCTGGTCTTGGGACAACATCCCAAACATCATTCTTCATGATCGATTGACACTCTTCGATCATAGCATCCTTCCATTCTTTCCGTTTTGCCGCTTATTCATAATTGGAAGGTTCTTTATCGATGGAATCACATAGTAATGCTACATACTCAGAGCAGGATCTAGTCCTCTTTCTTTCTCTGTGATTCTTTTCTGGAGCCCCATATTTTTCTGCACCTTGGATAACTTCTCATACTCAAGCAGGTTTCCTCTTATGAGGATTCTTCTCTGGAGGTGGATCTACAAGTCTTTGTGGTTCTTCGAATTCTCGATCTTCTTCTTGAATTTATTCATTCATGGTTGTGTCATGAATTCTGGGTGCTTCCAATTCTTCAGGAACTTCAGCAAGTCTCTTTTTGGATTTGTTGTAAGCTGAATCTTCATCAAATGTCACATCCCTGCTAATGTCAATCTTCTTGAATCTTGGGAAGTATATTTTGTAAGCCTTCGAACTTTCAGAGTATCCCATAAATATACCCTTCTTTCCTGAAGGATCTAATTTGGTTGTATTCTCTTTTGGAATATGTATGTAGACTGGACAGCCGAATATTCTGAGATGTTTGACTTCTGGTTTCTTTCCAGAGAAGACTTCTTCAGGAGTCTTGTTCTCGAGTACTCTGTGTGGAATATGGTTCTGTACATACACCCCTGTTCTGGCAGCTTCTGCCCAAAGATGCATAGGAAGATCTTGATCATGAAGCATAGCCTGTAGAGACCCTAACTGGGTCTCTTTTAACTTTTATTTACAGTCAGAAAATTCGCTTTATATATACAGTTTGAAAATCTATAAATCTATTTTTTTTTCTACTTCTAACAATTTACTGTTAACTGTGCAGGTAGCAAGGATAATCACAGCATACAAACCTTTAAAATTTAATTAACAGAATTTGCCATAATAATGCTGCAAAATACCTGTAGGTAGCTAGTAGGTCCACCTTTGTTGCTGCCCTTGTTTGCCGTTTTTCCTTGCTTTTCCCTGCAGCCAAAAGTTCTTCCCAAGTTATGAAACTCAACCAGTCCAAACTAGTCTTTCCACCCTTCCAACTGACGAGGTCTCGCCGACCACCCAGCTCCAAAGGTACCCCTTTGGACCCCCGAGCCCAAAACGAGTACAAGCCCTAAGCTGTTGTATCCCCTCAACAAAAAAACAATCTCCCACAAAACCCCTTCTTTGGAGCTCTCTTCTCCTAAAACTTCTCAAAAAAACTAAGGTAAGGATGATCCCCTTCTCCTCCCTCCTTTCTCCCTCTTATCCCCATGTTTGCCAACCTCTCCCCATTACTACCCCTATCTTCATTATAAATTTACCCACCCCCTTCTATCTACCATGTAAGTCCTCGAGCCCTCAACTTGGACTCATTTGAATAATTTAAATAATTTAAGTTGACTTGGACTAATTTAAATATTAAATTAATATTGCAAGGTGTTGGTTGGGGTCACTTCCCAACCGTAACTTCCAATTCAATTAAATTTAATACTTTTTATTTAATATGATAATTTTAAACATATCCTTACTCTTTTTCAATATTTGACCATTAAATTAATAAATAATAAATGTTATATATATTATATAGTTTAAACTTGCAAACTCCACCAATTTAATTTAATTAACAGTAATTGTTAATTGATTAATTACACTTACCTAATCATTTAATTAATGATTTCTAATATTTATAATATGTAAATTCCCTTTAATTATAAATTCACTAATTCCATTTATCAATTATGAACAATAATCCTTTCAATGTAAATCATAACATTATCAATGGGTAATCATATTAATTTAAATAAAATTCACTATGATTTAATCGACTCATATACCTATTTCCATTCTAATTACACCTTAGTTTGTAATTAGCTAATTAACAATCAATCAAGCATTCTAATCAATTGCATTAGTCACTACCTAGGTTAACCATTGCTTTGTTTATTATTCAACCATAATTAATTATTAATGGACAATAATTAACCATTAATCAACATTATTAACCCTAATCATCATTATTAACTTTAATCGACATCATTAACATTGATCAACAATAGTTAATTACTAACGACAGTAATTAATATTAAGCGACACTAATTGACATTATTACTCAACAACAATTCATGTAATTCATAATATGTAGGCGAGTTATGTAAGCGTAGCTACTGCTTACATTCCTCACGTAAGTACACTAAAAGTAATACTTCACATACATCAATCATAATCAAGGAACTTATTATTTACCGACACATGTTTTAGCATAGTTTACAAGGTATGATCCATTAGCTTACTGAAATCCATGTTACGACAATTCATACATCACTGATTTATGACACATACTAATCAAGGGTTTTACACACCTACAGTTAGATCTTGTTTTCACCCCTACTTCACGCTATATCTATCTACCTTCATCATTACTAACTTCCACATCCTATCATGTCCTCTGCTAGACTACCCTAGAATGTCAAGTCATGACCGGTTCCAGCTAGAACCCGTAAGCGGAAGTGTCGACCACATCGACCAAGCTTCCCCAGCAGTCAACCACCAGTCATCATCACACACCTTGGGGAGCGCGCCGTAGCACAGCCCTCCCATGACTCTGGGTTTCGGGGATAAACGGTGGGTAAAGCCTCCACCCACCTAATGGAACAAGGGACTATGTCTACTCGACATAACAACAACGTTGCACTTGTACTCGGTCTGTCATCGTATAACTGATCTGGGCGGTTGAGTTTCCTGGAACCCTACCCCACCCATGTCATAACATACATCATAATAAACAGCATAATAACCATACGAAAGTAAAAAATGCATCACTCGCATACCATTTTATCTTTAGAAGTCCATGTCCCCGAGGCCCTCCCACCTCGTAGAATCCAGCTATCACTTAGCCGTTTCAACCTGTAAGTCACTCCTCGACATACAATATAGGATATCGTGCATAATCCTCGATATGTACACATATATCTCATTATAACATGACAACAATAAACTCATTCATTTGCCATGCACCTGGCATAACATTCATTATTTCAACATATATCTGTAACGGTATCCACGTACCCATCATTCAGTAATTTCCATATATTTGACATAATTAACACATGATACATATCTAAACATGACTACCGACCATAATACTATCATCACACACACACATACATATATCGGCAAAATAATAGAACCATATGTCCACAGTGTCGTCAAACCGACGAGGTCTCACAATCAAACAAATACAACATATAATAGTAGTTCAGGTAGAAATGTCAAAACGGGGTGTTACATACACCCACCCTTCAGGAAACTTCGTCCCGAAGTTATGATCAAAATAATGTGGGATAATCACGACGCATAGTCTCTGCGTCCTCCCAAGTAGCAGACCCCGGGCTATATCGGTCCCACTGGACCTTAACTTGGTCCACCAAACGGTGCCTCAACTGTTTAACCCTGCGGTCCAATATAAGTAATGGTTCGACCCTGATGGTTCCCTCGTCCGAAACCTGCAGTTCCTTCCAATTTATTTTATGTGACTCATCAGCTACATAATGTCGTAAAACAGATACATGAAAAACATTATGAGTTTTGTGCAAATGGGGTGGCAGCGCAAGACGATACGCGACAGGTCCAACCTTTTCTAAAATTTCAAAGGGTCCTATAAATCATGGTGACAACTTTGTCCCTTTCCCAAACCTGATGGTACTTTTTCTAGGCCTGATGCGGACGAATACTGCATCACCAACCTTATAGCTTTGGTCAACCCTATGCACATCAGCATAACTCTTCTGTCTATCCTGTGCTTCCTTTAACCGCTGTCTAATCTGAACAACCTGTTCTTCCATCTCCTGAATCAACTTAGGTCCTATAATTACTCGATCCTCTAACCTTTCCCAACTCAATGGTGTCCTGCATGGCCTTCCATATAAATCTTCATATGGAGGCATCCTAATTGAGCTATGGTAACTGTTGTTGTAAGCAAACTCCACCAAAGGTAAGTGCTTTTCCCAATGAGTTTGTTGATCCATGACATACATTCTAAGCATGTCCTCCATTACCTGATTCACTCTTTCTGTTTGCCCATCTGTCTTTGGATGGTAAGCAGTGCTTAGGTTCAACTGAGTACCCAATGCCGACTGCAAACTCATCCAAAACCTGGATGTAAAATTGGAATCTCTATCCGATATAATCTTCTTGGGAAACCCATGGAGACGGACAACTTCATTTATGAACACACGTGTTACATCCATGACATCATAGGTCTCCTTAACTGGAATGAAGTGAGCAGTTTTGGTCAGTTTGTCAACGATGACCATAATGGAATCATGCCTATGAGAGGTAAGAGGCAATCCCACCACGAAGTCCATGGAGATAACCTCCCACTTCGACATAGGAATGTCATGCGGCTGTAACAGTCCTGCCGGGTGGTGATGATCAGCTTTTACCTGCTGACACTCAAGGCACCTAGCGACAAATTTGACCACGTCGCTTTTCATCCCTGCCCAAAAGAAGAGTTGCTTCATGTCTGCATACATCTTCTTTACACCCGAGTGCACACAATACACTGCTCTGTGGGCCTCAAGGATAGTCTCTCTAATATCTCCCTCCTCAGGAATGTACATCCTCCCTTGATACCATAGAAAACCGTCGGCTTCCAACTCATAGCCTTCAAACTTTGGTCCCACCGATTTCCCATTCTGGAGTGCCGCTGTGACCTTTAGGTACCAACTATCTCTGAGTAGCTGCCCTAAAATTCTTTCCCTCAAATCCACCTTCAAAGGTATAAGAGAGAAAAGTCTCGGTTTTCTTCTTAAGGCATCTGCTACCACATTCTCCTTCCCTTTGATGTAGGAAATCCCAAAATCATACTCGCTCATGAATTCACTCCATCACCTTTTCCTAGCATTTAGGTCTCTCTGAGTGAAGATATACTTTAAGCTTTGGTGATCAGACTTGAGCTCAAAGCTTCGTCCAACAAGGTAATGTCTCCAAAGATTTAAAGCTAACATCACTGCAGCCAACTCTAGGTCATGAGTAGGGTAATTCTCTTCATGTGGTTTTAGCTTTCTCGACGCATAAGCTATTACCCCACCTTCCTGCATCAATACTACACCCAAACCCTGCCTTGAAGCATCGGTGCAAACTGCGAATTCCTTCTCCATATCTGGAACTCATATAATTGGTGCACTTGTCAATAGTCTTTTTAGCTCGGTGAATGCGGCATCGCATTCATCTGTCCATTCGTACCTAGTGCCCTTACGTTGTAGGGTAGTTATGGGTTTCGTGATTTTTGAGAAACCCTCAACGAACCTTCTATAATACCCGGCTAACCCCATGAAGCTCCTTACTTCATGCACATTCTTTGGCACAGGCCAATCCATTATGGCCTTCACCTTTTCAGGGTCAACAGAAATTCCCTCACTGAAAATTATATGCCCTAGGTAATGGATCTCCTTCTGATAGAACGAACATTTGGACAACTTACCATACAACTGATGCTCCCTTAGGCATGACAACACTATTCGCAAGTGTTTCTCATGCTCCTGTTCATTCTTGGAGTAGATGAGGATGTCGTCCAGGAAGACTTGCACAAACTGATCTAAGTATTTTCGGAACACGCTATTCATGAGACTCATGAATACAGCTGGGGCATTGGTCAAACCGAAGGGTACCACCACAAACTCATAGTGCCCAAACCTTGTTCGAAAAGCAGTATTAGGTATATCAATTTCCTTAATCCGTAGCTGGTGGTAACCTAATCGTAAGTCGATCTTTGAGAAGACTGTCGCCCCTTTCATTTGATCAAAGAGGTCATCAATTCGAGGTATCGGGTACCTATTCTTTACGGTGGCTCTATTCAAATATCGGTAATCTATACATAGACGCAAGGAGCCATCCTTCTTCTTCACAAAGATTACTGGCGCACCCCACGGTGAAATACTTGGTCTGATGAGCCCTAGATCTAGCAATTCCTTTAACTGCATTTGCAACTCACAAAGTTCTGGGGCCGTCATCCTGTAAGGTGTCTTTGATGTTGGCTCTGCACCGGGTTTTACCTCAATGGTAAAATCAAGTTCCCTCTTAGGAGGTAACCCAGGTAATTCCTTTGGAAATACATCATTGAACTCGGCTAACACTGGATAGTCATCAAAGGAGGGTCCCTTCTCACTGTTTACTGCTTCAACAATGTACAACTGGCATCCCTGTTGCATACATCGCTTTACGTTCATCGTTGATATGAAATGTAGGGACACCTTCCGTTTGATACCCTGGATATTGATGGCCTCTCTGTTGTCATTAATGCAAAGAACCTTCTTTCCATAACAGTCCAAGAAAGCTCGATGTTCCTCAAGCCAGTTCATACCGATGATGAGATCATAAGTTCCGAGAGTGGTGACGTACACTTTGACTTGTGTAACACACACCCTGAGATCCACCACACACTTATCGACACTAGGTCCTACTGCTTGTTTTACCCCTGAATCCATTTCGACTAAGCTGAAATCGTCATGTTCGTAGGCTGCCAACCCACATTTGTCTAATGCATATGGAGAAATGAAACTATCAGTAGCACTAGGATCAAACAATATTCTAAGCTTGACATTATTGACCGTACCTGATGATTGCACCACAGTGGATTGGTGCTCTGCTTGATGGTTGTTTACTGCAGCCGAGATCTGATTCCTACTACCCCCACTCCTCATTGGAGCTTTTGCTTCTCGCTGCACTGTACCGGATCGTAATTCGGGACAATCACGCTGGTAATGTGGACCTCCACATCCCCAACAAGCAACCTGTAATGGAGTGGGTGAAATAACCTGTTCAGATCTTTGAGAGGGGCTCCTCCCCTTAGGACCCCTTCTTCTACCAGCTGATCCTCTGAAATTCCTCACACCCTGGTGAGTTCCTGTGGCTGACTGGGGCACCGCCCTAGTTTCCACTGATCTGTCTACCACTGTGACTCTTGGTGTGCTCCTATTCCCGTAGGGAGGTGTCCTCGCATATCCTCCCCGAGGGTAGCTTCGAGGGGACTTCCCTGCAAACCCTGACTGTTGAGAGTTGAATGAACTGATGGGATTTGCACCCAACATCTCCTCAGTGTAACAAGCACAATCTACTGCTTCGGCGACCGAAGACGGTTTCCACATCCGTACCTGAGCCCTGATCTTGGCATTGAGCCCATACACGAAGCGCTCAACCTGGCGTTCGTCATTGTCCAAGTAAGGGACATACTTCACTAACTCCATGAACCTCTCTTCATACTCCTCCACCGATAGATGCCTTTGTACCAAGGCATGAAGAGCCCCTGCTTGTTCTTCCTAGTAGGATGCGGGTAGGTACTTCCCCTTGAATTTTTCCATAAACAGTTCCCATGGAACTGTGTCTGGTGTAAGGTGTAACTGCCTTTGTTGGTTTCCCCACCAGTTCAAAGCAGCCCCCTTTAGTTGAAATATGGCCAGTTTGGACTTGGATGTGGAGGTGTACTCCTGCAAGGTCAAGCACCTGGTCATCTCTTCCAACCATGATTCTGCTCGCATCCCTGATCGACCCCCTGAAAATTCTGGGATCCTTATCTTCTGAAGTTCCCTCTTGATATCCTGGTGCGGATTTCTTGGTACTGTATTCACTTCTACCACAGGAACTTTCTCCCTTAGTGGAGGGGCATCCACTTCTACCTCTGAGGTAGCACTTCCTCTCTGTGCTAGTCCCCTGAGTGTTTCGTTTATTGCTTCCAACGAGCGCAGTATAAAGATGGTCTCTGGCGATGGTGCTGGCATATTCGGCTCAGGTAACGCCGTAGCCTGACCTCGCCCCCGACCTGCTCACGTTCTTACCATGTTTATCCCTGCTACATGGAATAATAAAATAATTAGCATATGATGACATCATGACTAATTTACCATCAAACTCAACAATTAATTCAAAATGCGTCATGACTAATTTATGAGCGTTTACTCTAAGAGCTATAGTTCAGGACGTTTCGATCAGGCCATCTTGAGGCCACCCGGTACTAGATATACTGCAGTAATTCTACGTAGGTGTAGGTATTGAATTCCACACAACCCTCATCGAGTCGCCATCAACTCTTCAAGATATTCAATTAATGTTTTATTGCCCCGCTCTCATTAACAATTAATAATTTAATAATTTGCTAATAGAATAACCTAAGTTTTGAGTCTAGCATCGTGTTTGCCCAACATTTTTTCATGAAATAGAATCTGTGTCCTAGCGATCAGCTCGTCATGTTGGTCTTCGTGGTATCTCGTTTTCAAGATTCCGTGTCGGTCTTGCCCCTTCGACTATACGTCGAAGTTTCGGCAAGGAGCATTTTCAAGAAGAAAAGCTAGTCATTAACTGTGTTACATTAATTACATTAATCAATTAAAATAGTTAATAGTTAATAACATTAATTATATATATATATATAATTGAACAAAATTTAAAAAAATTATAATAAAAATAAAATAAAAATGATTTAAATAGTTAAACATTATGGAATAATGTTAAATTTTATTTATTTATTTAATAATAATAATTATACATATATATATATATATTTTAAACGAATTATTAATAATAAAAATTAAATTAAAATAAATAATATATATAAAAAAATAAAAATAAAAACGAAATACAACCCTAGTTGCCTTAACCTAAGGCATGTGGCCTCTCATGGGCCATCCGACCATGTAATTAAAAAATGTAAAAAAAAAATTATTTAAAAAAATTTCGTGGCCTACCTTACTACTACTCTACCCTACACGGAGCCCATGAAGACACCACGCGTCCTCCTCATGGCACTCCACCACCATGCAATGAAAAAAAAAAAACCTAAATAGGGTCAAACCCTAGCTTCGGGTCATTTTCCTTTCACCCATTTTTTTTTCAGTGAGCTCTGCTCTGCACCTCCCATGGCGAGCGAGTTTTGCAACTCAGCCATAGTTTCGCAACTCAGCCATGGAGAGCCCCTCGGCCTCCTTCAGGTCTAAACACGTTTAAGTGTGGCATTATTTTCCTTTGCCTCTAACAGGTTGGCCGCTCATGGCCGCAGCAGCTCTGCTGCTGGCTGGCCGTACCCAAGTTGCGAGTTTTTGAGCTGCAAGCCGGGCTACCATGGCCGCTATGATTAAATTTTTGTATGCTTTCTTTTTCTTTTTCTTTTTTTTTCTTTCAAATTTCAATGTAAGAAATTTTTTTTTTACATAGTAGCTGTTTTGTATTTTTTTTTTTGCCCTGGCCGTAGGCCACTGGGCCGGGCTGAGCCCAAGCCGCAGGCTCACGGCCTTGCTGGCCGGGCTGCACCCAGGCCACAGGCTCATGGCCGCTGTCCGGCTGCGCCCAGGTGCAGGCTCACGGTAAGCAGGTTTTGGAATCTTGTACAATACTGCAAACTCTGTTGCTTAATAATTTGATTAATCCTATACCATTGCAGAAACAATCTATTTTAGAAATTCTGCCTCGGATACTTACAGTTGTGATGGAAGCAGCGTTTAGGTACTAATGCTTTTACACATATATCTCATTATTCCGTGCTGGTAAAAGAATTACCCTCAGGAGTTCATCCACCCATCCTTACATACAGATACATAAAGCTTCTTTTATTTTCTATTCTTTATTACGGTGAATAAATTTATTGTTAGCAAATAACGTAGCTTCTCTTTTCTTCTATCTTCTAGATTTTATTGCATTTTCTAATGTAGATTTTACGGCATTTTCTAATCTAGATTTTATGGTGGATAAATTTATGGTTGTTGCGCCCAGCTCCCTGCGGGCTGCGCCCCTGTAGGGTTTCGTTTCCTTTTTGTTTTGTTTTGATAGCAATACTGTAACTTGTTGATTAACATGACTACAGTAATGTATGCTGCAACCCAAAACCCTATAACCTAACGCGTGCAGCAACCCTAAACCCCAACTTTTAAAGCCCTGGCTAGCGCATGAGTTGAACTGTAGATTCCTTTGAGTACAAATTGCCTGTTGGTAAATAAACTGCAATTAAAATGGAAGAAAATCCTGTCGTATGACACGATATAATGTGTAGGGAAGACATCTTCTACAGATAATTCTTTTATTCTGATTAGAACGTGTTTTCAATTGTTTCTGTTGGAAAAAAAAAAAAAACTAAACATTTCCAAGATAAATTAATTCCTCAGCACAGTGTGAATTTTCCACTTTCAACTATACATTCAATTAGATTTCGAGATTTATTCATTTTTCAGTTCTCTGTGATTTCATGTTAAATTTTTCTTTGTTTATGCAAAATCAAAATCATTTTTCGCTGCACCATCTCCGCGCTATAATACATAATTTTATTAATCAATAAAACTGTAATAAAATTAATTTTTACAGTTTAAAACTACTACAATATTGACGATTATTGAAGTACTGAATCAGAAAAGGCAAGGATCTTAAATACTAAAGAAAATATTATAATAGCATTTAGAAATTGTTTCCAACAGAGGTGCATGTAGCTCAGTGGATAGAGCGTCTGTTTCCTAAGCAGAAAGTCATAGGTCTGACCCATACCTGGCGCAGTATACCAGACAGCAGCAAAGTTGAAAATTTTGTGTTGGCGCGGTATACCAGACAACAAGAAAGATAAAAATTTTGTGTTGGTTAGATACTTTACAATAGAAATCGAATTCGTCTTGGTTTGAAATTTAATTTGTAGCACCAATTCCATGTCTATATTAGCTAGTTAAACCAATCTTTTATCAATACTCGTACCAGTTTTATATAGGATGGAACCACGAAGTCGTTCTCCATGATTTGCCATTTTGATATTGCATGATGTAGTGATCCATTTTTGAAGTTTTAGAGATCTAAAACTCCTTCATATCAAGGAGTATGGTGTACGATTTTCCACTAAATATACTTGATATTTTATCTAAAGATTATAAACTTTTAGATTAGAGATCTAAAACCCCTTCATAGAGATTATAAACTGATATTTTACTTAAAGATGCTTTATAAAGGATACATGTTTGTGATAATTATTGAATGTTTCTTCATGGATAATTTTTGTTTCTTTCTTTCAGTTTTTTTAGGAAGTATATCTATTTGTGATAAATATTTTTTTTTAATGTTTTTTCTTGGGTCAATTGCGAGCCCTCTGGTTCCAGATTTGGAACCATGGCTCTGATACCATGTGTAGATCCCCCAACTGGGTCTCTTTTAACTTTTATTTACAGTCAGAAAATTCGCTTTATATATACAGTTTGAAAATCTATAAATCTGTTTTTTTTTTTTTCTACTTCTAACAATTTACTGTTAACTATGCAGGTAGCAAGGATAATCACAACATATAAACCTTTAAAATTTAATTAACAGAATTTTCCATAATAATGCTGGAAAATACCTGTAGGTAGCTAGTAGGTCCACCTTTGTTGCTGCCCTTGTTTGCCGTTTTTCCTTGCTTTTCCCTGCAGCCAAAAGTCCTTCCCAAGTTTTGAAACTCAACCAGTCCAAACCAGTCTTGCCACCCTGCCAACTGACGAGGTCTCACCGACCACCCAGCTCCAAAGGTATCCCTTTGGACCCCCGAGCCCAAAACGAGTACAAGCCCTAAGCTGTTGTATCCCCTCAACAAAAAAGCAATATCCCACAAAACCCCTTCTTTGCAGCTCTCTTCTCCCAAAACTTCTCAAAAAAACTAAGGTAAGGATGATCCCCTTCTCCTCCCTCCTTTCTCCCTCTTATCCCCATGTTTGCCGACCTCTCCCCATTACTACCCCTATCTTCATCATAAATTTACCCACCCCCTTCTATCTACCATGTAAGTCCTCGAGCCCTCAACTTGGACTCATTTGAATAATTTAAATAATTTAAGTTGACTTGGACTAATTTAAATATTAAATTAATATTGCAAGGTGTTGGTTGGGGTCACTTCCCAACCGTAACTTCCAATTCAATTAAATTTAATCCTTTTTATTTAATATAATAATTTTAAACATATCCTTACTCTTTTTTCAATATTTGACCAATAAATTAATAAATAATAAATGTTATATATATTATATAGTTTAAACTTGCACACTCCACCAATTTAATTTAATTAACAGTAATTGTTAATTGATTAATTACACTTACCTAATCATTTAATTAATGATTTCTAATATTTATAATATGTAAATTCCCTTTAATTATAAATTCACTAATTCCATTTATCAATTATGAACAATAATCCTTTCAATGTAAATGATAACATTATCAATGGGTAATCATATTAATTTAAATAAAATTCACTATGATTTAATCGACTCATATACCTATTTCCATTCTAATTACACCTTAGTTTGTAATTAGCTAATTAACAAACAATCACGCATTCTAATCAATTGCATTAGTCACTACCTAGGTTAACCATTGCTTTGTTTATTATTCAACCATAATTAATTATTAATGGACAATAATTAACCATTAATCAACATTATTAACCCTAATCATCATTATTAACTTTAATCGACATCATTAACATTGATCAACAATAGTTAATTACTAACGACAGTGATTAATATTAAGCGACACTAATTGACATTATTACTCAACAACATTTCATGTAATTCATAATATGTAGGAGAGTTATGTAAGCGTAGCTACTGCTTACATTCCTCACGTAAGTACACTAAAAGTAATAATTCACATACATCAATCATAATCAAGGAACTTATTATTTACCGACACATGTTTTAGCATAGTTTACAAGGTATGATCCATTAGCTTACTAAAATCCATGTTATGACAATTCATACATCACTGATTTACGACACATACTAATCAAGGGTTTTACACACCTACAGTTAGATCTTGTTTTCACCCCTACTTCACGCTATATCTATCTACCTTCATCATTACTAACTTCCACATCCTATCCTGTCCTCTGCTGGACTACCTTGGAATGTCAAGTCATGACCGGTTCCAGCTAGAACCCGTAAGCGGAAGTGTCGGCCACATCGACGAAGCTTCCCCAGCAGGAAACCACCAGTCATCATCACACACCTTGGGGAGCACGCCGTAGCACAACCCTCCCATGACTCTGGGTTTCGGGGACAAACGGTGGGTAAAGCCTCCACCCCCCTAATGGAACAAGGGACTATGTCTACTCGACATAACAACAGCGTTGCACTTGTACTCGGTCTGTCATCGTATAACTGATCTGGGAGGTTGAGTTTCCTGGAACCCTATCCCACCCATGTCATAACATACATCATAATAAACAGCATAATAACCATACGAAAGTAAATAATGCATCACTCGCATACCATTTTATCTTTAGAAGTCCATGTCCCCGAGGCCCTCCCACCTCGTAGGATCCAGCTATCACTTAGCTGTTTCAACCTGTAAGTCACTCCTCGACATACAATATAGGATATCGTGGATAATCCTCGATATGTACACATATATCTCATCATAACATGACAACAATAAACTCATTCATTCGCCATGCACCTAGCATAACATTCATTATTTCAACATATATCTGTAACGGTATCCACGTACCCATCATTCAGTAATTTCCATATATTTGACATAATTAACACTTGATACATATCTAAACATGACTACCAACCATAATACTATCATCACACACACACATATATATATCGGTAAAATAATAGAACCATATGTCCACAGTGTCGTCAAACCGACGAGGTCTCACAATCAAACAAATACAACATATAATAGTAGTTCAGGTAGAAATGTCAAAACGGGGTGTTACATAGCCCTTGCAGCTTCCATGATAGTTCTATTCTTCCTTTTTGCAATCCCATTTTGTTGTGGATTATAAGGAGTGGACAAATCCCTCTTAATCCTTGAGTCTTTTCATAACTCCTTGAATTCATTTGATGTGAATTCTCCACCATTATCTGATCGAAAGGTCTTGATCTTCTTTTCTGTGAGATTTTTTATCAAGGCTTTGAATTCCTTGAACTTGCGGAATACTTCATCTTTGTTCTTCATGAAGTAAATCCATGTCTTCCTAGAAAAGTCATCAATAAAAGAAACATAATATACATACCTGCTTAGTGAGCTTGATGACATAGGACCGCATACATCAAAGTGGATGATTTTCAAGATTCCTTTTGCTTTGCTTTCACTACTTGGAAATGTCTTCTTTGTATTCTTTCCTTTCACACATCCTTTGCAGTCCCCATCATGTTTTTCTTGAGTTTCTGGAAGACCTTCAACAACTTTTCTTGCCATTGGTAGTGCTCTGTAATGCACATGTGCAAGCCTTCTATGCCAAAGTTCATTTGGCTCTACTGTGTCATGGATCAAAGCTTGTTCTGGATGGCCCTTTAATTTGTATAGACCTCCTTCTTGTTCCCCAATCACTACTGCATCATTAATAATATTTCCCTTTGTCCACATGATGACTTGGCCATCTATAAATGCAACCCTCATGCTTTTTGCATCTAATGCAGATATGGAGAGAAGGTTCTTCTTGAGACCTGGTACAAACATGTCAAAACCACCAAATTTTCTGAATTTTTTTTTTAAAATTTAAAACATATAATTTTCATAATTATAGTAAACTAATTAATGAATTAGTTATATATATTACCAAATTCATTATCTGAACTATTTGTTGGTTATGTTTAGCGATAGAACAATTCTTTACAGTTTACTGACTTTGTTTCTCTTTGCGACCATGAGGTGAGACTGTCATGCAAAACTGGGCTTACTTAGCTTTCGAGCTAATGCAGAAGGTTTTCCTATTCTTACAGATTACAAGTAAGAGGTTTTGGTGCTGCTTGTCGCAATTCTAAAGTATCTAAAAACAAGTTCGTCGCAAAAGAAAAGCTCAGTAAGAAAATAAATGCTAAAATAATTTCCAACGCTTGTTGAGGTACATTTAATAACTGGCCATCTTTCTAGTAGAAGTAATTTATAGTTCTTGATGATCACGGATCTGTTTCATATTTATTATAGTCGTAATGTATAAAAAATGTCTTACTGATTCTTTATAGCAAAGTAAGAGTAACTGAGTTATAAAATCTATGGTATGATTTCATTTGTATACAATTACGTTACATAGTAAAAGTAAACTGATAAGGGGTTTATGTAATACTATTTTCAATTTCAAACTTTGGAGTTCAAAATGAGTTTACAACTTTACTTCAAGCTGCTTTTTACGAAAACTATACTAATGTTGATGCATAGAGTTTTTATTCACTCATCAACTGTTTTCAAGCATGACTCGAGCTTATCTTCACTAATATACATATATCTTACTGAAACAGGTTTTATCCTATTCCCTTTTTGTTTAAAAACAAAACATGTCCTTAAGGGACTATAGTTCGTAAAAGAATGTATCTCCTACTTCGTTATATGGCCTATCTATTTTATTATGGTGAAACTTTTTAGATGATAAGAAAAAAAATGTGGCCTAACCTTGCCAAGTCATAAATTATGATTAAGAACATTACCTTATGCAAAAGCTGTCACCACTTAGTAATACTATTCTCCTTTTGTATCTTTTACCAAGTGTTACTATTTAAACAATATAAATAAACCTTTGAGGTTATTAAGAACCATGAGACCAATGCCATAGTTTTTACTCTATAAACCTTCTTTATATTCTTTCAAATATATTTTTATGTTAAGCCAAAAGTTGATTCATCTTAATATTTCAAATGCATAATGAAAGTAAAATATGAGAATACGAGGCCTAAGAATCGATCATGATCACAATCGAATTGTAGTTAAATTTTTAATTTAAGGTTAAAAACTTTATAAAGGAAAAGTCTCCTCTTCATATATTTCTAAGCAAGAGTAAATATATTAATTACCTAGCGAAAGAGGTTATAACCATAATCTTGTCAAGAAGTAAAAGAATAGTTTTGACTCCATGAAACCATACTTTATAAGTTGAAGGTTTATCATAAGATTTCTCACAACCTCGATGATTGCCAAAATCTAGGGTTGATAAAATGAAAACTTCATGGTTTACATGCAGCGTTATACGACGATTGACTTTGCACGAGGACTAAGGTGTAATCATCTATTATAATAATTGATTGGGGGTTATTCTTTCGGTGGGATGTCGCTAGAACTTTACACTTAAACCCACTGCTCCTCAAAATTTGCTGGGCTATCGTGGCATTACCATAGCCATGCACTGCATTGTTATAAGGGCAACCGTCAAACCCTAGCTTGCCATTTCCTCCTTTTCCGTCGGGCTCCTGTCGCTCGGCTGCAATTTCAACTACACTGTCATTGCTCCTTTGCTGTTAATGGCCTTCCTGTTGTCTTCCTCCTCCATGCTCGCCCGAGTACATAAAGATAGAGGCTGCTATGATACTATTGGTGATTCACCTGAGTTTGTGATATCTTCTTAGGGTTTTCTCCATCGCAGTTTCTTAACCTAGGATCTTCGACTGTATGCCAACTCATTCTCCAGCAAGATCCGAGGTTTGTTCTACAGGATTAAGAGTGAATGCTTGCTGCATTGTTAACCCTCTTCTCCCTTCCTGCAGAAGGGTTTCCTTCTCGCGTTGGTGGTTATTTTGCTGTTGCTGGTGGTCGCGCCTCCATAAAGATCAGGTAGAAAAATACTGCATCTCTTTATTCGGTTTACTGTTTGTTTTTAGTGATAAGAATATTATCCAGCTTACATATTTTAATACTGTGGTTTTCTTTGTTGGATACAGGTCTCGGCCCTTTCTTCTGTGCGGTTTCTGGTACACGGTTTGAGCAGCAGTCATTAGTTCCCGGTAAGCCTGGTTAAACCATGGAACTTTCTCTTTGTGGGGTTCCTTCGGGACTTTTGAGGGTTGGCGCATTGAGGCCTGTAACCCTTGCGACTTCAGTTGTCCTGCTAACTTGTTTGATACTTGTAGTAAAAGAAAAGGCCCCTGCGTTGTGCGAGGGTGCTCTGGCTTCAGTCATGATTGTATAAGTTAGTTTCTTTTTGTGTTTTAAGTGCTGTGTAAGAAGTGAAATAAGACTGAGGCAAATATGCCATACTCTTCAAATAATTGAATGGGTCGAGGGATTTGCAAAGCTGTTCAACTTACTATTTAGCTTTACTGTGTAATACTTGAGGCCGTGAGCCTGACTTGGAAAAGGGTTACAACCCATGACTTCTACTTCTGTTGTAAATTTGAATTTACAGGGTTTTCACCCTCAGTCCATGCTATAAGTTATTAATACTGTTTTTCTTTTCTATAATTCTTGTTTACATTATAGTACTGAAATTTGAATGCTTATTTATGTTAAATATATAATACTTGAGGCTCGACAGTAAGAAAATGTTTTCAACATTTATCTTTAATTTATAATATACCTCTATGATTTATGAGGTTGTAGATAAGTTGTATAAATTTTGCTTAAGCTCGATTAGTTGAGCAGTCTGTCACTCTGTTAAAAATAATGACAGCGCATTAATATACTGGACTTTTTATTCTATAATAATTTTATTAAATATCATTAGGGTTTTCCTGTGCATTACTCTTATATTCAGTTTGTTTTACAAAATCTGTCAATGCTATTATCTTATTTTACTTAAAAGAATAAAATAAATCAATTCATGTTCCTTGTGGAGTGCTTAAGTAACTAACAGTTACTTCTTTTTCTTTTAGATATAGAATTTAGAACTTTATTTCAGGTTACTAAAATTAAATAGAACACTATACTATTATTGTTTCTATAGTTAGTACATAAACTGCATACTTAGTCTATGTAACATATATAATAGAAGGTATATATTATAATAGAAAGGATATAATATAAGACTGTTGTCTTACCTGTAAGTACTATGACTTCTATTGTTACTTTTACTTAGTTTATTTTATTTAAATGAATTATAAAGTTTATAATAAGACTGTTACCCTTAATCTTTGCTTATTTGTAGTCGTAAATAAACTTAGTAGTTTATTTCGGTATTAATATTTTTACTGTACTATATATTTTACAGAAGTATTCTCTATATACTAGATTTTCTTAATTTTATTACAGGTTAATATCTAGAACAAAAAAAAATAAAAGAAAGGAACTAAGTACTGCAATTGTTAACAGCTTATTAGTATAGGATGGCATGTGTATAATTTATTTATGCTTTAACTAAATAAAACCAAATAAATAAACACCTAGATTGCTAACCATAACTTAAGTCTTAAAATCAATAAGTCACCTATAGCAACCATCAATCATTCTAACTAATCTTTCTTTCTGTTTCGTTTATCAAACAACAGTAGTAAAATCTGGAAAGAAGTAAATTGTAAGATATCTTTATTTAGCTTATTCCTACTCTAGTGAACTATCCTACTTTTCGTTTGAAATTCAATTAAGCAATGATATTACTGAAAATAACTACTGTATCAAAAAGAAAAACTATATTATCTATTCATTCTTACTACTATCAGCAATTAATATAGCTTCTTTTTTTGTTCTAAAAAGACTGACAGTTTCAATACAGGTTAATACTACTGATACAAAGGATATTTCTTCTGATAACCACACAAAGAGATACTCTAAAACTCCATTACCATTCTACTTTGTATTTTCATCATACCCTCTTTATTTATAAATTCACCCCTGTGCTGGAGTACGGTCTGGTCACTCCGGATGAGAAAAAACACAGTGGGTTTTTATTTCTCATCAAGAAGATTCTATTACTGAGAAACTAAGAACAACTATATCACTGAGCCATCTAAATCTTTATATCATAAGCAACAAACATAACATTTAATCATACACAGTTATTAAAACACAGACTGTTAGAGGACATAACCTGTTCTTGAGCTTGGACAACAACAGTAGTGGGAGGCCGTTCCTCCCTACCAATTCCTGGAGAGCGCTCAAATAACGACTCCTCAGGACCCCCGAGCTTGCTCTGGTCTCCCTGGCTGGAACTAGGTCCAGAAAATATCAAGAACCACTCTTCAGACTTAGTACCAATCCTGAAATTATCAGTAAGATCTCCCAGCTTACAAGCTGTAACAGACCAAGTTACTGCAGAATTCCTCTTAGAACACCTTCCTTACTATTTTCCCTTTTTCCCCAATGAATTCCTGAATAGCATTCCACCTGAATGATTCTTCTCTGGAAAATATCGGAGCCGCCTTATCTCTCTTCATTGGGTACTTTTAAAAGATTGCCGAGGTCTTTTTGGGTTAGTTGTCATTTACTGAGCCACCTGCTCTGATCCCACTTTCTTGGGGGATCATGACCCCAAATGTAGGGAAGTTGCCACCTACAACATAGGAAGTGTTTGAGGATGCTGCCACTTGTCTTTTTCCCTCCACCTAGTTCCTTCCACCAGTTTGACCAGTAACCTCTTATTAACAGCTCTCCCAATGCTGTTGTCTCCACTTTTTATTTATTAATAATAAAATATTCAGAATTACATTCCACTTCTTTTGACTCTGCCGAGTAATCAGTTCCTACTTATCATTAATTTTAACATAATGTCTTAGGAAATCAAATTAAAATAATTAACATTATTTTACAAAATTGAGGTATGTGACATACACACCCCCTTAAAATGTAACATCGTCCTCGATGTTACTTATTCTTCATCCTATGCAACCTCCTGGAACAGATTTGGGTATGCTTCCCGCATCTTACTTTCCAGTTCCCAAGTAGCCTCTTCAGGACTAAGGTGCTTCCATTGCACCTTCACTTGTCCAATGGTGCGGTTCCGTAGAGTAATTTCCCTCCTCCCAAGAATACAATCCGGTTCCACCAGAATTTCTCTTTCTGGTTCCACCTGTACAACGTTCCAATCAACCACATGAGTAGCATCATGAACATACTTTTTCAAAACAGAGATATGAAAAACATTATGCACTTTCAAGTTAGGTGGTAACGTTAGCTGATATGCAACTTGTCCAATTCTAGATAAAATTTCAAATGGACCACAGTACTGTGGTGCTAACTTTGCACAACTACCCAATCTTAGAGAGATTTTCTTTGGTCTTACCTTTATAAACACATGCTCACCTACCTGGAACTCATTGGGAGTTCTTTTCAAATTTGCTTGGCTCTTTTGCCAATCCTGGGCCACCTTTAAATTTTCCTGCACTTGCTTCACAATCTCTTCCATTTCTTTCAACAGTTCAGGTCATAACACCAATATATCTACTAGATTATACCAGGAGATATGAGTGTTGCATTTACGTCATATAGAATTTCAAATGGACTAAACTTAGCTGATGACTGATAGTTATTATTATACGCAAAATTTGCTAGATGCAAGTAGTCTTCCCACTTACCCGACTGATCTTTAACATACATCCTTAACAAATCCTCCAGCACCTGATTCACTCTTTCAGTCTATCCATCTGTTTGAGAATGGAAAGAGGTGCTGAAATTCAGTGTTGTATTTAATCCCTTAAACAAGGACTTCCAAACATTTCTTGTGAATTTAGGATCCCTGTCTGAAATGATAACCTTCGGTACTCCATGTAACCGAAAAATATGCTTTAAGAATATGTCAGCTATGTTGGCAGCCTTGTAAGTAGTTTTGATAGGAATGAAATGTGCTACTTTACTTAACTTGTCAACCACAACCATAATAGAGTCATTTTGATTCTGATTTCTGGGCAGTCCAGTAATAAAATCTAAGTTGTTACTTCCCATTTCCAGCTAGGAATAGGTAAAGGTTGTAACAAACCAGCTGGATGTTGGTGTTCAGTTTTCACTTGTTGACAGTCCAAACATCTAGCAATGTATTCAGCTACCTCAGATTTCATATTAGGCCAAAAATATTCTTTCCTTAACATGGTTACAGTATTTTGGTAACCTGGATGTCATGAATAAGGTGTTTTATGGACTTCATCCAGGATTAACAACTTAACCTTAGGAACATTAGGCACATACAATTTATCTTTAAACAATAAAAATCCATTTTCATTTAGACTATAACCTTTTATTAAGCTTTCTGTAGGTTTCTCTTTAGCTGTAACTTGTAGTTTCTGATAAATTTCATCCTGTTTTACCCCTTCTATAAGTTTTTCATTTAAATCAGAAGCATAAGTGATGATTGCTGCTGTAAGGTTCAACTTTGAGTTTCTGGTTAAAGCATCAGCCACCTTATTTTCTTTACCCTTTATGTGTTGGATTTCAAAATCATATTCACTCAAGAAGGCTAACCACCTTGCTTGTCTTGCATTTAAGTTAGGATGATCTAAAAGATATTTCAGTCCTTTATTATCAGTCATTAAAATAAATTTTCTGCCTATTAAATGATGTTGCCACATTTTTAAGGCATGTATAACAGCCGCAAGTTCTAAATCATAAGTTGCGTAATTATTTTCGTGAATTTTTAACTTCCTAGACTCATAGGCAATGACATGCCTGTCTTGAGTTAGCACATCGCCTAAACCATCATTACAGGCATCTGTGCATACCATGAAATCCTTATTAGGATCTGCTATTCTTAGAATACGTGCACTTGTTAATAAGGTTTTTAATTTCTTAAAACTTTCTTCACACTTTAAGTTCCAATCAAATTTCTTGCCTTTCTTCTACAAGGAAGTGATCGGATTTGCTATTTTTGAAAAGCCTTCAATGAATCTCCGGTAATAACCGATAATTCCCATGAATGACCTAACATCTGTTACATCTTTTGGAACCAGCCAATATTCAATTTCCCGAATCTTTTTAGGATCAACTGAAATCCCTTCCTTAGTCACTACGTGACCTAAGTACTGGATTTCATCCTTAAATAAGTCGCACTTGCTAAACTTCGCAAAGATTTGTTGCTCTCGCAACTCTTGTAAAACTGTCTTTAGGTGTTCTTTATGTTCTTCTTCCGTCTTAGAGTAAATTAAGATGTCGTCGATAAACACTACAACAAATTTATCTAAGTATTTATGCATTATATTATTCATAAAGAAAGCTGGGGCATTGGTAAGCCCAAATGGAATTACGATAAACTCGTAATGTCCATACCTTGTTCTAAAGGTTGTCTTAAAGATATCTTCCTCTTTAATTCTTACCTGATGATATCCTGACCTTAAGTCTATCTTCAAGAACACTGTGGCTCCATGTGGCTGATCAAACATATCATCTATGCGGGGTAACATATATCTGTTTTTAATAGTCATCTTGTTTAGTTGACGGTAGTCTATGCATAGTCGCATAGTTTCGTCTTTCTTTTTAACAAAGATGACCGGTGCTCCCCAAGGAGACACACTGGGTCGAATGTACTTCTTATCTATTAACTCTTTTAAATGTGACTTTAACTCATTAAGTTCTAAAATATTCATTCGATACAGAGCTTTCGAGCTAGGTACCGCACCTGGCACCAGCTCAATAGTGAAATCCAGTTCCCTCCTGGGAGGTAATCCTGGAATTTATTCTGGGAACAGATCAGTAAATTCGTTTAAAACAGGAA
This sequence comes from Pseudotsuga menziesii, assembly GCA_001517045.1. NCBI lineage: Eukaryota > Viridiplantae > Streptophyta > Pinopsida > Pinales > Pinaceae > Pseudotsuga > Pseudotsuga menziesii. The sequence continues at coordinate 222,193 of LPNX010096221.1, forward strand.
TATCTTCTATTTTTAGCTTATCTGTTTCAGATTTACTTGCCTCATCTGTAATAGTTACAGCATAGGATTTACACCCTTTTCTAACAGCTCTTTTAAGCTGTAAAGCAGAAATCTGTTTGATTATAGTTTTTCTAGGAATAACCTTAACTTTTACTGGTTGTTCATTACTATTTAGGCACGTAAAGGTTTTATCGTAACAGTTTAAAACTACCTTATGCTGCTCTAACCAATCCATGCCGATTAATAAATCATATGAGCCAAGTGGCAAAACATTAAACTCAACTGTAGTTTTAAATTCATCCATAAGCAAAGCACATTCTTTCACAAAACATGTTACTTTTCTTTTTGCCCCTGTGGCTAATTGAACTAACCAGGAATTATCAAACTTTTCAACAGACAAATTACATTTTTCTACTATCTGAGGTGCAATGTAACTAAGACTAGCTCCTGGATCTATTAAAACAGTTATAGGGGTTTGGTTAATCATACCTTCCACTTCCACCATGGAAGTCTGATAGTTAGCTTGGCGGTTCTCCAATGCTGCATTTATTCTGGGCCTAGTTCTTGCAAATTCTCCAATGGTCATTTCCTCCTGTACAGTGTGAATATTGCTGACTGACTTTTTCCATTTTGGGCAGACCGAAGCATAGTGCGGGCCATTACATTCCCAGCACTTAACAGGCTCCTTTCATTCAAAGCTCTTAGCGAAATTCCCATGGTTATTTGCAGCTTCTTTGCCTTTGAAATTATTCGAATTATTAGAAGTACCATTTCTATTTCCCTGGAAATTCTTATTGTTAGAATAATTTATGTTCTTATTATTCTTGAAATTCTTCTGGGGTACAAATTCCTTCTTCTTAAACTCAGGTTGATTGTTGTTTTTCTTAGCCTTCCAGTTGGCTAAGCCTTCATTCTTCTTGTTCTGTTCAAAATAGAAATTAGCCTTCCGCATGGCTTCCTCCAGAGTCTTCGGGTTATCATACTCGATTCTGTCCTTGATGTGATATAGTAGACAGCTGAGAAATCGATGCTCTACTAAGTAAGGAACATACCTCAACAAGCTTAAAAATTTACTGTTCAAATCCTTCATAGTCATCGAACCTAACTTCAGTTCATAAAATTCTTTAGCTCTTTCTTCGTAATATTGTTCAGACAAAAAATTATTTTTGAAGTACCTTTTAAAAGTACTCCAATTAACTTCTTTTTCCCTAATACCCTTGACTCTTTTTAGATCTTGCCACCATATGTCTGCTTTTCCGGAGAGATTATAGATTGCCATTCTTGCCTTCAGCTGATTTGAATAATTGTATATATGGAAATACTTTCTCATCCCGGATAACCAGGACTTTGCTTCTTCCCCTTTTTCAGTCTCTCCATTAAAATTTGGGGGCTTTATCTTTTTAAACTCCCTTGAAATCTCCTCATATGGTCTGTACTTCTTCTTTCTGTCATACAACTCAGCCTCACTACTGTCACTAGTAGTGTGGTAGCTTTGTTGTTCACCGAACCCTTCAGATGATGAACTGCTTACAGTTTTCACCAGCTTCACCTTTTTTGATCTTCTTTGATGACTAACCTCCTCAGATTCTGATCTTTTGCTCCTTCCTTCAGTTTGGAATTTTTCCATTAGAATTTGGTTCAACTTTTCCTGAGCCTTCAAAATCCTCTCATTCTCTTTCTTGACTGATTCCATTTCAATCTTCAAATCCTTTACAGTCTGCAACAACTCTGAGGAGTGAGCAGTCACCTCTTCTAACATAGGTTCCCTGGGAAATCTCCTTGTCTCTGTGTCTGGAGACTCCTCTTGAGCATATTCTCCCAGCTTCTCCATACCTGCCTGTCAATTTTCAGAAAAAAAGAAATTTTCTGTTCTTTACATAAAACAGAATATATGTTAGTATATTATTTTACTGTTCTACGAAAACTGATTGGGCTACATCAATGCCTAGTATTTGAACCATGCTCTAATACCACATGTCAAAACCCCCAAATTTTCTGAAAAATTAATTTTTTTTTAAATTTAAAACATATCATTTTCATAATTACAGTAAACTAATTAATGAATTAGTTATATATATAACCAAATTCATTATCTGAACTATCTATTTGTTATGTTTAGCGATAGAATAGTTCTTTACAGTTTACTGACTTTGTTTCTCTTTGCGACCATGAGGTGAGACTGTCATGCAAAACTAGGCTTACTTAGCTTTCGAGCTTATGCAGAAGGTTTTCCTATTCTTATAGATTACAGGTAAAGGTTTTGGTGCTGCTTGTCGCAATTCTAAAGTATTTAAAAACAAGTTCGTCGCAAAAGAAAAGCTCAGTAAGAAAATAAATGCTAAAATAATTTCCAACGCTTGTTGAGGTACATTTAATAACTGGCCATCTTTCTAGTAGAAGTAATTTATAGTTCTTGATGATCACGGATCTGTTTCATATTTATTATAGTCGTAATGTATAAAAAATGTCTTACTGATTCTTTATAGCAGAGTAAGAGTAACTGAGTTATAAAATCTATGGTATGATTTCATTTGTATACAATTACGTTACATATTAAAAGTAAACTGATAAGGGGTTTATGTAATACTATTTTCAATTTCAAACTTTGGAGTTCAAAATGAGTTTACAACTTTACTTCAAGCTGCTTTTTACGAAAACTATACTAATGTTGATGCATAGAGTTTTTATTCACTCATCAACTGTTTTCAAGCATGACTTGAGCTTATCTTCAGTAATATACATATATCTTACTGAAACAGGTTTTATCCTATTCCCTTTTTGTTTAAAAACAAAACATGTCCTTAAGGGACTACAATTCGTAAAATAATGTATCTCCTAATTCGTTATATGGCCTATCTATTTTATTAGGGTGAAACTTTTTAGATGATAAGAAAAAAAATGTGGCCTAACCTTGCCAAGTCATAAATTATGATTAAGAATATTACCTTATGCAAAAGCTGTCACCACTTAGTAGTACTATTCTCCTTTTGTATCTTTTACCAAGTGTCACTATTTAACCAATATAAATAAACCTTTGAGGTTATTAAGAACCATGAGATCAATGCCATAGTTTTTACTCTATAAACCTTCTTTATATTCTTTCAAATATATTTTTATGTTAAACCAAAAGTTGATTGATCTTAATCTTTCAAATGCATAATGAAAGTAAAATATGAGAATACGAGGCCTAAGAATCGATCATGATCACAATCGAATTGTAGTTAAATTTTTAATTTAAGTTTAAAAACTTTATAAAGGAAAAGTCTCCTCTTCATATATTTCTAAGAAAGAGTAAATATATTAATTACCTAGCGAAAGAGGTTATAACCATAATCTTGTCAAGAAGTAAAAGAATAGTTTTGACTCCATGAAACCATACTTTATAAGTTGAAGGTTCTTCATAAGATTTCTCACGACCTCGATGATTGCCAAAATCTAGGGTTGATAAAATGAAAACTTCATGGTTTACATGCAGTGTTATACGACGATTACCTTTGCACGAGGACTAAGGTGTAATCATCGATTATAATAATTGATTGGGGGTTATTCTTTCAGTGGGATGTCGCTAGAACTTTACACTTAAACCCATTGCTCCTCAAACTTTGTTGGGCTATCTTGGCATTACCATAGCCATGCACTGCATTGTTATAAGGGCAGTCGTCAAACCCTAGCTTGCCATTTCCTCCTTTTCCTTCGGGCTCCTGTCGCTTTGCTGGAATTTCAACTGCACTGTCATTGCTCCTTTTCTATTAATGGCCTTCCTGTTGTCTTCCTCCTCCATCCTCACTCGAGTACCTAAAGATAGAGGCTGCTATGATACTATTGGTGCTTCACCTGAGTTTGTGATATCTTCTTAGGGTTTTCTCCATCGCAGTTAGGCTTAACCTAGGATCTTTGATTGTATGACAACTCATTCTCAAACAAGAGCCAAGGTTTGTTCTACAGGATTAAGAGTGAATGCTTGCTGCAATTTTAACCCTCTTCTCCCTTCCTGCAGAAGGGTTTCCTTCTCGCTTTGGTGGTTATTTTGCTGTTGCTGGTGGTCGCGCCTCCATAAAGATCAGGTAGAAAAATACTGCATCTCTTTATTCGGTTTACTGTTTGTTTTTAGTGATAAGAATATTATCCAGCTTACATATTTTAATACTATGGTTTTCTTCATTGGATACAGGTCTCGACCATTTCTTTTGCGCGGTTTCTGGTACACATTTTGAGCAACAGTCATCAGTTCCCGGTAAGCTTGGTTAAACCATGGCACTTTCTCTTTGTGGGGTTCCTTTGGGACTTTTGAGGGTTGGCGCGTTGAGGCTTGTAACCCTTGCGACTTCAGTTGTCCTGTTAACTTGTTTGATACTTGTAGTAAAAGAAGAGGCCCCTACATTGTGCGAGGGTGCTTTGGCTTCAGTCGTGATTGTATAAGTTAGTTTCTTTTTGTGTTTCAAGTGCTGTGTAAGAAGTGAAATAAGACTGAGGCAAATATTCCATACTCTTCAAATACTTGAAGGGGTCGAGGGCTTTGCAAAGCTGTTTGACTTACTATTTAGCTTTACTGTGTAATACTTGAGGCCGTGAGCCTGACTTGGAAAAGGGTTACAACCCATGACTTCTACTTCTGTTGTAAATTTGAATTTACAGGGTTTTCACCCTCAGTCCATGCTATAAGTTATTAATACTGTTTTTCTTTTCTATAATTCTTGTTTAGATTATAGCACTGAAATTTGAATGCTTATTTATGTTATATATATAATACTTGAGGCTCGACAGTAAGAAAATGTTTTCAGCATTTATCTTTAATTTATAATATACCTCTATGATTTATGAGGTTGTAGATAAGTTGTATAAATTTTGCTTAAGCTCGATTAGTTGAGTAGTCTGTCACTCTGTTAAAAATAATGACAGCGCATTAATATACTGGACTTTTTATTCTATAATAATTTTATTAGATATTATTAGGGTTTTCCTGTGCATTACTCTTATATTCAGTTTGTTTTACAAAATCTGCCAATGCTATTATCCTTGTGGAGTGCTTAAGTAACTAACATTTACTTCTTTTTCTTTTAGATATAGAAGTTAGAATTTTATTTCAGGTTACTAAAATTAAATATAACACTATACTATTATTGTTTCTATAGTTAGTACATAAACTGCATACTTAGTCTATGTAACATATATAATAGAAGGTATATATTATAATAGAAAGGATATAATATAAGACTGTTGTCTTACCTGTGAGTACTATGACTTCTATTGTTACTTTTACTTAGTTTATTTTATTTAAAAGAATTATAAAGTTTATCATAAGACTGTTACCCTTAATATTTGCTTATTTGTAGTTGTAAATAAACTTCGTAGTTTATTTCGGTATTAATGTTTTTACTGTATTATATATTTTACAAAAGCATTCTCTATATACTTGATTTTCTTAATTTTATTACAGGTTAATATCCAGAACAAAAAAAAAGAAAAGAAAGGAACTAAGTACTGCAATTGTTAACAGCTTATTAGTATAGGATGGCATTTGTAGAATTTATTTATGCTTTAACTAAATAAAACCAAATAAATAAACACCTAGATTGCTAACCATAACTTAAGTCTTAAAAAAAAATAAGTCACCTGTAGCAACCATCAATAATTCTAACTAATCTTTCTTTCTGTTTCGTTTATCATACAACAGTAGTAAAATCTGGAAAGAAGTAAATTATAAGATATCTTTATTTAGCTTATTCCTACTCTAGTGAACTATCCTACTTTTCTTTTGAAATTCAATTAAGTAATGATATTACTGAAAATAACTACTATATGAAAAAGAAAAACTATATTATCTATTCATTCTTACTACTATCAGCAGTTAATCTAGCTTCTTTTTCTGTTCTAAAAAGACTGACAGTTTCAATACAGGTTAATACTAATGATATAAAGGATATTTCTTCTGATAACCACACAAAGAGATACTCTAAAACTCCATTATCATTCTACTTTGTATTTTCATCATACCCTCTTTATTTATAAATTCACCCCCGTGCTGGAGTACGGTCTGGTCACTTCGGATGAGGAAAAACACAGTGGGTTTTTATTTCTCATCAAGAAGATTCTATTACTGACAAACTAAGAACAACTATATCACTGAGCCATCTAAATATTTATAACATAAGCAACAAACATAAAATTTAATCATACACAGTTATTAAAACACAGATTGTTAGAGGACAGAACCTGTTCTTGAGCTTGGACAACAACAACAATGGGAGGCCATTCCTCCCTACCAATTCCTGGAGAGCGCTCAAACAGTGACTCCTCAGGACACCCGAGCTTGCTCTGGTCTCCCTGGCTGGAAATAGGTGCAGAAAATATCAAGTACCACTCTTCAGACTTAGTACCAATCCTGAACTTATCAGTAATATCTCCCAGCTTACAAGCTGTAACAGACCAAGTTACTGCAGAATTCCTCTCAAAACACCTTCCTTACTATTTTCCCTTTTTCCCCAATGAATTCTTGAATAGCATTCCACCTGAATGATTCTTCTCTGGAAAATATCTGAGCCGCCTTAGCTCTCTTCATTGGGTACTTTTAAAAGATTGCCTAGGTATTTTTGGGTTAGTTGTCATTTACTGAGCCACCTGCTCTGATCCCACTTTCTTGGGGGATCATGACCCCAAATGTAGGGAAGTTTCCACCTGCAACATAGGAAGTGTTTGAGGATGCTGCCACTTGTCTTTTGCCCTCCACCTAGTTCCTTCCACCAGTTTGACCAGTAACCTCTTATTAACAACTCTCCCAATGCTGTTGTCTCCATTTTTTATTTATTAATAATAAAATATTCAGAATTACATTCCACTTCTTTTGACTCTGTTGAGTCATCAGTTCCTACTTATCATTAATTTTAACATAATGTCTTAGGAAATCAAATTAAAATAATTAACATTATTTTACAAAATTGGTGTATGTGACATAAACAATAGATCTTGCATCTTCATATACTTTCCAGAGTCTAGTTTATAGGAGGATTCCCCACTACCTTTTATTGGATATTGGTAGTCATCTCCAAGCTTCACCTTGTGAGGTGATTCATGTTCTGAAAGTTTTACAAAGGAATGTTTGAATCCTGTCATATGTTTGGAAGCCCCACTGTCTACAAGCCAATCATTGCTTCCATGTGTGATGTTTCCTGTGAGAGCAGAAATTAAGACATATTCTTCTTCACTTGAAGAGTCTTCACTTTCATATTTGGTTCTCTTTTTGGATGGTTCATCATCCTCTGCAGCATGAGCATGATGTCTTCTCTTGTTTCCCTTTTTCTTATTTTTCCTTTTAGGATAGTCTTTTGCAAAGTGTCCTACTTCATCACATGTATAACATCTGATTCTAGACAAGTATTTTCTAGAGTTAGTTTTAGAGAAATGCTTACCTCTGGAGTGATGAGAACTTCTTTTGGTTATCTTCGAGTGTACTGTGAGATCTTGATCTTCACTTTCCATCTTTTCTTCTCGAGCTGCTATCTGAGCTTCTTCTTGAGAGAATTCTTCCCATAGTTTGCTGAAATTGACTAACTTCTTTCTAGCACATATCCCTTGAATAAAGGAGTCCCATGATTTAGGGAGGCCATTCAAGGTGGTCATCACAACCTCTGCATTCTCTACTTCTTCATCTACTGCTTCCAGCTATTCCTTGATCTAAAAGACCCTTGTAAAGTAAGACTGGATGGTCTCAGCATTCTGGATCTTTACATTCTTTAGTTGGTTTCTTAGAGTCATCTTCTGGTTTATGTTCTTCCCTTCAAACAATTTGGTTAGGGAATCAAACATAGCTTTAGGTGTCTTTAGGGAGGACACCTATGGTATGAGGTGATCCTTGATTGAATCAGCAATGATCCTCTTTACCATAACCAACTTCTTCTTATGTAAGGCCTTAGCCTCATCTCCCTCTATAACTGGAACCTCCTCGTTGATATAGGATTCCAATTCATTTTCTTCCAGGACCAGGGAGATCCTATACTTCCAGGCTTTGGAGCTGAAATTCTGCAGTGCTGGTTCAGGAGCAGATTAGGGTTTGATTTTCCGGAGTTTTGTCCAACCAAATGCTTTGAATTTGATCCCTAACTTCGATATTGGGGAGGAGATCAATCCAGGCCTGAGCTCACTGAAAAATTCCACATCTGTGGAAAGCCCTAATTTCCGGCAGTAGTGTCAAGTCCAAAACTGAAAAACCTCAGAATTGGATTCTGCTTCGAAAAAAAGATGTGCCCTAGGGAGGAGAGTTATTCCAACCCTCTTTTTTTGAAAATATGTGGAGAGAGATCCACAAATTAGGAAGCCCTAATTCCCGTAGCTACACAGTGTCTTCTTCTCAGGTTATCTCTAACACATTGTTAGTTTTTATCATTCAAGCTAGCATTATGTTAGGATCTTTAACTGAGAGAATAACAAGTACAACAGTCAAACACAAGAGACAATGAACACAGTGTTTTTCCTCGGGGAAACCATAAATGGAGAAAACCCTGCAACTTCCTCAGAGATAGAATCAACACCAAAAGTAAAACTCAAAACAATAAGATGATCTCCCAATAGCAGTAACCTCTTTATTCCTTTCCCTAGTGTCTTCTTCTTCCTCAGCTATGCACTACAATTGAGTGTGAGTGAGTGTGTGCTAAATAGAGAGACTAGCTCTCTATTTATACTAATTCCTGACATGACTAACGCCCACTAGGGTCGACTTCACTAGGTGAGTCTAATAACCCTAGTTCCCTGGAACTGTGGGGACTTTAACCCTTGGACAATAGGAGGGTTACCCACAATGACTTGACATGACTTGTTTACATTATAGATCCTCCCGATCGGAACATCAGGGCATGTCATGACTCAATTACATTACAGACACATCCTAGAATAAATATCGGGGTACAATACATAAGAAATACAAGTGAATACAATCTGAAGTTACATATTCATCAACAAGAGGGAGGCTTATACAAATTAAAGGGCCATCCATAACAAGCTTTGGTACATCACTCAGTAGAGAAAAGTGAACTTTGGCATAGAAGGCTTGCACATGTGCACTATAGGGCACTACCACTTGCAAACAAAGCTATCAAAGGTCATCCAGAAATCCAGGCAAAGCATGAAGGAATTTGCAAAGGATGTGCGAAGGGAAAGAACAAAAATAAGACATTTCCAAGTAGCGAGAGCAAGGAAAAAGGAATCTTGGAAATCATCCACTCCGATGTATGTGGTACGATGTCATCCAGTTCATTGAGTGGGTATGTGTATTATGTTTCTTTCATTGATTATTTTTCTAGGAAGACATGGATATATTTCTTGAAGAGTAAGGTTGAACTATTCAGTAAGTTCAAGGAATTCAAAGCCTTAATCAATAACCACATAGAGAAGAAAATCAAGACCTTTTGATCAAACAATGGTGGATAATTCACATTAGAAGACTTCAAGAAATTATGCATAGATTTGGGGATTAAGAGGGAGTTGATCACTCCATATAATCCAAAACAGAATGGAGTTGCAGGAAAGAAGAATAGAACAATTATGGAAGCAGCAAGGGAAATGCTTCATGATCAAGATATTCCTATGCATCTATGGGCAGAAACTGCTAGGGAAGCTGTGTATGTACAGAATCATACTCCGCATAGAGTACTTGAGAAAAAGACACTAGAAGAAGCCTTCTCCGGAAAGAAACTAGAAGTTAGCCATCTCAGAATATTTGGTTTCCTGGCATACATACACATTTCGAAATAGAAGAGGACAAAGTTATATCCTTCAGGGAAGAAGGGTATATTTGTGGGATATAGTGAAAGCTCGAAGGATTACATAATATATTTCCCTGGATTCAAGAAGATATACATTAGTAGAAATGTAACATTCGACGAAGACTCAGCATATCACAAATCTAGAAAGATACATGTTGAAGACATTGAAGAAACAAAAGCACCCAGGATCCGAGATACAACAATGAATGAAGTAAATCCAGAATATTATGGAGAACGCAAGATAGAAGACCCATAAGAACCTATAGATCTACCACGTGAGAAGAATTCTTAGAAGAGGAAACCAGCATGGGTACGAGAAGCAATTCAAGATATAGAGAGATATGGTGCTCTTGAGGGAATGCATAGAGAAAGAAAAAGACCTAGACCATTCTCCAGTTATGTAGCCCTGTTGTGCGATATCATTGACAAAGAACCTTCCAACTATGAGGAAGCAGCTAAGAAGAAAGAATTGAAGGATGCCATGATTGAAGAATATCGGTCAATCATGAAGAATGATGTATGGGATGTGGTCCCGAGACCAGTAGGGAAGTCTGTTGTGACTTCTAAGTGGATCTACAAGATCAAGCATGCTACAGATGGTAGCATAGAGAAACACAAGGCGAGATTTGTGGCACATGGCTTCTCCCAGAAGGAAGGGACAGATTATGAGGAAACATTTGCACCTGTATCCAGATACACTTCCATCATATTAGTACTTGCTCTAGCTATAGTGATGAAATGGAAGATACACCGGATGGATGTCAAGACAACGTTCTTGAATGGTGTAGTGGAAGAGGAAGTGTATGTGGAGCAGCCACTCGGATTGGAGACACATGACAGGGAGAGTCATGTGTGCAAATTGAAGAAGGCCTTGTACAGTTTGAAACATGAACCCAAAATGTGGTACGACAGGATTGACAACTTCCTGACTTGTTTCGAATTTACCAAGAGTAAAGCGGATTCCAACCTTTACTACAAGGTTGAGGAAGGGAACCCAATGATACTTATACTGTATGTAGATGACTTGTTTGTCACAGGTGAGGATGGGTTGATTTCTAACACGAAGAGGAAGCTTACTGCCAATTTCGAGATGAAGGAATTGGGCATGATGCACTACTTTCTAGGCATGGAGGTGTGGCAGAGTGTGGATGGAATATTCCTTGGAAAAGGGAAGTATGCAGTGGAGATCCTAAAGAGGTTCGGGATGATGGACTATAAGGCCATGGCCACACCTATGGAATTGAACCTAAAGCTATTGAGTGATGCTTCATCAAAGTCGGTTGATGCCACGGTGTATCATCAGATGATTAGATCCTTGATGTACCTGACGAATACGAGACCATACATTTGCTTTGTTGTGACACATTGAGCCAGTTCCTGATGGATCCAAGACATGTTCACTTGATTGCCACAAAGCATATTCCGAGGTACCTGAAGGGTACAGTTGATTATGGTCTCAAGTATGATGCGAATCAGAAGATTAACCTGGAGGGTTATGTGGATTTAGATTTGGCAGGCAGTTCCATTGATAGGAAGAGAAATTCGGGGTGTTGCTTCAGGGGATCAGGCATGATATCTTGGTTTAGCAATAAGTAGTCCTGTGTGGCACTAAGTACAGCTGAAGCAGAGTATGTTGTAGCTTGTTCGACTAGTTGTGAGGCAGTATGGCTAAGGAAGCTACTGTCTGATTTGTTTGATCTCCAGTCGGATGCTACTTGTATATATTGTGACAACCAGAGTTGTGTTGTCTAAGAACCCGGTGTTCCATGACAACTCAAAGAACATCGAGATCAAGTATCACTATATCAGGGATATGGTGCAGAGAGGAGAAGTGAAGCTCCCATATGTTGCGACGAGCGAGTAGATAGCTGAAGTATTGTCCAAGCCACTAGTCAAGGTGAAGTTTGAATACTTTAGAGAGAAGCTTAGTGTACTTTAGATCGAGGTTCCTTCCAAGGGGAAGTGATGAGTCCGGAAGACGCAGATGCACATGGGATTTTTTGACATGGTGGTGTGTTAGTCCTCCCATGGTCATTGATGTAATTGCTGAGATTTTTCGACATGGTGGCAGGTTATTCCTCCCATGGTTGTTGATGTAATTGCTGAAGATTTTCTAGCATGGTGGTAGGTTGGTCCTCCCATGGTCGTTGATGTAATTGTTGAGCCTTTCTCGGATGGTTGTAGGTTTGTCCTCCCATGCTGGTGGATGTAAGTGATGTGTTATGTGTGTTATCACCAGACTTGTAGTTTCCCCTATGAGGTGGATCCAGGATGGATGGTAGAGGGATGGGCAACCAAAGAGGTGAAACCAAGATAGCCTCGACTCCCAAATGGATGGTTTTCATGTCAATCGAGGAAATATTCACTTGATGTTGTCTTAGCCCAAGACAACAATGCGGGAGACCTAGATCTATCCAGACAGGAGAGATCAGACCAAAAAACCAGATCGGATTAATGGAAGTTGAAGTACGCAAGGTGTAAGGTGAAGTAAACCCTAGATCTATGGATTTAGTCACAAGGTGAGTTAAGGTTTGGATCAAGAGGTTTATGAAATGTGAAATTGATCCGAATTTGAAATGCAAGTGACTTATGAGTCTTACTACTAGATCCAGAATCAAGGTACCAACAAATGATGAAAATATCCATTGCCTTGGGAACCATGTCCAATGTAGGAAGGTTAAGAACAAGATTGGGCTATATAGTACCAAAGGGTAGGCTTGAAGAAAGGTATGACAGTATCAAAGTACCCAAGCCTCAGGGATAAGATCAAAATGCAAGATAAATTGACCAAGTGAGGGGTTGCACTAGGGTTGAGAGACCAGTACCTTGGAATTTTGGCCCAATGGAGTCACCTAAGCAAAAAATATAGGAGGACCCACTTAGGGTTTGACCCGATCTACAAAACCCAGAAATGATTTTCCAAAAGATCAAGCGGTTTGATCTATAATTTTTATTTATTTATATTTAGGGTTTTGACAGTAAAATAAAGGTGCCAATGGATTGAGATCGAGAAAAGAAAACTAACCTGTGGATCTTACCTAGATAACCTTGTATATTCCTTGATGATAATGATGTATGTTGTCTCGATCAATTTGAGAAGATTTAGGTGGAGCCTCTATGCAAATTGATTTTCCCAAGGAATCCAATGCGCCCTCCCTCCTACACAACAAACGTCAACCATAGGAGATTTGATGCATCAAGAGAAATGGACAAATGCTACAGAAAAATAACAAGTTGAAACCATAGATCACAATGATACTAATGTTAACCCCCCGATACAAGCAAAGCCAAGCAAGTGAGTTGAGGAATCCCTGCAAAAATGCCCAAGTGAAGTCGCCCTCCTATAGAAAAAAGAAAGTTTCCACGAAAATATAGATCTCACCACAAATACTCAAATGCTAGGATGCAATAGAATTTCCAATCACCATCGAAGAACACCAAATGCAAAGGAGACCCAAGAATTTCCACAAAATAGTTTTTTCTATTATCAAGATTCCAAGAGCCAAAGACCCCTTTACAATGAGAAGCTCTCTCCTTTAAATAGAAATGAGAGATACCAAAATCCTAACCACCTTTCAAATGGATGGCTAATATAAAAAGATCAAAATGTTCTAATCAACAGCTGAGATGATCTCAACATAAAGTACATGGATCAATACAATAAATAATATATCAATGGACCAAATCATCCTAGGAGAGGGGATCACACTCAATATGATAAAATAAAAATGAATAAAGCTCATGGTGGGTCTAGGGGGGTATTAACTAACAACATTAGTGTGTCCCCATGCCTCAATATCAATAAAATATAATTTTAAGTGCAAAATAGTGCATCTCTGGGAAAATCGTGAGCTTCCAAAAGCTCTAGAAAATCATAAAATATGTCGGAGAGATGGGTGTGGGTCCATCTGAATGATGAAAATGCTGGAGAAGGGGTGGAAGACATCACACTCATCATCAAAACTCATCCCATGCAATTTCCTTGCATAAGTAGCCCAAATCGAATTCTTCAGTAGCCATTTTTATCATTTTAAATCTACCTTGGGAAATGTGAACCTGCAAAAACTTCCTCCTGGAGTGCCTTCGTTGTCCAATTTATCCCCCCAAGATCTCTGGCAGGGGGGTATAATGGTAAAAACAAGTGGCTGGACCACCCCCTGCTCATATAGCGCCCTAGGTGAAACCATCAAATCATCTTTCTGCTCTTATAAGCTGCTTAACATGGCAAAACTGCACCAGAATGGTGTACTGAGACAAATCATCACTGTAACTGCTTGGAACTGAAAATAAAATGTCTGATTGGACTCAAGGAGCCCAAATCCATCTAAGGTGTATACTCATACACCCTAAAGATCTCTACATGATCATCTAGAATATCTAATATGTCCAGATAGATAATCTGTAAATGATCAAATAATCAATAATATGACCCAGGCTAACATCAATCTGCTGCAAGTGTTTAGAGGTCAGGATATGCTCTACAAATCATTCAAGTAACAATTATAACAAGTATTAATAATTTCACTGACGATTTATCAACCAAATATATAGAGTTTTGTTAATAAATTATAACTCAGCCGAGACTTTCAAGACCATACTCACTTCATAGTTGTAATTAATTTGCTAGTGAAGGGTGAAGGCTAAAGATCAAAAGGCTAGGCTAAAGGGTGACTACCAACTTGAAACTGTGACACTTTGGAAATGGAAATGGGATACTCACTCTAGGATATGCCGGACAAGCAATAACAAAGGGGATGGCAGTGTCTCACAAATGGGTAAGTTACGTTCATAGGTGCTTATTCACCTTGACAAATGCACACAATCCATATCAAATACAAGTGAGGCCAACAATATTTAGATATAAGCTTGTAGGAACCATTTCCTTTTTGGGCCTTCGAGTTTCCATAGCCTTGATCCATGCATTTGTTACACGGATTTTTGTTTATTAAGGCTTGATGCATTCATGTATGTTAAAAAACACTACTTTTCATGAATGGGATTTTTACAAGATATTCATTTCAATTCCATATACTTCAGATCCAATTTCATTAGTCTTTCCTTACATTCATGTATGTTCAAAAACACTACTTTTCATGAAGGGGATTTTTTAAAAGATATTCAATTCATTTACATATACATTGTATTGATTGCAGTGCTATTTGTTTAAGGTTTAGCCGACACAACCTAGGAAACTCAGAGTCGAGACACAAATAAAAAGGGAAGCTTATCCAAGAAAGAGGCCATAGTGGGGAAAGGTCCTCCATGCCACAAGTCAAGTAGTAGGTCGAGATATAAACATAACTGGAAGGTAATGGATGGGTGGAGATAGTGAACAATGAGAGAAACACTAGCAAGCCAAAGTATGGTGGGAATGATCACCTCTATTCTCCCTGAGGGGAAAACCAATGAGTATGAGTCAAGAAATTCTAGGTCTAAGTAGGGACATACACATATAATATCAATACAACCAGGTCCACATATTTATATGACCGCCATATCATGACACTAAATGCTAAGACATGTGACAAGAAGGAGTATAAAAGCAATAATAACCATAACACAAGATAATATCTGCTGAGTCATACACATGTAAATAACCAATCTGAACCAAAATCTGTCCACTCAGAGACTGCTGCTACAACTTTGGGCAATACTAACTGCTCTGTAAATGGCTAAATGGCTACATCAATCCTAAGATCTGAGTGTCCTAAGACTCATTCATGGCATGGGAAAGTACTATAGTCCATCATCAAATAGTGATCCATCGTAGATGTTCATATCAACATCTCATATGTAAGGGAACCAGATGAATAAATGTACTGGAATTTGAAAAATATAATATGGTAGCCCAACTACTATATATGTGATAACATCTGGCTCCATCTGGGACAAGTTCTCTGCTGAATAGAGCTCTTGAGAACCTCATAATCTTTGGTCCTCGCACTCTGCTACTCGTATCCTTGATCCATCACTCGATCTCAGCAACAACTATCAAAATGTCATCAACTACCTGCAAAATGTCCAGAGTTATACCAAACTCACAGACTGGTTGTGAGAACAATGCGTAAATAAAAGAAAGTATTGAAACTGAAGTGCATGAACTTGAAAAGAAGAAAGTAAATCTAATCTACTAACTCAAAAATAGTTTAATTTTATTGTGCAGGAAAATGACAAATGCTCAGGACTAGACTAAGAGATTCAGGGAATGACAAAAGATGCCAGACTAAAAAAAATTGCCCAAAAGAGGCTTATTTAGATCCTATCTACTCTAACCCACCAGGCAAGAAAAGATTCAAGGCTAAGTGAGGTCAGGGATATAATCCCTCAATTCCCTTTGGTTGATAGGAATTAAGATCTTGCATCCATTACCAGTAGCAAGAAAACACATGTCACCAATGGAACGCTCAACGGTGAAAGGTCCAACCCAAATATCATTATCTCACCCTGATCGGATATGCAGCATATGGTTTGGGATAAGGACTTGAATTCTCATGGGAAATCTATTCCTAGTCACTGATTCGGAGACAACTTCAATGTTACGTATAGGCATGGGATGGACTTCAGCAAGGTTTCGTGGTTACGAGGTGATAATTCTTGAGCTCCTCCTAGAAGGAACTGCATCAAATCTGGGTGGACCACCATCAATGGGAATAACTACCCTACCAACTAGAATTTCTCTAACCTCTCCCCTCATCTCCTGGAAATTAACATTAGGATGCTCCTCATGAGGAGACGTTACATGTTTGACAATTTCCCCCACAGTCTAGAAGTCTCTATGTGCTTCCAATGGATGAGGCATATGGGATATAATGGTATTATGGTTAGAGCCTTCCCTTGTATGAAGCGAAATATGCATATTTTCCAGCTCAATTGGAACTACCCCTGACTGAGATACCAAGGACCTAGGAATGTGAGAAAGATCATGATTATGATGACTAGATGACTCAGGTGGCAGAAGAAAATTGGGAATCAGAGGATACACAGACAAAACATTATTTGGAGAATTAGAAGGAGTTTTAAATATAGCAAGATTGTTAAGATTGAATTCTCCTTCAGGTGCATCCTTAATTAAGGTGTCCTCTTCCCAGCTTAGTGAATTATCATGGACTTGATTTAGATCATCGTATTCTAAAGATACATGAAATAATAAATTGGCAACATCAGAATAATGGGAATCATTTAATTCATCACTAGATTCCACTACAACAACTAACTCAGGACGGTTTTCCTGTGGGTAAATAGGTTCCAGCCCTTAGCTTTCCCTCTCTCTATTACGGCCAATCAAGTCAAACCATTCACTCACTCTATAAGGACTTCTTTCAACATGCCTAGTATCATCAGATTCATCAAATTTAGGTGTAATATTCTCAATTATTTGTTCATGTTCTATTGCATTACTCTGTTCTTAAGGTCGATTTTCATTTCTTCTCAATTCTTCCAATTCCTTCGAACACTCATTCCTAAGCATTTCCAAATTAATTCTCATGGAAATTTCAGCTATTTGATCTTCTATAGAAGAGGAATCAGAATATTCCATTACCATGAACATGTTTTCAGGTTGCTCATATTCCCAAACTTCATTTTCATATCCCACAATATTAGTTTTAGCATTATTAAGCAATTCATCCCCATATGTGTTTTTAATCCCTTCCTCAAAAGTTTCTAAATGCTTTTCATAGCAAGGCTCTCTATTAATCCTAATTAAAGCATTGTCATAGTTTGGAACACAAACATATGACAAATCCATCATGAGGTATCCACTTATACCCGTTTCCCACTTCCTGGATAAAAGCATTCCATATGTTGGGGGAAAATCAATGACAAGTATATCCATCATAGTGGAAATGTCTGAACATGAAAACAGATCAGCCCTAAGGTTTTTTATCAAACCATAGGATGGCACACGTTGAGAGTCTATACTGTAGACATTCCCATATGGTCGATTCACCTCTAATCCCATTTCCTTCATGATATGTAAGGGCATCACATTCATAGCTGCTCCAGAATCCAACATGCAATTATGCAGGAGCATATTTTGAATGTGTAAGGTTAGATAAAAGGGAGGGTGAACACCATTCTTTCTCTCGTAAATTGCAAAATGGATGTTGATAGGTGGATCCTTTTCAACCTTGTTGGGTTGTATTATGCTAAGGCTATGTATGGGACATGATTCTAAGACAACCTCAAGAGTTTTCTCTTGGCCAATGCCATCAAAGAACTCCTCTACTTGGCTTCTTACTGAGGGCATGTTCATCAACTCAGTGATAGGGATATTACACATTATCTTGCCTAGCTCTTTCTTCATATCAATATTCAAATCAAAATCTTCTAAGGAAAAATCTTCTTCTTTCTTTTTATCTTCATTAATTTCTTTGCGTTTGTCTAGGAAAGAAGGTTGGGAATCAATTCTTCATTTATAGATTTTAATATTTGGTTCTTCCTTTGTTTCAGGGAGATTTATGGAACAACATGAGGGACTATGTTCATCAACAAAATATTCTTCCTGCTCCCATGGCTCTTCTTCTAAGAGAATCCTTCCAAACCCATCATCAAAAGATAAGTCATTAATAAAGTTTATGTTGTTTGGTTGGTCATCAGGATAATTGTTGTCAGAAGGTTCTTCTTCTGTTTCATCACACCAATTCACATTCTTCTTTTCAGAATTTTATGGATATTCCGGTCGTCATCTACTGTTGTCTCCCTCAGGCCTTCTATTATTGTTCTAGTAGGGCTTAGGGCCATAAGTTTTTCTATGTCTCTTAGGATCATGAAAGCTAGTGACACTTTTTGTCAGGATAGTTAGTTGTCTCATCATTTCTTGCATGGTTTCTAACGTGTCCATTTAATCCTTTAATTCATTCACAGGTTCCTTAGGATTTCAGAGTTTATGGTCAGATCTAGAAGTGGATGGGGCAAAATGATCGAAGAAGTTTTGCTTACCCATAGATGCTGCATTTTGCTCAACCATCTTGCATTGAATTGGGCAGTCTTCAAGTCATTGGGATTCTTATCCTTCAAGTGATATCCCAACCACCCTTAAAAAGCATTCAAATAATGAATAACAATTGCTTGGTCCTTGGGTTTAATTTCTTCTAGGATATTTCCTATAGTCTTGTCAAATCTTATGTTAAAATCATGGACGATTTGATTCTCCTTCTTCTTGATGTCAAACAATTGATGTAAGAGGAATTTCCCATCTAACTTGTGAGACTAGTCACTATTAAACTTTGCGACAAAGTTGTCATACCCATTGATGGATGAGACAGGAAATCTATCAAACCACTTCCGTACATCTCCTTCCAAAGAATGCAGAAGGCCCCTCATGAAGACATCTTCATCAGATGCTCCATATGCTTCCATGTGATCCCATAATTTGTCAATGTGATCTTCAATGGAGATAGATGACACTCCATCAAACTTGGGGAATTTTTTCAATATATTTATTAGGCATGTCATGGGGAGCTCCTTGGATCAGGGAAAAATCTAAAGGAGATGGCTTAGCCTTCCTTCCAAAAATACTAGGGTTTTGTGGAGGAGGAACATTTTGGTTTCCACTAGTGTTTGTTCCGGCCATTGGATTAGATGAAGTGGAAGGAGATCTAAGAAGATGAACTGGGAAATTTGTAGGACTAGCTATCTTTGAAAGGAAATTGGAAGAGTTTTCTTTAGTTTGTTTACAGTTCTGCATGTAAGTTGTACGGATCTCTTCAGGATTTAAGGGTTGTTCCAAGAACTTAAGATTAATATGTTGGGTTCTTTCCTTAGTAGAGTCGTGGGGTGGAGTCACCAGGTGAACCACACGAGTAATTCACCGAAAGAAGTATGACGTAGGAGAGGTGAGATGAGTGAATTAAGAAGGTGATTGATAAAATTATGGAATTTAGAAATGCAACCACCAAGGAAAAATAAACGAATGAGATAAGATATGGAATAACGCACAAACACTCATAGACACCGAAGGTAAGCCTCTACCTCCCCGACGATGGTGCCAAAATGTTATCAGCAGACTTATAGTTGCCCCTATGAGGTGGATCCAGGATGGATGGTAGAGGAATGAGCAACCAAAGAGGTGAAACCAAGATAGCCTCAAATCCCAAATGGATGGTTGTCACGCCAATCGAGGCAATATTCACTTGATGTTGTCTTATCCCAAGACAACAATTGGGGAGACCCAAGTCTACTCCCAGCAGGAGAGATCAGACCAAAACACCAAATCAAATCAATGGAAATTGAAGTATGTAAGGTGTAAGGTGAAGTAAACCCTAGATCTATGGATGAAGTCATAAGGTGAGTTATGGTTTGGATTAGGAGGTTTATGAAATGTGAAATTGATCCAAAGTTGAAATACAAGTGACTTATGAGTCTTACTACTAGATCCAGAATCAAGGTACCAGCAAATGATGACAATATCCACTGCCTTGGGAATTGTGTCCAATCACTAGTACAAAATGAGGAATTAGCTACTACGTGACTAAAAATTCTAGCCACCACTAGTTTTTCAAGTGATTTACTACTAAATATGAGCAATTTTGATTGACCGAACTATAAACGACTAAAATTAACGACTAATTTAGTCACCAATTAACAAATATGACTAGATAATAAGTGATAGAGTTAACAATGACTAACATAAATGACTAATTTAGTCACGGCATAAAAAAATGACTAGCTAGAAGAATATGAATTAGTCATTTATGTTAGTAATTTTTTATTGTTACTCCAACAATGGAAAATTGCAATTTTTGGACCTTAAAAGTTTATGTAATGGATAAATGGGGGCTTCCAATTGTCTTCCCAAAGGTTGCAATTCATTAAATAGCTAAAATTATGACCCCTTTCACAAAACTTTCCTATGCATATGTTTTCATAGAAAACAACTCTATGTTTGATGAACTAGGAAAAGGGGTTGTTGATTCATAAGAAGATATGTTCGTCTGGATAGAATCTTAGGAAGATGAGGTATTATATCCCCCTCACAAGCACATTCACTTTAATTTTTTCATGTTTTGTATCTTCAAGGTTGGTATAGCTTTTGAGATGGAGTTCTCTAGAGCTAACAATAAATACCCAATCTAATATTATACCAGTAATTTATGGTCTATAAGTGAAACTTTTTGAAACTCCCAAACAATATCAAATACAAATATTACAAATTATACCATTACTCATTATATATATAAGAATAAAATAAATGATGGAAAAAGATATGTTTATTATATTGACCAAACCCATCAATTTCTCCATATAAATCGCTCATACAATCTCATGCTTCATTTTACATTCATAAATAAACATATGCTATAGTTCTTTGCATTTTCAACAAGTTTACTATATTGACCAAACCCATCAATCTCTTCATATCAATCACTCATGCAATCTCATGTTCCATTTTACATTTATAAGAAAATATTCAACTTGGTAAAAACGAATTCACACAGGGTGTATATATATCCAGCGTAAACCTTGATTAATTTTGTAACTTTGTTTTTATTCTTCAACTTCGTAAAAAGAAATTCACACATGGTGTAGATATGTGCGTCTTAAACACTGATTATTAGTTTTGTAACTTCGTTTTATTTTAGTGCAAAAAGTTAAAAACATGTAAAGTAAGTTTAAAAAAAAATTATTACTTTGGAATATTTATCTTGTTACAAAGGAATAGTTTGTTTCTATACCATTAAAAAAATAAATTGCTTTTCTAAAGTAATATAACAAAAAGGAATGAAATAAGTTGTTTCACATCTCTCCTTTATATAGAATAATCATTAATTCGAGTAGTAAACTCCTGCAGCCCTCTCATTGTTCCGTGGGCCAACCAAAATACAAATGAGGTTGTTAATAACCTTCCAACAAGGCTCTGGCAGGATTTCTGATCCCATAAGACTAGGTATTATTTTGCCAGTAACTACTCAAAATTAGGATTTGAGAAACGTCGCTTCGTCACTTTAAACTGTCCTATCTAACCTTCCATTCCACCTGCCATTCCGTGTGTCATTTTCATAATAGAGGTCAGAGGATATTCACAGATCTTGTGATGAAGCTATCACGCACTTCTGTTGTTTCGATGCATGTGTTTATACGTACAGCCTTCATTAAAGGGAAGTTGGAACTTGTAGAGAAGTTGAAGAAATGAAACTTTGAAATTTCCTGCATGTTTCTTGTAGAAGAATCTTGCTGCCATAAATGATTTTGGCATTCTCAGAAAACCTATCATGGGTCACCTGGATACATGTATGAAGCAGATTAGAAATAACAAGATTGTTTATCTTCTTGTAGCTGCAAGCTCAGTCTCGTTTTTCATTTATTTCTCCTGTGACGGTCAAGAAACAATGAAGAATCCCAGGCTTACGAGAAATTTTAGCTTCCATCTGAGTTACTCCCAAGCTGTGGACAGTTTGGCTCCATCTCCTTCTCTTGAAATAGTAAGTTATGGAGATAAAAAGAGTATTTCTCCATAAATATGGCTGCATGGAAATAACCCTAGTGTAGATAGTGATGGTTACCAAAATAGTAAAAATTTAAAGTAGAAGCACAGTGGTGAGAATTTGGCTTCGAAGAAGGGACAATTGGAGAGTCAGTATCCAGAGCATGTTGTGGAGAAAGAATCTCGACTGATAAATCAATCTCAAAACATCTCCGAATTCAGTGCTGTAGTTGACAGTCCTTATGGTAAAGTATATACAGTGAAAAAGAAAGAAAACCCACCAGTCGAGTGTGATATATATTCCACGAAATGGGTTAGTGATGATGCATATCCTCTTTATCTTTCTGGAGAATGCCCTTATATGAGCGACACATTTGACAGCAAAGGGAACGGGCGCCTAGAATCAGGATATACACAATGGAGATGGAAACCTAGATATTGTAATATTCCCAGGTATGAAAAACTACTTTTTACATTTACGAATTCTCTGAACACTATATTCATGAAATGCCTATCAAATTAGCACCTGTCTTGCCTTGAAGGTTGAATGCTACAGACATGTTAGAGAGGATGAGGGGAAAGAGACTCATGTTCATAGGGGACTCCATCAATCGTAATCAATGGGAATCCTAAGTCTGCATTCTAAGAACTGTAATGCCTGAAAAGAGAAAGAAATTCATATCCAAAGGCACCATAACTACTTTTCTAGCTAAGGCAACCTTCAATTAGAGGAAATTTGGGGTCTAAAATGGGCCTCCTAAGGAAAATAATAAAAAAAGCCACATCACACTACAAATATGCCATGTCAGATTAAATCTAATGAAAATGTAATGAAAGTCAACCCAAATCATCTCATTAATGGTTGTTGACAACTATATTGAGTTAATATAGAGTTAAGAAATACTGGTTAAAAATATTAATGAAATATTTAGATTCTTGTGCACACAAAATAAATTATAGGAAACTTTTAAATTTTATATTATTATTTTTTTAAATGAATAGACCACTACTTTTTATATATTTAATAAATGTAAAACTCAAATATATTCATTTATAATGAAAAATATAATTATAATAATATTAAAAAAATTAAAAAATCACTATTATTTTTTTAAATAAATTTTATATTAATTCATATAAAAAATATTACATCACATAAAATAAAAAACACTAAACTACTTATATTCATATTATTTTTTATATTAATATAAAAAAAAAATTGTGGTTTAATGGGTAGGTAGGTAAGAGAGAAAAAAAGTAAAATCAAATTTTATTATAATTTTAGTAACATTAAAAATAGTTTTTATTTTTTAGTTTGTTAGTATTTAAATGTTTTATTTATTTTTGGATGTAATAATTAAATATATTTATTTTTTAAATATTATTTAATAATATTAAAAATACTAAATATCTTTTATTTAGTATTTCAAGATAAGTCTATTTAAAATTAAATATTATTTAGTTTTTTTTATAAAATTGATTAATAAATGTTTTTATTATTTCAAAATGCTTCCACTACAATTTTAATTAATGCGAAGGTTATGTTTTAGAGGAGTTGGAAGTAGTGATTAAATAAAATATTCTATATTTATTAGTTAAAGTTTATTTATCTTATTTCGAGGTGATCTTTTCAAGAACTTAACCAAGGTGAGGTTGATATGGAATTAGCTATTGTCAAATAAAAATATGACACATAAGCATTATGTGTCCAACTCAACCATAATGGTTGACCAAAGATATTGAAATTCTATTGGTTTAAAAATTCAACTCAATCCAGCTCATCCATGGCATAGTTTTTTATAAGGCCCATTTTAGACCGCAAATTTCCTCTAATTGAAGTAACAAAGAACCTAATTTATGGCAACGTGCTGCAAGATTATAACTGTACAGTGGAGTTATTTTGGGCTCCCTTGGTCTGTAGAAATTCATATAAGAATAAGAAATATTATTTAGGCTGAAATTTATTTAATATGTTAAATCTGATGATCGATCAGTACACCCATAAGAGAGTTAAATCCCAGAAAGAGGATTAGAGGAAGGTGTGGGCATGGAAGAAGGGGTCCATCTGTTCATGAACGACATGTCATCATCGATCACTGAGCCCCTTCTCAGGCCTTACCATTACCCATAGTTTGAGAAGGTCATCTGGCAGAATGGGTGGAGGACCAATACGTGGGCTCTCGCCTAGGTAGCCTCCGAGCGTTGAAGTGGATGTGATGGTGACAGGGGAGGAGATTCGAACTGCTACGTCCTTGGATCCTTACCCACCCTCTATCCATGGCCCTCTTCTCACAACAGCAGAGTCTTCTTCACAAGGTAATTCCAATTCTTGAACAAGGAAGGAATTTTCAGGTATAAAATGTGTCTGTTTTAGTTGAGTTTGTCAGTTCAATCCTGAGTCGTCACAGTTTTAGTTTTGAAAAGTTTGTCCCCTTAATATTACAACCCTACATTGCAGAAATGACTTGTGAATTAAGTTTCTAGGGTTGAGGGACTTGTGGGCTCCGCTTTTTGAAATTAGTGGGCCATCATCTAACATGGCTTGGGGGATACTTATCAGCTATAAATTGCCTGAAGATGAGATGAGACATTGTTGGTCTCTCTGACCTGGGGAATTTCTACTTGGTCAATGCACCGTTATTAGCATCTCGTGGATGGTAAATCTCTGTTGCTCGAATATCTTCCTGCTTGAGAGAAGCCGGGTGCTAGTAGCACAGGTTTTAGGCTTTAGGATTAGATTTTTTTTGCCAATTTGGATGTTGTTTGTGGTACAAGTCCTCTACTTGATATGATACATCCTCCCTCACTTTGGTAAAGGTGCTTGTGGGCTGTCTAGGTTCCTTGTTTACTAAATTACATTGAAATTGCAACTTAAGTCTGTGAAACGTCCTTTGCTAATAATGGCATGGCCATGAGATTGACATTTGAGTAAATCGTAAATGGATAGGAGCAGAAACATGTTTTCCATTGTGTTTCCTTCTTAACTCTACTCCTCTTGTAGTATGAACTAAATTAAATTTGTTCCAACTTTGTTTGTTACTAGAAGAGTGGAATCCTTGGTTTAAACTTTAAAATTTATAGCTTCTATGACATATTTCACAACTTAAAAATGAAATGCAATACAGTTGACACTATTTGATTGAATGCATTAATCTAGTATCCACATTTGCTTTATCAAATTGTAATACATCATTTTGATTATAGACAATGTAGGTTGATCTCTCCTTCTCTCTTCTTATTTTTGTCATTTGTATTGCATACTAAATTGTCAATTTCTCCATAACATCACATTCTCTACTTATGATCTTTAAATATTTCTTAAGGAAAACACAATCAACTTTGAGCCTAATAGCATGCAAATGTGTGTAATGAAATCTGCAAAATGTTTCATATGTTCGCAAACATTTCCTAAATAATCTTGCATCCATCCTTCTTCTTAATCTGTTTGTTTCTTAACATGACACATTTATTTGTATAAAAATCACATGAGCGATTCATTTCCATTCATCATTCTCAACGTTTTTATCACAATCTCAAATACTTTTATATTATTTTGTTTCCTTTGTTGTAGGTAGTCTTTTTATGACACATTTCCTTCATAGAAATCACATGTGCGACTCATCTCCATTCATCACTCTCAATGTTTCTATCACAACCTTGAATGCTTCTATATTTTTTGATTTCCTTTTTGTAGTTAGAATTTGGCACAAAGACTTACCATGGAATAGAAGACCTAGCGAAGCTCCATATATTAATGACAACAAACATTAAACCCAAGTCCACTTGAAGTTATGAGTTTGGAATTGTTATTGTTACTGTTGTAATCAAGAAATAATCTTGGTTTGCATGGATTAATTAAAGGAGAAGGAAGAGCAATCACAAACATATTTAGAAAAAATGCAAATTGCCATTGAATCTCTCATTCATTTCATAGTCTATTTATAAGGATATGCACATGTGATGAGCATAGAGTAAGCATAGTATGCAATGACATTGCCTTCAATAGATATTTTAGCTCAATTCTAAACAGTCACAAGATGGTTGGGGAGTAGTCATTAGCCCAACTAATATGGATTTCCTAATCAATCCTAATGGCATCTTCATATTGGCCTTATGAATTAACTTAAAAACCCACTCAAAGTAATGAAGTATATTATTGGCCCATAATAACCATTGCATTCATGATTTGCCACATGTATAAGTGACTAAAGACAAATTATACCAGAAGATAATATATATAGAAGCTACTATCTTGGGGATGACATTTCCCCTCCACTATGACTAAGTGTCCTTGCTTGTCTTAGGTAGACTGAATTTTTTTGATCAGGCCTTCATTTCTGTCACTATTTTTAGTGTTGGTGATGAAAATAAACTTGTTCATACCTCTTTGAACATTACTTTAATTTGTAGTGATTCTTTACACATTCTTGCATTTTCATGTACTCTCTATTTAGTATTTACAATGCACTCTCCATTTACTTGTTCTTTAGCTTGTTGGACTTGCATATTTTCTTTATATACTTTGTCCTTTTGTCTCTACATGGCTTCATTTGATTTTTGAGTATGCTTTTGTTCTTCATCAAGGTTTTTCACTCTAATTTTTAAATCTTGATTATTCATATTTCACTGTTCATCCTCTACTCTGTGCTTAAAAAAATGTATATATTTGACACCCATACTCCAGAGTCCATAGCACCATGATATCACACAAAATAACCTCTTGTTATCCAAATTGCGTTATAGCTTCTCCAAAGTCAAGGCCAACCTTTTGTAGGAAATGTAAACTTCTATATGTGAATCTTGCTTGCCATGTTGAATTACATTTGAATTTTGAAGTAATGCATTACACTTGTATACATTATCATATTAATGAGACCGAGATCCTGAAATTGTGAACTTTTTGAACTTTCTCAAATTTCATGTCCATAATATAAATTTGCATATATAATCACATATGTACCCTCTCAAATTCGATGCATGGATTATCACTTATCTCCTAATCTTTCTCATATGATTTTTTTTACAGGCTTCTGCTATTCACAGGAATCTAATAGTATTTAGTGGAATAATCCAGAAGTGGTTTGATGTCTGGAATGGGCTATTTCATGTTGAAAAGGTCTCAATTCTTAACCATTGGCTATTCAAAGAAGTTAGTTTGGTGTCTTAATTCTTAACTTCTCAGCATTGGTACAATAGAGTAAGACATGCCAACAGGTTTTTGGTTATTTTTACTCCACACTAGTTCTTTGATTTGCCAGATAGAGTTATTGATAAATGGCCTTCGGGAAAATATCAATTCGTCAGCTAATTGTTACAAAAAAATTCCTGCAATCATCGAAGAGAGATCCTTTTTCTCTCTGTGGATTCTCACATTGCTCTTCAGATGAAACCCACATTCTGAGTTTAGTAGAGTGGTCTATATTGGGGTCACTCTCACAGTTACCTGCTGATCACCCCTTTCAAAAAGCTGATAAAGTTAGGGATGGAGAGAATTGTCAGAAATGAAACATTATCTTAGATGTGTCCACGAAACAGTGGCTAAAACACTCAGACAGGTTGCTTCCAAGAGATGCTTCTCTACTCATTCTTAGGGGATAGGGAGTCTCATTTAAAGGAGTCAGATTGATATCTCACTTCACCAGGAATTCTTCCACTGCAGCAGCAAAACAACGCAGTACTGAGGAAGAAGAGGATGGCAATGAAGAGAAATTTTCAAAGCAAAGAAAGATTGAAGCATCACCAGAAGAATGTGACCAGGCAGTAGAAGGGTTGAGCTTAGTAAAAGCCAAGGAAAAACAAGTGTAGGAATTTCTCAAGAAAGATGTGGCTTTCGTAAAAAAAAATTGGGCTACAATGCTTGGAATTGGATCTGCACTAAAAGTGGTGGAATCTATGAGCAGGCATGTTTTATCACTTGAATGGCATTTAACTTCTTTTGGCTTTAAAATACAACCGATCAATCACATA
Source organism: Pseudotsuga menziesii (assembly GCA_001517045.1). Classification (NCBI taxonomy): domain Eukaryota; kingdom Viridiplantae; phylum Streptophyta; class Pinopsida; order Pinales; family Pinaceae; genus Pseudotsuga; species Pseudotsuga menziesii. The sequence continues at coordinate 250,339 of LPNX010096221.1, forward strand.
TTTAGTGATGGAAATTGGGGGAAGAAATTAAATAGAATAATTTATAGGATTTTCTATTCTTGTGTTTCATGGCAGTCTCTCATCAAGGAAAACCCTAGGAAATGAAACTATTTTACATAAGTTTTTAGTTTAGATGGCAATTGCAAATTTCTTTAATAAGTATTTTGAAATTTCTAATATTATTTGAACCTTAAAATCCTCCTTGAATAGTGTAGACTTTTATTGAATAGTGCCAATTTTACAAGTTGCTGAAAAAATTCTAGATGGAAGGGAATTGGAGTTCTATAAATGGGATGAAGATTCGCCAAAATTGCTAAACCGTGTGAGGGAGAAGCTCAAAAAAGTTGCTGAGGTAAGAGCTGAGATACTTGGCTATGAATTCTTTTGAAATTTTGATTTCCTGTTTTTCTTTTTGGAACAATATTATGGTATTCTGCTAGACTCATAATTTTCTCTAGGGCTGGTCGAGAAGAGAAAGACCATTTCCTCAAAGAGACGGAAAAGTATTTTGAACACTCGGGAAAACTCCTCCATTTGATTATCTCATGATTAAGCTATTTTTCAATTCTATTCCAAAGAATTTGTATGTAATTTTATAGTTATATGGAATGTGGTTCAGATTTAAACATGTCCTGCTAATTATCATGTCCTGGTATTCTGATAGTCTCATCATTTTCTCCAGGGCTGGTCTCGAGAAGAGAAATACCATTGCCTCGAAGAGACTGAAAAGTCTTTTGAATACTCGGGAAAACTCCTCCGTTTGATTATCTCATGATTAAGCCGTTTTTCAATTCTATTCCAAAGAATATTTATGTAATTTTATAGTTATATGGACCGTGGTTCAGATTTAAACATATCCTGCTAATTATCATGTCAACACACTTGTGTTCCATTCATTGAGATCAATGGATGGAGTGTCAGCTCCACTTTCATCTCCTTGGGAAGTTTCCTTTAAAAATGTATCCAGGAGGGAAAATGGATTTGTGTGTTCTAAAGCTAGTAAGTTCAGATGCTCTCTAAATCCTTGACTGTACATTGTATATAAAAAAATATATATTGCATCATTTCCTGTCTGTGTCATTGTTAGGGAGGATTCTGCAATTGATACACATAAAGGTTCTATTCTTATTCTTTAGGGCATCTCTATGTTATGTTACAGATTGGAAAATGCAAATGGATTTCTCCCATGTATATTAAATCTATCATAGCTTTGACTGCTCCCCAAATCTTTGTCTGTAAATTGTATGTAAGCAATATAGATTGACATCACTGCAGTCTGTTCCTTTGTTAGGTATTTTTCATTAGATACACTAATGTATTCCCTATTTCCGTATTCTTTAGGGCATCTCTCTGTTATGCTACAGATTGGAAACATGGATTTCTCACATGTATATTGAATCTAGTATCTTGAATGGTCCCCAAATATTTTCCTGTAATAGATGGATGAGGGATGTTGGAGGCATTCCAATATTGTGGTTCATCTCCGTGGGCTACCAGGGTCACAAACTGTAATTTCCTCATATACTATAAATCAGTTTTACCTATCCTACTTCATTTGTCTTTTGTTGTTGTTAGTATGGTTTTATCCTTTCTCTTTCTTATATTGGATGTTTCATTTCACATTTTTCATGGATACCATATAGTTTGTATCGTATGCTCTATTTTCTTCTCTATTGAGAATTTAAGTAGCCTATTTTTCATTTGTATTTAGTGTTAGAAGGATAGGTTAAGTATGAATTCTGATGCAGTTGTTGTCTTGTCATCCTGTAGATATTTATCGGCGTTGATTTCTCAATCTTTTTTGGATATTAGATATGTATCAAGAATTATAGACAACATCATCAAATTATGTTTACAGCTTTGTCGCATTATTGAACAACACGAAGGCACCCCAAATACAACAGAGTTGGAGCAGATTACAGAGGTTAGTTTAATACTCTTTGAAGGTAGTATTGGCTTTTAATCTATAGCTTCTAGTTGTTTAGAAATTATTAAAGAAAATAAAGAAATTCTTCAGTCTTATGCATTCAACTTTGGCTTCAACAACTTTAGAGCTATTCTTCACATAGAAAGTAGGCATCGACGCAAATACTTGCATTAAATAATTGTGCATTCAACAAAGCTTGTCTTGATTTCTTAACTACTTGTTGGTTTTAAATTTTTACACTTTAAATTTTATAAGTTGTTCTGGTTCCTTTTATGTTTACCCATCAAAGCTTTCACATTTTTTATTGAGGTGCATTTTAAAATTTAACATGCATTGTAGAGATATTTTCTAGTAATATCAATCTCAATTTATGCATTTGTTAGAAAGTTTTTTTTCATTTACGAGTAATGATTTTTGACATCTAATATACAAGATAAGCTTGCTATTTTCTTTGAGGTGGATAATAATATGGAAGGCACTAGATAGGTGGAATGGTCTTTCTTAATTTTCATACATAAACTTTCTGGAAAAGAACAGAAACTACATGGTATGATGGTACTATCTCAAAAGCACTCACCTATTTGTGTTTGTGTATTGTTGCTTAAGCCCACTGGGGACTATGAAACATATATGAGAAGGTTGTCGGCTCTCATTTTCTATCTATGTTGTATAAATTGAATCTTGATTAGGGTTTGCTATAGAGGGTTTTACGAGGTTTTTGTTTTAAATTTATAGCATTTGTGGTTAGCTTAGATATGCCTTATGCCAATGAGCACTTTCAAAACATCTTAATATTTTATTGGTGCATTGATATGGACCCATCATATGTTGTATATCTCTTTGCATCTAAATTATCTCCATTTATAATTTATCTCTTTGCATGTAAAATGAGTGTCACATTGAAAGTATAATTTGAAAGTAGCTGATAGGTCCTTTATCGATCAAGGACCCCATTTCCCAATACAAACATTATAATTGAAACAGTTTCTCAGTGTCCTTGAGCAAGTTCAATGTCTGGAATTCTTCTATTTTTAATGTGTATGATTTTCATTATAAAAGTGCTTTCAATCATTTCACCTTGCTGAGTTTGTTGGGATAACATTTTACTCAAAGCTTTAATGATATGGAAAACCATACATGCATTCTATTCCATACATTTACTAACATCATGATGATATGTCAGTTTTTCCACTAACATCATGATATTTGTCCCTGGATCACAAAAAGTGGCATCCATATACTTGAGAAGTGCTACTGCTAACTATACAATCCCACATTTATAACATTATGCAGTCTAAATTGTAGGTAGCTTCACATCTATTGATTGTTGTAGATTTCAATATAGTAATCTCAGTTGATCCTTATCAAAATTTTCACAACATCAAGTTGCCTCTTGTTCCTCAAAGCTATAGATTTCCAGTGATTGCGATCATTTTAAGTCAAGTTCAACCCATAATTTCTAGCATATTTCTGATTTGACTGCCGATGATCTCTAGTTTTTTTATCAAAGGGGAATGTTGGCATGCCTCTCAACTACTAGTGGGGGTTCCAAATAATTCCTTACAAGTGGGTGAATGGTGGGGGCAAAGTGATTAAAAAATCTTTGAAAAGTGTGTATGTACATTGCTTATTAATCTTTCTAAGACTAAATTCAAATTTTTGTCCTATATATAGTTTATATCATGTGAGATGGTTATGAATGGATGTTAGGGTTCACCTATTTGAATTTCAAATTGTCTAATTATTTGTACTATAGCATATATTTATGTCAGATGGCGATGCATGGATGTTTGGTTTCACCTATTTGAATTTCAAATTGTGTATAATTGTTTGTACTATAGCATATATTTTTGACTAATTATGTTTCATTCCTTTAAAAGTACTATTTTTTTTATTTTTTTTTAACAAAAGAGGTTATGTTATATTGCAGGGCTCAGCGAAAGGCTGCTGAAAAGTGAATCATTACAACAGATGTCCATGATCCCGGCTTCTAATAGCCGACAACGGGACTAAGGAGGAATCTCTAAGCTGACTTTCTTATTAACTACAAGTTCATGAAGGCCAACATCCATTGAATTATTGGCAGCCTTATCTGCCAAATCATTAAGATTTCAAAGAATATGGAAGGCGTTTATCTTGCTGAATGATTTGATCAAGGTTCTTATTCTTCTTAACATTCTGGTTAACCGATCATTCTTACTCCTATTGCCTTCATTCAGAGCCTGCATTATTAACCTGGAATCACCAAAAACAATAGCTTCACCGACTAAAAGTACTATTTTTTTGTTATTATCTATATTTTTCTGTATTCTTAAGGGTAGGGTGAGGATCCGCTCTAGCCTGACTTTGTCGTCCAGTTTGCTACACTCTAAAATTTATGAGGTCTTTGCAACCATCAATTCTTGACATATTTTTATGCCTTATCATTTAATTCTTGAGGCTACATTTGATTAATCTTTTGCATTTTTAATTATTTTTGTTTGCAATAATGAAATTTTAGAATTAAACAATGACAACTGCAAATGCCTAAGACTATTACTTTGAGACAATAGCGTAACATTATAATGTATGTCACTACACTAAAATTTATAGAAATTTTACAATTACAAGTTTACAAATTCAATACAAAAATTAAAATGTAACAAAAGGCTGACTGTGCTCTGTTCACTGTTGAAGGTTGTGCCCTGTAGAATTTCGCTCTGCTCTAGCCACTGTTGTAACATGTACCTTGTATATTGTTGTTATTATGAAATGATACTAGTTATGAGTAGTACAAAAATTGTGGTTTGGTCTCTGAGCAAAACCCTGATAAAAAATTAAAATTAAAACCATGATTTGTGGTCTAATCATTGGTCTGAGACTAAGGTTGTAGCCTATAGCCCTAAGCTACTGCTGTTGAAGTCTTTAACCTTGTGACTTGTAGCTACTAGAGGCCATTGTCAAACCCTTCAAAGTTCATACTTGTAGCAAGTGTTGTCAAACCCTATGGGCCTATAGCCTTGACATTGGGTATGTAAGAGAGGGAATGCAGTGTGTTTCAGCTTTGGGTCTATAAATTTGTGCAAGGAATGCATGGGAGCGTTTATTTTGTGTGATGAACAATGGAATTCTTATAGGAATGAATGGGTCTTTGAGAGGTGAGAGCTTAGAGAATGGAATGCTACATGGCTGGAGGAAGAATGGAATGCAGCAAGTTAGATCAAACTTAGGATTTAATAATGAATTTATTCAAATTCAAGTTCATCTTGAAGTTTACCTAAAATTTCAGCGAACTTCAACAAGTTTATTTGTAATTGCTTGAAGTTTGGGGAATTTTGAACTTGAACCTTGAAATTCACCAAATCTGGTGACTTTGTGTACAATACATACTTTTTAAGTTTTTTCATTCTCATTCACAATGGTTTCAATTGTTAGAATACATTGTATGACATGGATTAAGATGCAGTCTATTTTATGGAACAAGAGATTGTGTTAGATGCACATGTTTTAAGTAGTTGTTTTTTTAACATTGCTACTGCTAGTACCTTAGATGCTTAAGTCGAAGCTAGTCGGGTTGTTGCCAATTTGAGATATGGGTAAAATATGGAAGTGTAACAAATTGATATTTATTTTTGTATGATTCTATTAGTTAAGCCAATTGTCATAAATGAATTACCACTTCTATCTATAATGAAACATCTAGGTGCCACAGTCAAGGGTGTAATTTGTCCAATCAGCCAGCATTCTCACAAACATAGCTTATGCACAAGATGCTGGAATTTATGGCTTAGAGCAGAAGTACGCTAAGCTGACTCAACGCACAGATCCCTTTTAAATCAATACAAACCAGAATACAGTCATAAGGGAATAGGTCTAGTTTTTATTAATCATAATATAATACATGTATAGAATACAGTATGTGCTTGAAATTTGAATTCTCCAGTCAGCTCTAAAGTCAACTTGCTAGTACTAACAACTTTTAAATCATTGGCTAATCTGATGCTAGTGTTTGCCATGCTATTTATTCCCTACACTGGCTAATTGTTCAACGTCCTCAAACTCTTCAGTTCCCTACACATTGATTCATCATGTATTTTTGTCTCTTCAATTTTACATAGTGATTCAGATTTGCCCCTAATGATTCATCTTCCCTCATGTGATCTTTGATCTTCCTTTAGTGTGCTGACTGACATGCACACTTGCTATGCTTCTCATGTGAATTTTCTATCATTCTTGTACTAATTCTATCATCCTCACTTTGCTTCGCCCTTCATAAGCTTTAACTTATGCTCCTGAACTACCATGATTTTCTCTTGTCATGCCTGCACTATAATTCTTGTTGTGCTTGGTTTCTGTTATGGACTTTGTTTGATCATGCTTTCCTCTCTTTGTTGCCTGTGGTGCTTTTTTTGATGTCACATTTTCCTCTTGTGCTTTCTTGGTGTGTTCCCATACTTAATATTTTCATGCATGCTCCATCATTGGGCTACTGGTCTCTTATCACTGAAGATCATGTTAGTGGTCAAGGATAGCCTCTGGATATTTAAATAGTATGGACTTTGTCCCTAACTTTGATAGAAATTATCATGATTGAGTATTTGTTTACTATTTTTCACTAGAAAGCCTATATTGTTGCTCTATATTGATGAATTTGGAATTTGACATGTCTTAAGATGCCTGTAAAACATGTATCTGAAATTTACTGGTGTCTCCCACTGATAATGAAAAATGAAATCTAGGATATATATTCATATTCCAGGGCTTGCAATAAGATTCATTTGGAATTGTAATTTATTTTTCTTATGGCCTAATTTAGAAAGAGATATAATGGCAGGTTTTATTGGATCATGGTCTGGTTTTCCATAAAGGAGAATCAACGATTTACAGAAGATAATGCTTTTGATTCAGCAGAATTTTAATAGTTAAATTAGATCATAGTGATGAAGAATGGGAAGAGGTACTCATCACTAAATCTCTTTGGTAAGAGTATTTGTAGTATTTTTATTAGCTTTAGTTACAAGGAAAATTGTACATAGCTCTCAGGGATTAGTTTATCATAAATACTAGTTGCTGGTAAGTTGTAATAGTAATAATTATGTAGTTTGTAGATTGATATCTATCATAAATTTGTTCGAATATCATCATTGTCAAGCAATAACAACTTCTTAAATGGTGCTAGCTCAATGGTAGAGCGCGTGCCTAATTATAGGCAGGAGGTTGGTGGTTCGATTCCTCCGTGCCCTATCATAAATTTGTGAATAAAAAAATGACTAAATTCGCATATATACGACTATTAGTAGCTAATTTCCCGTATCTTAGTCGTATTTATCTTAGTCATTAATATGTTAACATCTAGAAGTTTATTTAGTCGTATATTTGGTCATTCATGGTTGCAATCAGTGACTAAATCAACAACTAAATCAATGACTAACTCAGTGAATAAATCAATGACTAAATCCATGACTAAATCAATGACTAAATCATTAACTATCAATGACTAAAACAATGACTAAATCAATGACTACTAAGTCAAGCTATTAATGACTAGTGAAATACGACTAGCTATAAGATAGTGGAAATTTTCTACTATTAGTCACCGACTCAAAAATAGTCGTTTATAGCCTGATTTTAGTCATTTTTTTAGTCATTAATTTCTCATTTTATACTAGTGAATGCAGGGAGGCTAAGAACAAGATTGGGGCTATATAGTACCAAAGGGTAGACTTTGTTAGCACTCAAAATATACCAAAGGTTGTAGAAGGTAATCTCAAGGTAACAGCAAAAACCACTTCAGAAAGAATCTGGATTTTCTTTCTAGAGAGGGATCTCTCACATATAAATTTAACAAGGCCAGATATATGAAATTAGTATTTTAAATCAAGTAGATGGTTGAAACAACACATATACCATTGGGCAATGGAGTCAACAATCAGACCTGAAATAGGTTGCAGGAGGTAGGGATTTGAAGGTTTATGAATAGAGGCAAGGTAGGCACCATTTCCTTGGTCTTGAGGTATTAGCGGGTTGATTATTAGACAAAGGGAGACATCCCATCAAATAGAGCACCTAACTAGGGTGAATTCTGCAATACTTTAGAAGAAAATGTTTTGAAAATGCTTGAACAATGGACCTAGAGCATGCAAGATGAATTCTAGCCCATAAACACTAATTCTCAAGCATGAAAGCAAATACAAAATGGAGTGGAAAATAGGATAAAAAGTCACATAAAGAAATTGCTTACTGAAGAAAAAGATGGCACATGAATCTCTGCCATGAAAAGGTTTAACATTCATCCTCTGCAAATTTCATTCATCTACTGAAAACTTGAAGCCATTACAATGTATAGCCTCTCCGCTCTTGAAAATACAACCCCTAAAACTATCAATTACATTTTAATTTATAGAATAATAACCTCTACCTAACCTTGAATTCGAAACCTAACTAAACTCTAAAAATAGAAACAGTTACAACAAAGTTTCTCCTGCATATCTCTAATGGTGATAGCTGTGTGAAATATGGGAGAGGTTTTTTTAATTAGCCATGTTCTCGACAAAACCCATGTATTATTTTCTCCAAACTAATCTCAAACTCCTCGGAATCTACCTTTGAAACTGATGACTCAAATAGTAAAATTGTAAATTTTTGAAAAAATAACTTCTGAATATCTTTTAAATTCTCCCAACCTGTGAGAACTGTGTAAAAAATGATGGAGGATTTTTAATATAGGCCCGTTAAGAATACAAACCTCTCTCAATTTTGTAAAATTAAATTCCATTTGTCTGAAACAATTCTTTGAATTTGATGGCTGAAATAGTCCTTTGGAAAACATGAAACATTGCCTGTAAAAACTAACTTTGTTTCTCCTAACTCATGGCACCTGTGTGAAAAATAAAAGATATTATTGTGGATAGGGATGTTTTGAGGAAAATCCTCTCTCAGTTTCTCAAAATTAATCTTCATTTGATGTAAACAATCAAATCTTCATTACACCAAAACTCCAAACTAAGGTTCAGGTCTTCATTAAAACAAAACGCTAAAATAATAATCAGATCTTTATTAAACCAAGTCACAATCAACTTACCGATCTAAACTTATACTTGAAAATGCAGGGAATTGAAGAGATCTATTTTCTAGATCTAACATATATATCAAATTTCCCTCACTTACAGATTTGAAGGAAAACAAGCTGTAATTCAAAACGCAGGCTTGAAGATCACGATTATGTGTATGTATGTGTGTGTGTGTGTGTGTGTGTGTGTGTGTGTATACATATACATATACATATACATATACATATACATATACATATACATATACATATACATATACATATACATATATTCCATATCTTAAAGAGAACAAGGGGTCACTCAAATCGCAGGCTTGGAATATCATTCATTTTTTAACCAAAACTCAATTCAGACTATGCAAATTGCTGGTAAAAAGAAGGATTAAAAGTTTATACCTCAACATATAACAATGCTGCAAAAAAGGAGTAACAATCCCTTAATTAAAACACTGGAAAACATAAGGATTTAAAGTTCATACCTCAACATATAACAATGCTGCCAAAAAGGAGTAACAATCCCTTAATTAAAACGCTGGCAAAAGAAGGCTTTAAAGTTCAGACCTCAACATATAACAATGATGGAAAAAAAGAGTAACAATTCCTTAATTAAAACGATGGCAAAAAGAAGGCTTTAAATTTCAGACCTCAACATATAACAATCCTGGAAAAAAGGAGTAAAAATCCCTTAATTAAAACGTTGGAAAAAAGAACGCTTTAAAGTTTAGGTCTCAAACATATTGGAAAAAATACCAAAATTTATCAGTTACATGAGAAACCCAAAAAAAATACTCTTCAACACAGTCAAAGAATATAATGATTTCTAGTTTAAAACTCAGATATGGAGGAATGAAGTATTAATCCAGTTCTTGATTTAAACACAAAAATCCAGATCTCTACAAATTCGTTAGCAATGGAGAAATCAAACTTCAATTTCCAAAACTATATGAAAACCCAACACGGAGGTTAAGGAGTTCCCGATCTTCAATAAAATGGCACGCTTACAGTGGAGGAAATAATTTCAATTTTACAGATCTATAAAATCAAAACCTAATCCAGACCTATACAAATCTCTAGCAATTTAAATATTATTCAATTTTAACCAAAACTCAATTCGGACTATGCAAATCACTCGCAATTTAAATATCATTCATTTTTTAACCAAAACTCAATTCAGACTATGAGAAGAAAACATGAACTTAGTAAACTAAAAAATCTGGACGAGATACATTCAAACAAAGACAATGAGATCAAGTTCAGATTGCAGATGCATTTAGGATCGGATACTTCGCTCAACTGATTGGAAGTTGTTTGATAAGTTCAGATCTACCCCATACTACAATGTTTCCATATCTTACAGCACAGACCTGAAAACTAGTTTTTATCTTCAAATAATTGGAAGGCGCAACATACCAAATCCATATCGATAATCCCAATTTTATCCCACCTGATGCTTGGAGCGTTTGACCAAAAACCCCCAATTCGCTGGTGTTTTCTTCTAGAAAAACTTTTCAACCTTCATGGAGCGCCCTTTCCCCTTAGGAATCGTGGCTTAAAAAGGTAAAACCTGATTCTCCTCCACTAGACATATGGTAGGAGTAAGGTGTCCATGTTTCTTCCAAAAAGGACAAGTGGCAAGAGAAATTACCCAACATTCTTATGAAGGGAACAAATCCCATGATCTTCTCCAACCGAAAATTGTACTGCTTATAATAATAGTTATAATTATAGCTTGGCGCTAGTTGAGAAATTGATATTCTTCAAAATATATATGTATATATATATACATATATATTTATATTTATATTTATATTTCTCCCCCATATTATACATATAATGTTATATATATAAATATTTATGCAATTACCAATATACATATAGATTCTTTTACTTGATATGTATATAATGCGCCCTTTCTTTATATGTACATTTAACAGTGTTTTGATATAACCAATATGCGTAATGTTCTATATATACATATATTTTTTATTTTCCCATCATAAAATATTTTAAGATTTCTTTGCATATATATATAAGATCAACATTTTCCATTTGTCATAGTTTTTCTTAGGGTATATTCTTATGTAATAGACTCTTCATGCTCGAGCCCTAGGATCATAAGTTCGTAGTAAAATAATAACCTTAATTATAAAGGTAGATCACAAATTAATAATGTAAAGAATTGATTAGCGTCTAAAGAATGACTTAATGTCCAAAGTGAGGATTGTAACTGGTTTCTCCATTGAAACCAAGATATTACCAAGTTAACTTTTTTAGATTCCCTAGGATTTGGTAGTCGTTACCCTCTTCCCCTAGTGGATTTGTCCCCAATCACCATTTTTGTCGCGTACATTTTCAATCTCCTAGCAATATAAATCTCATAATTTGGTGACGCTAGGTTAATACTTACAATATTTCTTACTTACACTGTTGTTTCCAGTTGCTTACTGAGGGGGTGTTACACCCTGGCCATAATTAATGGTCAAATTCATCCTTGTACATTCATACTCATGCATAAGGACCACTTCAACATTAATTTTTCCATTGACAGATCCATTCTTCAACCACAATAGACATTTCCGCACTAAACTGAGTTTTTTGCCTTCAGCTGCGGAATTCAGAAGTCGGAAAACCAAAAACTCGATACTTCCATTTGGCCACTTTCTTCCTACCACATTTCGCAAGTGATTTCTACACCATTGATCCTTGCGGGAAAAACCTTGACCATTGATCTGGATTTGACGTGGAAATAGGATCTCAAAAACTCTAAGTTTTGTTAGCTTAATCCTTTACCTTCCGCGTTTCACCTTTCACCTTTCCGTTGCGGAACTTGGAAATCGGGAACTAAACCTTCTGTTAACTTAATCGTTGAATCTCTGCATTTCACCTTCCTCCTTTCCACTACAGAAATTGAAAAATTAGAAACTCAACCTTTCGGTAACTTAATCCTTGACTCTTCGCATTCCTCCTTCCGCCTTTCCACTATGGAACTCGGGAATTGGAACATCAACCTTTTGCCTTGTCTTTTTCCTTTTTTCTGCCTTTTGCCTTCCACAGCTTCTATGGACCGTTGATCTCATTTGTGGATCTAATCCTAAATATTTATTTGATCCCTTTGAGGATTCCACAATGAATCCTCCACGACTATTATCAGTCATTGATCTTCTTTATGGATTAGATATAGACCGTTGATCTTCTAATTTTGGGAAAACAACGTCTAACCTCATGGATTGCAGAAATCAGATTAACTTTCAACTCTTCAGAACTTCTGCAACTCTGTCTTCCGTACTTCTGTGAACTGTCGATCTTGTTGCATATTAGAGCTGGACCTTTAATATTCTAGTCCCGTGGATCAAAGTTTAACTTTGCGGATTCAAGGATTTCTATTTTGTCTTGGGGTTTTTGTTTCACTGTAAGTTAAGTCGAATTTAGAGGTTAAAGAAAATGAGTAACCCTTCTTAAATCCATCACCTCTAAAGAGAATATGTAAAACTAGACCATGCTAGGTTAATTATGGATTCATACTAAGAAATAAGGCTTCCCCCCCCCCTACACAAAGATTGTATTTGTAATATCAAAAAGATAAATATCTAAACCATAAACCAACATTATTATATCAATCAAGAATCCAAAATTTGAAAAACAGAAGTTAAGAAATATTTACATAAATCGATACATTAAGGAAAAACATAGTAGAATATCTGATCCATTACAACCACCGACAAAAAGAATTTTGGGAAAGTAAACATGGTGAAGAAGACCCAGATCGACGGACGTGGTTGATCGTGTGAGCCGATCAACGATGGAGATCTATTTCGCTGGGTGAACTAGCACAGTAAAAGAAAAACCTTACGGGCATGATACTTTATGCAATCTGCCCTATGACCATTGAATTCAATCGTTGATCTAGTTCTGACGGTCCTTCGGTCATTTTGCTGGTGAACTAGCAAGGTAGTTAAAAGCTAGAGATGGGAGCGGAATCATTTATGAAATCAGATCCACAACGGATTTGAATTCCTCTCTTGGTTGAACGCTTGTGGGACCATAAGCCGGGTGAGGTTAATTTAGCAGATCTACCAAGTTTAGAACCATACTAAAAACTAGTGACAATCAAAGTAAAGACAACACCAAGGAGCCTGGCAATCGGATTTAGACAACAAAATTTCAAGGTGTTCTCATAAGAAACAAAGAAACTCACGTATCGACACCAAAACCAATGTTATCATTTCAACGACATTCTAAAATCGAGAAACAAAATCAATAAATATTTAGCAGAAAAGATACCTACTGGGAAACATCGTTAAAAGTAGGAAAATATTTAAAACAGAGGATTTCATCCATTGTATACATACTCATCAATTCTAATCATTCAAGTATTGATTTTGAAACTATTAACAAACTTATAACAGTCAGAACTAAGTAGATTTTACTCAAGACAAAATACTAATTGCTATAGTAATAACATTACTACAAATCCTTGATACTTTAGAGAACATAGATATTTTTTCTACAGAATGCGTAATCCTACTATCTAGAGATGTAACTGTACATATATTTCACATATACATCCTACTGTAACTCAAATGAGTCATAAGAAAAACAAAGTAGGAACATGGCACCAATGTTGGGAAAACATAAGTGGAGAAGTTGTTGCTCCCAACCAACTCCCAAAGCATCCAAATTACTTGCTCTAGAACCCCTAAGCATGTTCTCCGAACCACAAGATCAAAATATCTCTGAAATCCATCTCTTGCATTATACAGATATTAATCCCCATCCAATGCTAGCCTTCTGTTGCTCATGGACATACTATTAAATAGTATTTTTCCTAGGACTTGGTCATTTATGAGCCTCCTTCTCTTCAACAACTCAACTAGGAGTGCAGACCTGATTTTTGGGGATGATGCCTCATGCATCTGGAGTTCTCACTTGGTGGTATCAACCACTTGTGGGCCAACGAACACTCTTTCAACAACTATTTCCACTTGTGTTCTCCTTCAACAATTTTTATTAATAAGGAGTGTTTTATTACAAAAAAAATTTATTCTTGACCTTCCTGTCAGAGAATAATAATAATTCAAGGTATTTTTCAACAAACTAACAATTATTAAATCAGGGGTATTACAGCTTAACTTCAACTCCAATCATGACTTTTAATTGAATTGTAATTACCAATATAAATAACACACCCACATATTTTGTGGTTCGATCACATCGATAGTGATCAAATGGTTGAGAGATAGTTTGATTTTTTTTTATATTCCTCATATTCTTCTAGTTTAACTAGTTCAACTTTGAGTTTTCCATGCCTAGAGACATGTTATCATCGACATTATACCTGTTATCCATTTATCAACTATCAGTTGTTTTTTATATTCTTTATTTTATCTCACATTATTCTAGTTATCTACCATGAACTGTTGGTTATCCATTCCTCAGCTATGAGTTATCCATGCATCGCTACCAATGATCCATTCATCAGCTACCAGTTATATATATATATATATATATATATATATATATAATTGTTTATTTCAAATTTTGAACGACTGCCATAGAATCAATCTCTATGTTACACTTGTCTCATCCTTGTCCATATATGAAAAACCATAGTCCACCCCAAATCTCAAATAAAAACATCTATCGACATAATTATTAGCTTAAATACATTGATGATACAACTATTAGATTAACTCCAACTCCAATCATGACTTTTACTTGAATTGCAATTGCCAATATATTCACTTTTAAATTAACTATTAGATACAACTATTATCTTAACTCCAATGATTGTACAATTATTCATTTAACTTAAAATCTAATCACGATTATATTGGACACATATTAGATTAAATCCAATGATTCTACAACTATTAGCATAAATTCAACTCTAATCACAATTATATTGGATAACTATTAGATAACTATTAGATTATGGGCTGGTGCAAGCTAATGTTGGTCACTTATGACGCATTCATTGCAATGGACTTCTGAAAAAACAGAAATATGAACGTCAAAAAACAATATTAGAGGTACCTAAACAAATTTTTGGAATATGGCGTAAGCATATGAAACGTGGACAATCGGATTACCTTCCGGAATATATAACTTTTATTTATGGAAACTAAGTATAAATCCCCCCAAAAGAGGTTCTTCTAAGGTTGGTATGTTATTTTTTTCCCAAAAAATAATGAATATGTTTGCATTGGTCCACTCGTTTGGTATGCAAATGGTGGAATTTTCTGAAAAAAATTATATAGAGTTGTAGATAACAGGTGTGTTTAGGGCAGCGTTTTTTTTCCATATTTATTTATGTTATATATATATATTTAAATTAAGGAAGTCAGTGATGCCCTAAAATGACAAGGTCGAGCGTTGGTCCACGACATCTTGGTCTTAACATAGTCAATGAACGTTTTTTTAAAGGATGTAGGCCTTTGTGTCTTCTTGTGCGGGTTCTTTTATGTTTTCTAAATAGGTGAGCCAATCAAAACTTATAGCCGAAGCAAATAACCTACCTTTTGTGTTAGATTGATGTTAGTCCATTTAAAATTAAATAGAAAATAGAAAAATATAATAGATTTAAATAAAAATTACATATTTAGAATCTACAGACAGAGTTACACAAGTGCGTGAATTTTCATTAGTAATGGACAAGCGTGGCATATGCAAATCATGCATGAAATAGTAGAAGTGGTACAAAACATGTTTTCTGTCATAAGACAGTCCAAACCACTTGGTTTGGCAACCCGAACCTAAAACCAAAGTAGCCAAGCCATCCACCACGTAGGTTGGAAAAAAGGTGCCGCCAAAATTCCAAATTTAAATCATGCGTGCACATAGTTTAAAACGTAACGCGCATGCACTAGAAGCGCGATCACACTTCTAAGTGCGTACGCGAAACACACGCGCGTGCATATGTTAAGTTAAAACTTTGTTTTGATTTTATTTTCAATCATTTGCAATGGAATGATGATGAGGAGGAGGAGGAGGAGGATGACAATGATGATGATGATGATGACTATGATGATGATGATGACTATGATGATGATGATGATGATGATGGCGATGACGATGATGATGAACAATGATGGTGATGATGATGATGAGGATGAAGATGAACAATGATGGTGATGATGATGATGAGGATGATGACGATGATGATTATGACTATGATGACGATGATTACGATGATGATGATGATGACCATGATGAGGATGATGATGATGATGATGATGATGACCATGGTGATGATGACCATGATGATGATGACCATGACGATGACGATGAACAATGACGACGGCAACGACGATGATGATGACTATGATGATGATGATGATGATGATGATGACGATGACGATGATGACGACGATGATGATGCCGATGATGATGATGATAACGAATAGTATGACTATGATGACAATGATTACGATGAGGAGGATGGTGATGACTATGATGGTGATGATAGTGATGATGATGAGGATGATGACTATGATGATGATGACGAGGATGATGATGATGATGATGATGATGATGATGAGGATGATGACTATGATGATGATGATGAGGATGAGGAGGATGATGATGATGATGATGATGATGATGACTGTGATGATGATGATGATGATAATGACAATGAGGATGATGACTATGATGATGATGATGATGATGATGATGATGATGACAATGTCGACGACGACGATGGAGATGATGAGGATGATGATGACGACGATGATGAGGACAAATGATGATGATGATGATGTTAATGACGATAGGTTTAGTTGAAACTTTGCTTTGATTTTATTTTCAATAATTTTCAATGGAATGGTGATGATGACCATGACGATGATGATGAACAATGATGATGATGATGACAATGGTGATGATGAGGATGATGATGATGATGAACAATGATGGCGATGATGATGATAAGGATGATGACAATGATGATGACTATGATAATGATGATGAGGATGAGGATGATGATGATGACGATGATGAGGAACAATGATGATGATGATGATGATGATAGGTTTAGTTGAAACTTTGCTTTGATTTTATTTTCAAGCATTTGCAATGGAATGATGATGATGAACAATGATGATGAGGAGGAGGAGGATGATGAAAATGATGATGATGAGGATGATGACTATGATGATGATAATGAGGATGGTGGTGATGATGATGATGATGATGATGGCAATGACAATGATGATGAACAATGATGGTGATGATGATGATGAGGATGATGATGAGGATGATGATGATGATGATGATGATTACGATTATGAGGATGATGATTACGATTATGAGGATGATGATGTTGATGACGATGATGATGATGATGATGACCATCATGATCATGATGATGGCGACGATGATGATGACTAGGATAATGATGATGATGATGATGATGATGATGATGATGACGATGACGATGATGATGACGATGACGACGATGATGATGATGATCACGAATAGTATGACTATGATGATGATTACGATGATGAGGATGATGACTATGATGATGATGATGAGGATGAGGATGATGAGGAGGAGGAGGAGGAGGAGGAGGTGGATGATGACTATGATGATGATAATGACTATGAGGATGATGAAGATGATGATTATGATGACGACGATGATGACGAACAATGATCGTGATGATGATGATGAGGATGATGACAATGATGATGATGAGGATGATGACTACGCTGATGATGATGATGATGATGATGACGACGACGACGATGACAATGATGGTGATGATGACGATGATCAGGATGATGAGGATGATGATGATGATGACAATGATTTTGAGCAACAATAATGATGATGATGATGACAACAATTTTGAGGAGCAATGATGATGATGATGATGATAGGTTTAATTGAAAATTTTCTTTTCTTTTATTTTCAAGCATTTTCAATGGAATGATGATGATGACCATGACGATGATGATGAATAATGATGATCATGAGGAGGGGATGATGACAATGATGATGATGATGAGGATGATGATGATGATGATGATGATGATGATGATGATGATGATGATGATGATGATGATGATGATGATGACAATGATGACAATGATGATGAATAATGATGGTGATGGCGATGATGAGGAACAATGATGATGATGATGATGATAGGTTTGGTTGAAACTTTGCTTTGATTTTATTTTCAAGCATTTTCAATGGAATGATGATGATGACCATGATGATGATGATGAACGATGATGAGGATGATGATAACAATGATGATGACTTTGATGATGATGATGATGACGATGATGATGACAATGATGATGATGATTAACAATGATGGTGATGAGGAGGAGGAGGAGGAGGAGGAGGAGGATGAAGATGATGATTATCACGATGACTATGACTTTGATGACAATGATTATGATGATGGTGATGACCATGGCGATGATGATGATGATGATGATGATGATGATGAAGACGATGATAATGATGACGATGATGACTATGATGATGATGACGACGACGATGATGATGATGATGACGGTGATGATGATGATGATGATCATGAATACTATGACTATGATGACGATGATTATGATGATGATTACAATGATGAGGATGATGATGACTATGATGGTGATGATGATGAGGATGATGACTACGATGATGAAGATGAGGATGATGATGATGATGATGATGATGATGATGATGATGATGATGATGAGGATGATGACTATGATGATGATGATGAGGATGAGGATGATGATGTTGCTGCTGCTGCTGCTGCTGATGATGATGATGAGGATGATGACTATGATGATGAGGATGATGATGATGATGCTGATGACGTTGATGATGAACAATGATGGTGATGATGATGATGATGAGGAACAATGATGATTATGATGATGAGGATGATGATGAAAATGATGATGATGAGGATGATGACTATGATGATGATGATGATGATGAATATGATGCTGATGATTATGACAAGGATGATGATTATGATGATTATGATGGTGATGATGGTCAGTGTTGGAGGCCTCCCTTACCCTCCACTAGCCATAGGTAAGGATCCTAACACCTCGTAATGGTACCCATGGGCCTAAGAAGAAAGTAGTGGTGAAGACTATATTGTAAAAATACTCATACATGTGTGAATACCAAGACATTGTTGAAGAACGTTAGTCATTAAATGGGATAAACATTAGTGAGTAAATGCTGTAAATTTTAGGCAACAACGCACACACATGTATCTATGCGTACGCGCTGATACACACACGCACTCTTATGCACACATGCACGCTCTTATACATGTGTGCATGCTCACAAATACGTGTGTGTGCACCGGTTACTAGTTAAAAAAAATAGAGATCTGGATTCCTGGGGTTACTACCAATTTTAGTAGGTTTTCTACAGTTGTTCGCGCATTTTGTGCTCCTGAACGTTGCAATTTGGCTCACACTCAATCATCAGTTGGAAACTCTTTGATCTATTGGATAGAAGATCACTCTTGGAATCTACCAAACATATTTAGTGGTCTTGGAAGTTAGTGGATACATTCAAACTACAAGTTTTTATTGCAAGAAGAGATCATTTTGAATAGGTATGGTGAATTGTAAATAATTGTTTTCATTCACAAAATTTCAGATCATTTCATTGATTTATGTTTTATCATATTCCTACAACAATATCTCTCTCATAGACAAAAATTAATTTCACAATAAGAATTCCCAACTTCACATCTAAACAAGTCTCATATTCTCCATACAAGATGAAGTATGTAATGTTAACTATTTACATTTGCACATGAATATATTTTTATTTCACACATTGATGGCATAAATGAAGTTATCTCTTGAGATTCTTCATTTAAAAAAAATAATCTTTGAAGCAATCATGGGAGAGGGTCCATATTGAATAGTTCACCAAGTTTTCCATATTCTCTATACAAGATGAAGTATGCAATGTAGACCAATAATCATTTGCACATGAATATATTTTAATTTCCCACAAGGATGGCATAGATGAGGTTCTCTATTGAGACTCTTCAATCTGTATAAAAACCTTCGAAGCAATCATGGGAGAGGGTCCATATTGAATAGTTCACCAACTTGTCCATGTTGTCCTCTTCATGCTAGATTTATCATGCCTTTGAGCTTGAAAGGGATGCCTCTACCTCAATGATTTCTCCTTTTTCGGGGGATTTGCAACCTCCTCATTGTGTAATTATCCAATTTGTTCTCTTTAGTTAGTGTAACTTATGAGTGTAATTTATTTAATTTATTCCCAAGACATCCAAACACCAACTTGTGTCTTCCCTCACAACTAATGTGGCATATTACATGCAATGTCATCTCGTCCGAAGGTGTTGGAAATGAAGAATATTTCACTCATCTTCATGTGAATTCCAATACTTTTTTAACACAAAGGAAGTCATAATCCTATAGCTGTAATACCTGCAAACTTTACTCTCTTTACTTGACTCAAATAGAGTATAGAAATGAAATTTTAATTTGAACATAAAGAGAAACCTTTAATCAACATTTATGTATCAATACCAATAATTACCATACTAACATATCTGTAATTTAGTTAATTATGTTGGAATGCGTCATGTTTCTTGTAAAATGGAATCAATACCTTATTTGTTTCTTCTTATGCAGGGGTAGAACTCATAGTTTTGATAAAGAAAATTTTGGAGATGGGAAAATCACGTAACAAAGTAAGAAAAACTAGAAGAAATATGTCCATTGAAAAGGAAAATGAGGTAAGAGAAGAGGCCATGTTGGAAATGGATAGAGTGAGACATGGTCCAGACATTTCCACTAATACTGTGACCAATCCTAACAGAGTTGATGACATAAAAACCTCTAATTCAGAACCACGGGTGAAGTGGTTGCGTCCAACGGACCCAACTCAAATTCCAACATCAACACAGTCTCCAACCAAAAATCCATCAAAGAGCCATGTTGAAGCTCTTGAATACATAGGTGTATTAAGAGACATTGAGTATCAAGCGTTGGACTTAGGAGCAATGATTAATTTTCAATATATCCAAGAATACCACAACCATGTCGAGCACACTCCCAATATGGACCAACATGTGAATGAAGCACCACAACAAAGAAGCCCTGGGATTCGTAGCTGATGTCCACCTTCCCTACCTTGACTCTATAGTGCAAGAAAAAAGACTCCTAGACATATCCATGTGGATGAAAGTCGTCTGTGAGGCCTTGAAGGTAAGTTTCCCAAACGCATTATCGATTGGAAATGTAGCAAATTAATGAACGAATATTTTGAATCCAAAGACGATGCAAGTAAATGTAAATTATTACTATGTTTGTTAAAGTCAAATTGTTTAGTTGTTGTTAGGAGAATTCTGGGCATAAAGATGGTTAGAAGTTTAGAGGCTAACAATCATAGTATTAGAAATCTCCAATCTGCTTTTAATGCAATTGGAATACGTTTTGTACTAAAGATATTTGTGCTACTCATCGCGTGTTATCATAATTAGTTGTAAGCAATCCCACACGGCAACGTCACCTCCTTTCACACAATTCTCACATACTTAAATTAAATAGAAAAACTATTAAGATGTACTCTATTATAAGAGAAAATCTTCAAACTCCAGGTGGAAAATATTGTTGGGATTTTTTCGGCAGGTTTCCTCATCGAGATATGAAGCTAATTGATGATGTTAAGGACTTAGTACAAAATTTCTGGCATGATCATACTAGACCTTCATCTAACCAAAGAGATGTTCTAAATCTAAGAAAAGGTTCTACTGAACGTGAACCCCACATCAAACACTTCCTTAACACAACATAGACTGAACTCTATGGGAGATTCAGGAATGAGCACACACAATTGAACCTAGGACAAAGGTATTTTGAGAAATGTAAACCATGGTATGTTCATATATGCATTGATTG
This sequence comes from Pseudotsuga menziesii, assembly GCA_001517045.1. Taxonomy (NCBI): domain Eukaryota; kingdom Viridiplantae; phylum Streptophyta; class Pinopsida; order Pinales; family Pinaceae; genus Pseudotsuga; species Pseudotsuga menziesii. Next base: position 272,240 of record LPNX010096221.1, read on the forward strand.
AAACACGTGCTATTGTAGATACCATGTAGAATTTGAATATTTTTATGACACGTATATACATATATTTTGTGATTTGCATACTAAAATTGAGCAGGGCTGCAATGAATTTGTAACTAGTGAATGCATCGAGAGATTTTATTGTCAGCATCATGTGTCCAAGGCATGAAGGACACAAATACTATGGAAAATCATGTCTATATGGGAATTTTTCCAGGTGCAGTGGGTTTGTTTTTTGGAACCATTGCATTCATGGAAGCGATGGGCATCAATTTGGTAGTATGAGCGTGGAGATGCAGAGCTCCAAGTACATAACCTATCAATTAGATATTGTGAAGGAAAGTAAAAATATTGCGTTGGTGAACTCACAGGTACAAATGATTATTGCATGGTTTTCCTCTTACATGTTCAGTTTCTACATATACATTCTTTAAAGGTCACATTCTAACACGACCCTTGTTTTTATGGAAATAGGTATGGGTATGTGATTTTTTTACGGATTTCTACAAGAAAACTGAGCAGTATGTTCAACATGTCCATGTAGTGCGATGGCAGGATGAGCAGTACAGAAAATGCTAGGACAACTTTCCCATTGGGACCATATTGTCAATTGTGGATTTTGCAGAAACCTACACCCTTCAACCACAAAATGAAATTCAGAGTCAATACTACCATTCTGACCAAGTTAGCATCATGGTACACATTACGTATAGGCATGGACATGAGAGCAGCATTAACAACATGATAATACATAAGGAGACAAACTTTTACTTAAGTTATGATAAATGCCATGATGTGCATTATGTGCAACATTGTTTTCAAATTTTCTATGATCATCTAAAGGAAGGAGATATACAGATGGATTAGCATTGGATATGGTCAGATGGTTGTGCAGGATAGTTAAAAAATGCCTGAGTATTCCAACGGATGAGTATGTTACATAAGACTTACAATTTGCTGCATATATGGAACTACTTTGAGACTGGGCACAAAAAAGGTGAGCATGATAGGTCCAGTCCATGCATCAAGGCCACACTATGAAGGGAGGAGATGAGGTTTACCAGAAACCCCCATACCAAAGATGTAGAATCCATAGTTCAATGGTGCTCTGTAACAATGTCAGACCGAACTAAAGTGCAACATACATCAACAGGGGCAGGAGGGCCAGTCAGGAATTTTTGGCACATGGTTTACATAGATCGATCCCATTCCTATAGTTGTGACAGAGTACAAGGAACACATAAATTTCATTCAATTTGAAGCTCAACCAAACCTCTATTTGAAATATGGACATGAAAAACTTGCTTGCTTTTGCATCCCTTGTAGCAATGGTGAATGGGATGAATGCGAATGCATGGATTGGGTTGATGATTGGGATCGTGTGTCACTTACAGTAGACCCATGTGTAGTCATTGAAACAACCCACTTAGAGGAGGTCCAGTCAACGATTTCGACAAACTATGACCATGTCTCAGATCTTGTACAACCAAGACACATATATGTAGTTGTTTCCCCAAAAGACAATGAATGGGGCACCGATTATTGGTTGGCACAATGCATTCGAGGTAAGCAAATATTGAATGGATAATTGATTGATGATGAAGGAAATGAATTTCCTATTGGATCGAGGGTGGTTGAGGGTGAATATATTACACAAGATGGGAAATCAAGAAGAACTAGTGGGAATGTATTCATGCATTATAGACCAGGTTTTGTGGTCTATCACTTAACAAACTTGATTGTTGGCATGAAAATCCATCTATAGACAATGTCAAACAAGAACTCAACCAAGGTACATTACTTCTTGCCTCATTCATAGCACGAGATATTGGTGAAGGAAATTAGCAACAAAGAGGATCCATATGGCTATATTGAATGAGATTGGGTAATTGCACTTACACTCTACTTGGGCAAAACCCTAGTTTGCATAATATTGCCTGGAGGCATGCCTGGGCCATGCAGAGTCGAGGTGGATGACACCCTGGCCACAATCCCATGCCACGATACCAATGGAACTGATGGTTCATCTATCAGATCCTTGATCAACATTTTATGGCGAGTTGCAATAGGCCTACAAAAGCCATTCAGGGACGCCTGGGCCAATTCAAGGCTTGGGTCCAAAAACCAAACCAGGCAATGATTTCCAAATCTGTCAACTCCTATAGGTGTGTTTGGGCATGTCCACCATGGACACACCACCCCCATTTTCCCGGGTCAGGGTTTTCTAGGGTCAATGAACCGTTTCCAGGGTTGCATGGACCCTACTAGGGAAAAACCCTAGTTTTCAAAATATGGCCTAGAGGCATGTCTAGGCTGTGTGGAGTAGTGTGGGAGGCCACCCTGGCCATAATCCCATTCCACTATCCCAATGGTTCATCCATTGGATCCCTGTTCAATGTTCTATGGTGAGTTGTAGTAGGCCTGCAAAAGCGATTCAGGGACTACTAGGCCAATTCAAGGTCGGGGTCCAAAAATCAAACCGAGTGGTGATTTCCAAATCCGTCAGCTCTTGGAGGTGTGTTTGGGAATGGAATCCATGAGCATGCCATTCTTGGCCACCTGAAACAGGGTTTTGTAGGGCTGGTGCACCATTTCCAGGGTTGCATGGACCCCACTGGGGTGAAACCCTAGTTTTCAAAATATGGAATGGAGGCATGCCTGAGTTGTGCAGAGTCTAGTGGGATGCCACCCTAGTCATAACACCATTCCACTTTCCCAACATAATCGACGGTCCATCCGTCAGATCCCCGTTCAACGTTTTATGGCGAGTTGCAGTAGGATTGCAAAAGTTGTTCAGGGACGCCTGACCAATTCAAGGTCGGTGTCCAAAATCCAAATCGGACGACAATTTTCAATTCCATCGGCTCCTGCAGGTGTGTTTAGGCATGGAATCCATGGGAAAGCCACCTCTAGTTTCTCAACATAGGGTTTTGCAGGGCTGATGCATTGCTGCTAGGGTTGCATGGACCCCATTTTCATGCAGGTTTCAACTCAACATAACTCGGCAACTAGAGGTTGGATCGATGAACAGTCGACTCCATTGATCTCCTAAAATTCCATTTCTTCTAGTGGGGCCTCTCCACTATGTTTTCATGGACCAGTGACTTCATTGTGCATCAGTTTCGTAAACTATGGTTTTGCTTAGTTTCCTTCAATGCAACTCTTGCATTGGTGGGTCAAATCTGCAAAACTCTCCACCATGCCAGTATTGGTAGTGTTCCCATATGGAAATTTCCCATACACACTTTTTGAATCCAACAACATGCAATCTTGCTGCTTTGTTTGTTTTTTCGCTCCCGGACCGAGAGTCATCAAGTTTCCCTGAATGACATTTTCATGTGACTTTCAACTCGACATAACTCGACAACTGGAGGTCAGATCGATGAGCTGTCAAATTCGTTGGTCTCCTGGCACACCATTACCTATAGTGGGCCCTTTCCACCACATTTTCATGGCCCAATGACTTCATTGTGCATTGGTTTCATAAACTAGGGTTTTTCTCAGTTTCCTTCAATGCAACTCTCGCATTGGTGGCTCAACTCTACAAAAACCTCCACCGTGCCAGTCTTGGTAGTGTTCCCATATTGGCATTACCTATACACACTTGTTGAAGCCAATAACATGCAATATTGCTGCTCCATTTGGTTTTTTTCTCTCGGAACGATAGTCACCAAGTGTCCCTAAACAACATTTTCATGTGACTTTCAACTCGACATAACTCAACAACCGGAGGTCAGATTGATGAACCATTGGTCTCCTAGCATGCCATTACCTAGAAACCAATAGACTATATACCTAGAATCTATGTACCTACACTACAACAAAGAAACTTGAGTTTCATGAATTACAAGTAGAAACACATAATTGTATGAATTAGAAGTAAAAACTCATACATGAATTACAAGTATATAGCCAATTAGGTTTCATGGATTGAAAGAAATTCCCATACATAGAGATGTTGTGTTATTTTAGTTTCTCTTATCTAGAATGACTTATACCATATACCTAAGCTAAAAGAGAAAATAGAAAAAAAACTAGGGTTTCACGAATTACAAACCATAAACCTAAAAACTAGGGTTTATAAATTTACACATATAACTACAAACTAGTGTTTTATAAAGTAGAAATTCGCATACATAGAGATCATGTGCTATTTCTATCTCACTTATGTAGAAATAATTAAACCACCTACCTAAGCTACATGCATAAATAGAAGAAAAAAACTAGGGTTTCATGAAATACAAACCACAAACCTAAAAAATAAGGATTACAAATTTACACATACATCTACAAACTATGATCGTATACTTATGTAAATAAACTTATACCATATACCTAATCTATAAGAAAAAATGTCAAGAAAGCTAGGGTTTCTTGAACTAGAAACCACAAACTTAAGAGCTAAGGTTCACATATTTAGACATAGAACTACAAACTAGGGTTTATGAAATCATTATATTTATATCATTATATTTGTTAGTCTCACTTAACTAGAAACTAGTAGACCATATACCTAGAAGATATGTGCATGCACTACAACATAGTTAGGGTTTCATGAACTACATGGGATGTAATTTTCCTTTCGATTATGCATGTGGTTGAAGCATGTTAGTGGTATTGATGGGATGTTATCATCATATTGTACAAAGTAAACCTCTTTTGCAACCGACATACATTGACATAGACCCCAATCAATCCATTTTTCATGAAGATAGGACTGTCAAACTAAGAATGATTTCCATCCAAGTCAAAATGATTATGACGGTCTAAAACACTAATTTCCAGCTTGCCAAAATGAGTGTACAATCCCAAATGCAAGTAATAATGATAAAAAAGAGTTGAAATGGCACTTTGAATTAGTGAAAGGTACTGTCAAAACAAAAGTATTTCCAACCAACCATTTAGAATTATGATAGTCCTATATTTCACTTTTTAGCTTGTCAAGACAAAGGTACAATCTTTTAGGTAAACATCAGTGATAAACAATTCTATAAGTGCCAAGTTTCTAAGTCGATGGGACTCATAAACCAAATCAAATTTCTAGTCAAGTAAAATATCTTATGACAGTCCAAGATGTAATTTCTAGTCAAGTAGGAATGATAACAAGTATATTCACTTGGCTTTTGATGACACAATGACTTGCAAGCAATTCAAGGCATTTTCTTGTATTTTTCCAAGTTATGGATGTTTATATACCACTGTAAAATTTGTTTAACTATGGATGGGAATGCTTGTTTAGAGACAGTCCCTTTAGGGTGTCTTTGTGCCACTTTAAATTGGGTTTTGGACAAATTTGAGGTGAGGTGTTAGTGAGTGGGTAAGATAGGAAAGCAAGGAAGTGACCTTAGGCTAGGATAGGTGAGTAAGAAGGCTATTAGGGCTGCCCTAAATAGGATATTACAATCAAGAATTAGGAAAGTCTAGAGGAATTTAAAGGACAAAATAGTGACAAAGTTAGCCTTAGGAAAGGGTTAGGCTAGAATAGAATGGTTTAGGTCTGTGTTATGGATGCCTAATAGGTAGTATTACAGTTTAGTTTTATAGATAGTCCTAGGGTTAGTAAAGGTTAGAATATGGAGTATAAGGCCTATTGATATGGACAAGGTAAGTCCAAAACACATATAATAAATTTTTAGCTTATTTTCACTATGATGCTTGCATGGTAACTGTGGTCTAAAACTAGGGTTGATACTCTCTATGCATTCCTTTCCCATCCTTTCCTTCATTCCTTCATTTATTGCATGTTAATTTATTCTTATCAACTCTAGGAATAAGCCTATTATAGATCCTCTTTCTCTCATGATTTTTTAAGGTATGAGTTGTGGAAGATGAACTATGTTTTACTTATTTCACTATGGTTTATAAAAGGAGTGCTCATGAAGCTCTAACCCTAGCTTATGTGAAGTAATCCATGCTTAAGCTTTGAATTATTTCATTTGATTAGTCTATAAAGAATATGTGACATATGACTACAATCCTAGGCATGCTCATATACAAACAAAAAGGTACTTTATAAGAGGCCACAAGAGATGGTTAGGTAGAGTTGGTGTTAGGGTTTCCCTCCTAGGTTTAGTGTTTCATCATTGATTCGAAACCCTAGGTTATGCATGCTAACCCCAAAACACCATTTGGGTTAGGGTTTCCTCATTGATTATAAAGCCTAGGTTATGCATGATAACCTTTAAACTTCAGTTAGGGTTAGGGTTTCCTTGTTTATTCTAAACCCTAGGGTATGCATGCTAACCCTTAAATCGTTAAAATTGCAACAAGTACAATAGATCGTTAAAATTGCAAGTGCTAGACAATAGCATAAAAAATATGTATGTATTCAATGAGAGTAAGAAATGTCAACTTCATCTTCAAATGATATGAATTGCCAAATTTATCAAAATCAATGTTTTCCAAGTAGATGTAACAAATGCAAGCCAACAACAGTCATGTTCAATATCATTCTCAGCTCATCAATACTATGAAATTTCTAGTCAATCAAATGGTAAGAGAAGATCATTCCAATATCAATTTCTAGCTTGCAAAATGAAACAATAATTACTATGTAAATACCAAAGGAAAACAAGTGCTTTCTATTCTAGTTTGGACAATAAATAAGACTGTCAAACCAATGATAACTCTCATCCAAGTATTACTGTCCCAAAATGTTACTTCCAGTCAAAGTAAAGATGCAATAGATATGTCAATTTCAAGTTTGAAATTAGGAAGACAATTTTTAGGTAAATGCAAGTGGACTACAAGTATTTTCAATTCCAACTTGGTCAATGAATGGGCTATCGAACTAAATGTAATTTCTAGTGAAGACAAATTTTACTATGATTGTCCCAAATAGTATTTTCCAGTCAAGCCAAGAGTGCCAACAAGTACCTATATGATAGTCCTCAACAAAGATGGTATCTTGAACATGTTTTTTAAAGGTATTTTTGGTATTTTAGTAGAGAAAATGTACTTGTAGATCACTATCAAAACTTCTTATGTATGGACAGAAATGTCAATGATATACACAGTCCTTCCTCTAGGACTATGTATCTATCACAAAGGAAGGTCGTTGAGGAGGGAGAGGGTAGGTGTTAGTATGTTGGTTCAATAGGAGTTAGGGTTCAACAAAGGGCTAGATGACATTCTTCATGAAATTCACCTTGAGGAGAGAAGAAAGTATTTAACTTTGTATCTTTTGTGAGAGAAGAAGACTAGGGATTGTGGCATTTGAGAAACCATAAGGTTAATTGGTGTGCTTGTTGTAATGATTCTTATTGGAATGAGTTGCCAAATTTAGTTAGAATTGATTCTTATCTAGGATTTGTTGGTAGCTAGGGTTTCAGAGAGCTTTACTTGTAGAGTCCTAGGAGGGATGCTAAAGCTAGAGAAGGGGTTTTGAAAGGGGGTGAAGGTCTGATCCTATAGGTTAAGGATAGGAGTATGAGATTCCAAGCTTAGGGTTAGGAAATGAGAGAGGAGAGGTGGAAAGATAAGCAAGTAGGTTAGGATATGGAGAAGGGAGGAAGGGTTTAGAAGGGTAGAAAGCTAGAGTTTTAGGTTAGGTTTCTAGTTAGGTCTAGGTACTTAGGGTTTAGGTCTGCAATAACAAGGCCAAAGCTAGGTATGAAAAGCTGAGACAACAAATGGAAGGGCCAAGGGGTGAAGGGAAGCTTGAAAAACTAGAAAAATATCTCGATAAAATTATTTGGTAGAAAAAAGAATACTTCATGGAAAAAATTGCTAGATTGAAAAATTATTTGCAGTGTGAATTACAAGATCAGGTATTTGGTATTTAAAATTATCATTGTTATTGTACACATTTATGTAGTTGTATATTTTTTTGTTAACTTGTTAAATTTTCTATTCATTTTATTGTGAACATACAGGCTTTATTGCTTCGTCAACAATAAGTATTGTAAACACACCAACTGTAAACTACTACTACATTCGACATAATGTATGCAAATCTGTAATAAAAGGAAAATTAATATAAATAAGTGCAAAATGATATATTAATATACACAAATTTCCAATCATATATAGTAGTAGTGAAAAATGGAACATCGTTCCCAAAGTCTATACAATGGAAACTCATGCCAAAATTCCACAACATGGCTAGTGTACATAGGAGAGTCTCTCACTCCTCCTGCCCACCCTTGGAGCTCCCAGGTGCACCTACAAAATTGATCTTCCTCTTATTTGATATAGAGGAAGCTCGGTCCTTCTGGAATATTTGATGTAATGTCCCCTTTTTAAAAAAATATTAAAATGCCCAATTTTCCAATTTTTTCACAATTTTGGCTCTTGACTAGTTTTGATGTCTAGACCTCCAAATTGACCCAAATGCTTCCAAATTTTCTATGAAGGTACATGAATGATAATATAAATTAAATATCATGCTAATGTATTTTTTGTGACCTCCCAATTACTTCTAAAAACTTTTTTAATATTCTGTTCAAAGTAGGAGTCTTTACTAGCAAATTAGGGCTCCAATTCCCCCTGGGTAATTGCCGGAAATGGCTTCACAAATGATCCCAAAGTCACTTGAATTTATGAATATAGGCTGGTTATCTGTAAGGGACCTTTTAAAAGTCTCATATGCATCATGGTTCAGTTTATATAGTCTATTATGACTCTTTCCAAAACAACCCCCAAGTCACAATTTCGACCCTTGGGGAAAATGCACCAAATCTTCTCCCAATGCAATAAAATTGAGTAAAATGGCTTCCAATGCTTATTTACTGAACATGAGACTTGAAATAAACATTAATTACAGTCCATATATCATACATTTATCATATATACATTCCTCCATTCGAAATAATAAGCATTACCATGGCATATATCAAAATGGAGTGGAAATGGTCATTGTTTGCTCATTAAAAGTCATTTTGACAGACAAATCTTGGGAATTTAGACTTGAAACTTTATGATAATGAATAAAATATAATATTTAACTGATTCCAATCATAAATGGACAATGAAAGGCTCTCCCAATTCTAAATCATCAGCATTACAATGGTTCACAACAAGATAGTGGGGAAATGATACTATTTCTTCATTGTTCAACATTTTTACATGAATTATTTTGGGTATTTCGACCTGATATCCTTCTAAACATGAAATACAGAGCATATACATCATAACATAATATAATGATAATTATAATCTTCCCCAAAGAGATCAATATCTCACCCAAAGCGCAATCCCTCCATTGTCATGAATATGGTGTGAAAACTGGAAATAGTTGAGAGAGAGTGCTGCAATAGAAGAATCAAAATTATTTTCTGTAGCTTAAACCCGCAAATATGACTCCATGAAAGACCTGCGTGTATTTTCCAAACACCAACTAGGATGGGAATCTTTCACCCTTGAAATTGGCTTAAGCAAGAAAACTAGTCATCCACTAGCTCTCACAATTCACAAATGAGCTAAAGCTTCTTCTCATGGATGATCCTTGTATTTTATAAACATTATTGGTATTCTAAGGTTTCAAATCCATCCATAAACCAAATCCAAGTCGAATTGGTGTGGCTTCTCATGCTATGCCATGTGGCCTCTCTCTTCACCTTCCCTCTTCTCCCAAATTTGAGTAGGAGCCTCTTGGCCTTCTCCAAATCCCAATTTCAACCTCCAATATTCTCTATTCAGGCCTGAAATGTTATTATGTCAGCCTTAATATATGACTTGGGTCATAACTGTCATAGAATCTCCATCATTGGTGTCATAGCTGTCATAAATGTAAGGGGAATCTAGCCAAGTGTCCATGAAACTCCCATTTGGCTCTTCCTCTCCCATGTAAGTTACAATTCATCCCAAATTCAAGCTATTAAGTATATGGACAAGTATATTAGCCTTATAATCCATCCAAAAACATTAGGCTTCCCATATATTCGAATTTGCAAGAGAAAGATACCATTTAACATAGGAATTCTAGCTAGTGTGGGCCCCATAGTCTCCATCTATTTTCATGCTCTATTGCCACATCCATTTTCTATTGTATTTATTTAATAAGATAAATTATTAAATATTTATCCCCTTATAATGTATAAACATCATTTATTATCCCCCTTATTCCAAATCTCAAAGCTTCCACCCCTAACCTAGGAAACTAGTGATTTTCCTCCTTGGCAATTATTTGATTTTTAGCATCCATTTGACAACTTTCATGAATATGGAAAATGATATTTGGCCATTGTGGACCAATGTAAAATTTGGGACATTACAAATCCTTCCTTCCCAATATTTCTTGTCCTCGAGCAATTTCAAACATGGTTGTTGAAGAACCTGCTTTCTATATGATTCTTTGAAGTTGCCACTAAGCTTCCCACTTTGAGTCTTTGAGATTCCATGAATATTTCAGAGAGAAACCACAATGCTTGCTGCTGCACTACTCTGATTAACATCACCTAATTAAGTGGGGAATCCATATCCCATACTTCTTGTTTCCCAAAGAATTTGAAATCAATCGGACTAAAAATTGTACCAGGGTCCCTTTGCTTGCATTGCACTCCAATAATTAAGAGTGCTCTCCAACCCATACCATTTGAAAAGAGAAATCCTGGATCCCATTTTCTTGTATGCATTATTCCAAACATCATGAGTGCATAATATATATCATCAAAGTATATAAAAACATAATAATAATGTACATCAAGGAGGTGCCTCACCAATAAATCATGAAAGTGCTTATACCTCCCAATGAGTAGACTACCATTTGCCAAGTGCATACAAGATTCAAGTGAGAAATCAGTATGATCCAATGACATAGGTGAGGATCTCATGTCCCACTATTCTTCTCCAAAGATATATAATGTGCATCAATATAATCAGCCATGTGCTCTTTCATCCAAGGAGTGAATGAAGAATCTCTACCAAAATCTGAACCAAATAATGAGCAAAGAAAACATGAAGACTTCAAGTGGATCAAAGAAGTCTCATAAATACAACCATGAATATGTATATCATCATGAAATAACAGAGGATTTTTCTTCTAATAATAATTTTCTTCAATCACATATCTCTTCACCCAAGTGTGTGATGAAGTTCCTCCAACATCAAATAGACTAGGCAAGGAGCAAGGAAAATCATGAGTCTCCAAGTGACTCAAGTGAACATCATAGGTGCACCCATGTAGATGTGTATAATCATAATGTAAACAAGGATTCTTTTGAAAATGTAAATAAGATGGTTCTCTAATAATTACATCATCAAAAGGAGAAATAGAATGTCCATGCTCTTCATGTGGCACCATAAAAAAGAAACCTTTCACCCATACTTCATTAGGGTGACTGCTGCAAAATTTAGAAGTGTAGGATGTAGGAGAAAGAACCAACTCACCCAAATGATCATTAAGTGAAAAATTGTCATAATGTGAAGGATCCATAGTGGTAGTATTATGCACCTCCCTTAAAAATGCCAAACTTTCCTCATAGTTTGGTTTCAATGTAGTGGAATCATGCAATTCTCCCAAAAGTGTGTAACCCGTTTCAAGAGGAAACTCAAGTTCATCTTCCACCACAACAAGTGATTGTCTCTCATCAATATTATCTTCAAATACATCAAGAACATGCAATTTTTCATGTTTCTCATGATCCATCATGTCATGAGAATCCTCCAAATAATCTACCTTATGAAAATCTAAAACATCAGAGGAAAAACAAGTGTCTTGCAACTTTTCAAGAAGTTGCTCATTTTGAATTGTGAGCTTATCAATAAATTCATTATTCTTCAAGTAGGATTCATGTAACCATTCAATAAGCTCAATGACATTTTTTCTATCAAAAATCAAAGACATGAAATTACCTTTGATGTTGCACATTGCTCTTTGAATCTTCTCCATGTCTTCAAGGAATGATGGTTCCTCCAAGGAAGTAGCTCTCTAACAAGAATTTGATACCAATGCTTGAGTGTCATGGAGTATTCTAAGGGCCTCTTGGATCTTCTTCGCATTCATATTTAAGGACCCTTCAAGAAAATGAGGCTCTTGCAAATGAACCTCCTCATCTTCTTCCTTCTTGCTTGGACCAACTTCATGAAGCTCAAGTGGTGATGGGGAAGTTGATCTTGTTTCTTCTTCAACTGCTACAAGGTATTCATTTTTAGTTTTAATGGAAGTTTGTCTTGTAGCAACACTTTCAAAATTGATCTCTATGTCACCAACATAGAGGTGTGAGCACCCATCAGTAGGTACTCCTTCATAGTTCAAGCATCCATCAATAGATGCTCTTTGGTCCATGTCCATAGGAGAATTTGTTTTAGAATGATATTAAATAGTTTCAAGGTACTCTTCTTCCTTCTCATGTGACGTTTCCTCATCTTTTTCAAAGTCATTTAGGAGTGAATTTTGATCCTCTTCATGTAATGCCTTTTCTTCTTCACCACCCACAGAAATTTGTAGCTCCTTGGTATCCTCCCTACTTTTTCATTGATTATTATTCCTTAATGAGTTCTTATTTGAATTATTTTTTATAAATTCCTTCAACCAATCATTAAGGTCTCCACAATGAATAGTTTTATGTGCCAATTTGAATGCTTGATTAACCTGCCTGGACATATCATCACCACATGGCTTAATGAATTTCTTCAATTCATATATACCATACATAACTTAAATAGGTTCCAAGACCATGCTCTGATATCACTGTAATGTCTCCTTTTTGGAATTTTTTTAAAATGCCCAATTTTCCATTTTTTTCACAATTTTGGCTCTTGACTAGTTTTGATGTCTAGACCTCCAAATTGACCCAAATGCTTCCAAATTTTATATGAAGGTACATTAATTATAATATAAATTAAAAACCATGATCATGTATGTTTTTTTACCTCCCAATTACTTCTACAAACTTGTTTAATGTTCTAATTCAAGGTAGGATTCTTTACTAGCAAATTGGGGCTCCAATTCCCCCTAGGTAATTGTTGGAAATGGCTTCACAAATGATCCAAAAGTCACTTTAATTTATGAACAGAGGCTGGTTATGTGTAAGATAAATTTTCAAAGTCTCATATGCATCATGGTTTAGTTTATACAGTCTGTTATGACTCTTTCCAAAACAACCCCCAAGTCACAATTTCGACCCTTGGGGAAAATGCAACAAATCTTCTCCCAATGCAATAAAAATGAGTAAAATGGATTCCAATGCTTAAGAAATGAACATGAGACTTGAAATAAACATTAATCACATTCCATAAATCATAAATTTATCATATATACATTCCTCCATTCGAAATAATAAGCATTACCATGGCATATATCAAAATGGAGTGGAAATGGTAATTGTTTGCTCATTAAAAGTCATTTTGACAGACAACTCTTGAGAATTTGAACTTGAAATTTTTTTAGAATGAATAAAATAGAATATTTAACTGATTCCAATAATTAATGGACAATTAAATACTCTCCCAATTCGAAATCATCAGCATTACAATGGTTCACAGCAAGATAGTGGGGAAATGACACTATTTCTTCATTGTTCAACATTTTTACATGAATTATTTTGGGTATTTCGACATAAGAGTATTCTAAACATGAAATATAGATCATATACATCAGAAAATAATATAATGAGCATTATAATCTTCCCCAAAGAGATCAATATCTCACCCAAAGCGCAATCCCTCCATTGGCATGAATATGGTGTGAAAACTGGAAATAGTTGAGAGAGAGTGCTGCAATAGAAGAATACAAATTATTTCCATAGCTTACACCTACAAATAAGACTCCATTAAATATCCATGAAATACCTGATTGGCCTTTCCAAACACCAACTAGGATGGGAATATTTCACCCTCGAAATTGGCTTAAGCAAGAAAACTAGTCATCCACTAGCTCTCACAATTCACAAATGAGATAAAGCTTCTTCTCATGGATGATCCTTGTATTTTATAAAAATTATTGGTATTATAAGGTTCCAAATCCATCCATAAACCAAAGACAAGTCTAATTGGTGTGGCTGCTGATGCTATGCCATGTGGCCTCTCTCTTCACCTTCCCTCTTCTCCTAAATTTGAGTAGGAGCCTCTTGGCCTTCTCCAACTCCCAATTTCGACCTCCAAGATGCTCTATTCAGGACTGAAATGTCAGTATGTTAGTATGTCAGCCTTTATATCTGACTTGGTTCATAACTGTCATAGAATCTCCATCATTGGTGTCATAGCTGTCATAAATGTAAGGGGAATCTAGCCAAGTGTCCATGAAATTCCCATTTGGCTCTTCCTCTCCCATGTAAGTTACAATTCATCCCAAATTTGACATATGAAGTATATAGACAAGTATATTAGCCTTATAATCCATCCAAAAACATTATGCTTCCCATATATTCTAATTTGCAAGAGAAAGATACCATTTAACATAGGAATTCTAGCTAGTGTGGGCCCCATAGTCTCCATGTGTTTTCATGCTCTATTGCCACTTCCATTTTCTCTTGTATTTATTTAATAAGATCAATTATTAAATATTTATCCCCTTATAATGTCTAAACATCATTTATTATCCCCCTTATTCCAAATCTCAAAGCTTCCACCCCCAACCTAGGAAACTAGTGATTTTCCTCCTTGGCAATTATTTGACTTTTAGCATCCACTTGACAACTTTCATGAATATGGAAAATGTGAATTGGCCATTGTAGCCCAATGAAAATTTGGGACATTACATTCGACCACCTCCCCTTGGGATCTGAAATGACAACAATCAAATGTCAACTCCTACAAGAAATTATGAAAGTATAAAACAAAATTTAAAAATAAAAATTAAGTTTTCAAATCTTAAATATCTCACCTCAGACGAGACCATAAGTGGTGAGTGGGGTACCCTCCTCCGTGATCCAAGTCTCTCACCAATGCCACCCTTCAACATTTAAATAGTAAGATAACTCATACAATTTACTTCCCATGTTAATTTCCGTTAACACTGCACGAGATTTTCATAAAATAATCAATCTCATCATGAACACATCAGGCTAGTCCTCGAGGCTGGCAGGTGGAGCAGTGGGCTGGTCCTGCTCTGATGCTAGGGTGGATGGAATTGAAGAGGATGTAGCCACATAGAATTTGGATACAAAACTAGGGAGCTCGGTGAGAGAGGGCGTAGAATCGAGTGGGTGAATTGGTGATGTAGGGCGATAAACCCCAACTGGTTGTAGAATTGAATAGGCCACCCTGGAAGGGGAAACGAGGGTGGTGGGGGAATATTGGGGAGGGGGATGAGGTCTGGGATGGGTTGGAGGGATGGGTAATTGTGGATGGATGGTGTATCATGGTCAGAGGGGGGAGGGTGGAAACATGGGAAATTGCAAGGGAGGGGGGGGATGGGTGTGGCAGGGGGGAGTGAGCGAAGGTTATGACGAAGAAGGGGGAGCTGGATGGAAATGTGGTGGTGGATGGGATGCAAGGGATGGATGGAACGAGGTGGGGAGGGATGTATGGAAATGAACATGTATGCCAAGGGCTACACTTAGCATATATGGTGGTAAAAAGGCAGTCGGTGGAGAGATACTGACACCGGCGTGCCTATGTGCTCGGACCTAAATATATATTCATGGCCTTGTATATTAGTACATAAAAAATATAACCATACAAATTTAAGACATCAAAGCTGAAATTAAATTTATAATTTATTACAGGATACCTGCACATGAGGGGATCTATTGATCCCCAGCGGGGATAGCTGATCACACACTCCTGTGGACACCTGTGCAAACAAAAAAATATTTAGATTCAATTACTAAATATTAACTACATTGGATGAAAACGATTAACTAATAACATTACACTTAATTACTGAAAGAAAAATATCTGTGTGTATGGTGTTGTGATGTCCTCTGTAGCTTCCATGGCTCCATCTAGGTTGAAGAAACCAACTTCCTCCCACTTAGGTGTTGGATACTCAGCACTGAATAGCTATACATTAAAACAAATCAAGTCATCAACATCTCATTCTAAGTTAAACTTATTAGAGATTATGAAATTGCATAACGAATAATCAATACTTGAACACTAAATAAAACAAAAACTAACCTGATTTAAGTAGCTCTCTATGGCATGCTTTTACATGGGAACATGGCATGGATGCCCACAATGAGAACAACAATGTGGCACTGGTCCGGTCGAGCTGGATCATTAGAGAGAATTTGAGGTCAAAAATGGGCCTCCTAAGAGATGTACTACAAAAATATAAGATATATTAAAATATTATGAGTTAGGGGTTTTATG
>LPNX010096221.1:290245-330946 GCA_001517045.1 Pseudotsuga menziesii
GGGGTGGTCCTGCTCGCTCTATGATGACAAAGCCACAAATGTGGTATGCCTAAGAAGGTGTCATGTGGCACGTCTAATGGAATCATGCATCTCATCTATATCACTACCTAACCCAAAGGGTTGAGGAAGTGGGTTTGGCTCTCGCCTGGGTGCAGGAGGTCCTCTGAGTGGGTTCCAGTGGCCGTGAGGTCGATCTTGGACTGAGTCAAAAATCAATGCCCTGGAACCCTAACATGGAACCCTAACACAAACTCTGCACACAATTTCCTAAGAAAATACTATGGGACCTCGACATTGTTGCATAGAGGCTTGTCAAAAAACATGAATTATCTCTTCCTCCAGTTTTCTCTCCATGGCTAGTAATTACACCAGTCCATGCAAACTCGCCTCTTCCTCAGATCTCAAGGCTGTCCTGTTCTCAGATCTGTAACTTTGCTCCACTATTGGGCTTTTTTGATATTAAGTTATTTTATATCTTCTTTGGATATACCAGTGCCATAATTTTCTCTCATTTGATCCCTATATTGGCTCAAATTGGTTATCTCACTGTGGGAAATGTTGATAGAATCTATTATGTTTTGTAGTGATGTGGAAAGGGAAACTCAAGAGGGTTCCCTAGAGTTCTTTAGTTCATCACTCAATATTCTTAACTGGCTTAACTCTCCATGTAATTCATCTTCGGAGTTTTCTAGTGGTTCACCAAATCCATCTTCGGGGTTTTCTTCGTTTAGTTCAGGTTTTATTGGGTCCTCTGATTAGTTTGTTTCACTCCTTTGTTGGGATGGTTCATTGGTATTTTTCATTATGTTTAGGTAATTTGTATCTGCAATATCAATTTTTTTAATTTTATATTTTATTTGAAAAACAAAAAAATGCTACTCCATCTACCTTACTCCAATGCCGTGGGTGTCGTTTTAGGCTACTTGGACACTTGCTTTGGGCTTCGTGGGTCATTTTGACCTTGTTGGATGTCATTTTCGATAGATTTTGTGCTTGCGGGTCATTTGTGAATGAAACAAAAATGTTCACTGTTTTTTTTAATACAGGTATGCGTGTGCGTCCCTGTATGCATATGCACAAAACATGTGCACGCGTCCAGGGACGTGTGCACGCCCATACACGCGTGCATGTCATTAGGGGCATGTGCGCACTCTTTTTGTCCACATTGGCAATCTGATGTGGAGGTTCTCCATTGCCGAAGAAAAAACGTGTGCACACGTCCAAGGGTGCATGTGCGTTCCTATTTGTTTCCACTAGCGCACTCCCATTGCTTCATAATTGGGTAGCAGCTTCTTGCGGGCACCCTTATTCCAATAGTGATACAACTAAATTAAATTTAGATGAACTCCATCTCTTAGCATGAGAATTTGACCTTGCTTGCACTGAAACCATGCAACAAGAAAAATTACTTAGGTAATGTGCAACTTATGAACTCCATGTGGCAGTTGGGAATGATGTTGATGTGCATAAGGCTTAGTCTAAGATTTATATAAAATATTAAATTAACTATTAAACTATTAGCTTAATTCCAATGATGATACACCTATGAACCTAACTTCAAATTGCAGTCAAAAGGATTGTAAACTATTCCAAGCTTTATCTAAAACCTGTCAAGTTTATTGTTAGGATAAACCTGAAAATAATGCATGGTTTATTTAAGAATGAAAATCTTATGGCAGAAAATAGTTCTAGGATTTTAAAATGGTTCCTTTGGTTACAAAACTTTGATTTTGACATTGTTTATAAACGAGGTTATTTAAATTGTGTTGTTGACATGTTAACCAGAGAAGAACTATAGGAGAATCCTAGCCTCAATATGTTCAGCTATGGAGCATCCAGCTCGTCAAATAAAAAATCCAAGGCCCGGATCTTCAATGATCCATTGTCAGAAGAAGAAAGAGAATATTTTTTGAATTGCGCCAACAAAAAGGAAGTAGATAAATATCTGGCACTCTCTTTGATCCAACAAGTAAATGCCTCTCCTCTGAAAATTAAAATCTTGGAGAGATGGGAAAAACAAGCCTCTAAAGGCTTAGAAAATGCTCTCCACCAGCTTCAACAACTCAATCATGTTTGGATTGACACAACCTATACGAATGGACGAGAATTTTATTATGTGGATATAGGCCTAGGATTTTTGACATGGAATAGCTACAACCTCATATTGCAATTTCGCAGAGAACGAGGAGAAACAATAATCTGTGGAGATCATTCTACACTGGTGCAACAACAATGATCGGGATGGACAAAATTTTTTCTTGGAAAATTCTATTCAAGGAAAGATTGGGTTCAACGACATGCCAATTTCATCTTACACCTTCAAGAAGACATGATCGCAGCACACCACAATCATATGTGGTTTAAATTTAAGCTCCGACATCTTGGAGGAGCTTACTCCCCTCTTGAACCTCCTATTTTCACTCAACAGAAATATAGAAGAATGGACAAAAATGGTCACCTCTTGGATAATAAAATTCATACGTGAAGGATTCCTCTAAATACTAAATTCAAATCAATTTTCCAAGGAGAATTCTGTTGTATTCCTAATGGAGTCATGATCGGGTCCGATGTGGAACAATGCTTTTCAACATGCTTATTTCTAGACACCGAATTTAGTTTTGATAGTGACTCTGACAGATTCGCTGGCTGTGCATGTGGGGAAAACCCATGTATTTGAAATCATGACAATGAATAATGAAAAGCATCGCGGGCCACTAATAGTAGCTCCACTATGTAAAAAGTCTATTCTAGTTGTTAGTCCATAGATTCTTTCACATGGATTGGGTGACTTACCCAACAAAAGGTGTGATTTGATCCGTGTGTCGAGCACTGTGTATGCTCTCTCTCTACGCATCGAGCAAAAAACTGGGATCAAAAGCAGTGATCTCACTTGTAACGAGTCTGTAAAACCAGTAGCGTATGCTCTCCCTTTGTCCATAGTGTGATTACCTGGGATCAAAAACTCTGGTTAGTGTAAGTTTGCACTTGTGATGATCTTCTCCCTCCAAAGACAAACAAGCTTTGTTTGCGTCTGTATTAAGAAGCTGCATCTTCTGAATTTGTGTTCGTGTTCGATATTGGAATCTCTTGGGTCTAGTTAGTGTAATTTTGTGCTTGTGATGATCATCTCCCTCCGAAGACAAACAAGCTTTGTTTGCATCTGTATTAAGAAGCTACGTCTTCTGAAGTCGCGTTCGCATTCGATCTTGGCATCTCTTGGTATCAGATCCAGCGTGAAATTTGTATCATCTCTTTTTACTTGTAAGTTTCAGAAGCTCTTTTAATCAAATTCCAGTATTAAATTAAGAAAATCTCTCTATGCATTATTAATATGAGGACAGAGTTCATTTCTTGCTGTAAAAGTATCTGTGTTGAATAGTTTTGATATCTGATTCTGTTTCATAGTTTTGGTTGCTATAGCCGTTGCTTTTAGGTGTTGTAAGTCCACTAGTGTTGTATCTTAGTAGACCCGTAGGATATCTTCAGGCCCAAAACTATTTCTTTACTACCCAATTACAGAAAGTGTTCAATGGATCCTTCAATGGACTCTGTAGGGATGACATCTCTGGATTGCCAATTTGCAAATCAGTCTATAGTCTCTCTAGCTAAAAGGAGATCATCCTTTCAAGATTCTGGAGCTTCTTCTTCCATTATAACTATTGATGATACAATACCTTCCCCTGACTGGAAATTTCCTGAGATATTACCCTATGAGTTTTATAAAATGAAATGGTGGCAATATAAGTCCAGCACACAAATTAAAATTAGTTCCTTGGATATCACTTTCACTAACCAGGAAGAGCCCATTCACATTAATATCATTGAGAAAGAACAAATTGACTGGGAAAAGACAAAAGGTTACAAATATGTGCATCTAGGCGCTGTCAAACTAGGACTTGTCCCATTAGTACAACCCTATATGAATGTTTCTTCTTTGTGTTTTGTTTTGGATACTCGACACTTAGATTTTGCTGATGTTTTAATTGGAGGTTTCGAGGACCTTTTTTTGGTACTATCTTTTCTAAATATTCTGTCAGCTTGGATGACACCTACATCTATGATTTACTTAAATCCTATATTCGTCCTCTAGGTTTTAAAATGGATACTGGCTCCAAAATCATTTAGCTTAAATCTCTAGTTCTCATCCTCATTGGAAAGGATTCCCTTCCACCTCTTACTCCTAAATTCCATGAAAGTTTGCGCTTGCTTAGCATCATGGAAACTCATAAGTCTAAAAACTCCACCCCTATCACATTTGACTGGACTGGCATTAGTTACCCAAGGAAATGGGAGGTAAGATACAGAGAGTTAAGAGACTTTGACAAAAATAAGAACCAACAACTATCTATTCCTAAACCCCTTTTCTTTAATAGATTTTCAAACTCTTCTAAATTTCCTAAAGGGTTTCCTTCTCCTCAATTTCCTCCACCTCTTGTAAAATCTTCCTCTATGAACAATACTTCTAAAAAATCAGCCTTGTTTGAACTCTATTTTTCTTCCCGCCTTTCCTTTTCAAGTGTTCATAACAATGAGCATAAAGTTCAGCATGCAGACTTCCCTTCTTGCAAAAAAGCACTTGAGAAACTAAAAATCAGAAACAAAGGAGTAATCTTGTACATGATGTCTCTCCCTAGAAATGGACTTGGTTTCACCTCCACAAACCCACAAGGTGATACCTTGTTCCATCCAGGAAGAAATCTTCCTGATACTCCATTCCTATAGTTCTCTCATGATGGTCTTTCTAAAAGAGAGTTCATGCCACATAGATCATCAACTCCACACGAACCTGTCTCTGATGAACTAAAGTTGCTTAATTACAGTAATTATCAACAACAACTAACTGGCCAAAATATAGATGACATAGCCTCTGATATTATGCTTCTAAGGAAAAAAACACAGACCGAGAAAGAACGCATTACTTTGCTAGAAGCTAAAATTGATCACTTTCTTGCAGGTCAAGAAGAAGTAAAAACTACAATTATGTTAGCAAGTGAAAAGTTAGAAAAAAGGCTAGATGTCTTAGGTAAAATGATGGCCAGAACCTAGAATGTAAATAATAAAAGGAATCCTGTAAGCCAAACTACATTAGAGCTTGCAGCTAAAGGTCATAAAGCCAAACATGAAAGAAGATACTCATTTGGAATGATGAGTATTCAAGAAGATGACCAAAGACTAGAATTCTTTTTTGGTCAAGAAATGGAAGACCAAGCTGAACTTAAGGAGTTAAAATATATGGTCTCCCAGTTTAAAAGAATTTCGAATGCCCTTTCAGATAAATATTTATCAGCATTCAAAATCCCTAAAAGAGAAAATGTTGGATCTTCAAACCCAACCAATCAAGAGCACAACCATCCCTAGATAACAGGACTGTTGGGACTCAGAAATGTAACTTTTTCATCCACTTTATCTTCCACTATTCCTCACATTTCATCGTCCCATTAACCTTTTATCATACCATTTCCATACATATATGTGAGTTTCACCTTATTATTTACACTTTATTTATTTTTAGTATTATAAGTGAATTTATGATTAAATATTAGAAAATTAACATGTTTTTCACTAATATCTCAAAGTATGGATGAGATTTGTAACGTGTAGGAATATGTGAAGGATTAATTCAAATAAAAGACTTCACATATATCTCCTCCACCATTTCAAGGAGATAGTTATGCAAAGAATATTCCAAGGAGAATATCATGGAGATTTGGTTGAGATACATGTGGAGGATTGGTGAGAGATATGTGGAGGATTTGAAGAGATCATATCTTGTAATAATAGGAAAGTATAAGTTGAGTGGTTGAGTGAATAGTGGATCTCTCATTATGAGATGGTTATTTCCTTCATGTATAAAAGAGAGTGCTCTCTCTTCATTTCAATAATCTTAAATCCTAGATTATCTTAGAATATCTTAAATCTTAGATTATCTTAGAGAATAGTAGATTGTAGAAGTTAGTCTTGACTTTGTAATATAGAGAAGGGAATTCTTATTTTTTGTTCATAATCTTATGTATGATGCTTTCATGATTTATAATTGATTCTTGTGATGTAAATTAAGATTGTTTTATTATTAATGTGAGCTCACATGTGTTGTCTTGTTGCTCTTCATATGTTGTCTTTCTTTTATGCAATTTAATTTCAACCGTGTGTTTCATCTTCCTGCATTAGATTAGCAATTGCATGTTTCAGCTTAAGGGGGATTAGATTAGATTAGTCTTAGTTTCACGGGGGGTTAGATTAGCTTAATTTTGCTTCAGTCTTGCATATACTTTGCATGTGCTTCGTAATCCTACGAACCTCAGATTGACAAATTAAATGGCTAGGAAATTACTACAACAGAATTAAAATGACATTAATTCGGCCCAACAAGGACCTCCTCCTCCTTTTGATATAGAAATGTCAAAACTTCCTAAAACTTCTCCTTCATCAGTTCCTCGTTCTCTTAGTTTCGGAATAAATGGAATGAATAACTTGATCTCCCAAATTCTTGATCAACCTGTGTTGAACATACAACGCCAATGCCATGCCCAAATTCGAACCGCTACTCAACTCTTATCAAATTGGATATTATACAAAAGAACATAGGACAACACAATAACTAGCCAACAATTAGCACTCTAGCTGGTTACTGAATTTTTAGGATTAGCTTCAGAATGGTGGCGCTGGATTCCCCAAGAATCCAAAGAGGAAATGTTAAATGCAGGAGATGCATACCAACAAATTCTTACTTCTCTCAGTAAATAATTATATGGTCCTGATGAAAATGAAGGTTATGAACATCTTGCATATTTGTTTATGTCAGCCAGAATATGTGACCTCAATAAAAGTGAAGAATACTTTTGCTATATGCAATTGAATGTTAATTTCTTCTAGCAATGTTGATAAGCCTGCATATCTAAAGCATTATTTAAGAAGTTTTCTTGGCCATGTTCCCGATGCTATTGAACATCATCCTAAAAATAAAAACATCCCCTTTTCAGGTCTTTCTCTTTCTCAATTGCATGGATTCATCATGGAAACTTGGCATGAACATTGCATGGAGAAAAGAGTAGCTAAAGATTTTAAGCGACACTCTTCAATGTTTTCCCCTGGTTCCTACAAAGATGTTGCAAAAATGCCAGATTGGGGATGTGGTGCCCACAATAGAGGACACTTTGTGTGCGATTCATGTAGTTGTAAAAAGAAAAAGCATCCAAAGTATACCAGTGCACCTAGATTTCATCCAGATAAAGGCTACAAGCATAAAAAAGGAAAAAATTTAAGAAAATATCTGAACCTGCAGATAAAGAAAAATGTTTTATTTGTGGTAAAAAGGGTCATTGGGCTAACAAATTCCCAAATAAGAAGAAAGGCCAAGACTTGCTGCTATGTTATCAGAAGAACTTGATCCATCTTGGTGTACAACAGGAGATTACCCTGAAGATGAAATTGTCTTCATACCAGAAGAAGGTGATTCCTCTGATTTCAACCCTATTTTAGACAAATTTTCCCTTGATTCATCTGAATCTCATTCTTTTGATTCTGATGAAGACACAAATTTAGGAGGATGTTCTGGTCCTCTTGATTTCATATTTTATATGTTCTCTTCTAACCCGCCTAAGGTCTCTTTAGAATTTAGGATTGTTGAAATTGACAAAGAATTTTCTGAGACTCCAGTTCATCAATATATAAAAAGGAAACATCTAAAAGATGAAAAGAGAAAGCTTTTAAAAATAATAAAATCAAAAGAGAAAGTGTTAGCAGCAAGAGAGAAATTTGTCTCTCCATAAATTAGCAAGAATCCAACATTCTACCAACCTACAAATTTATACAAAGGCTATCCTGATCATCATGAGGATAGACAAAAGTTCAGAAAAGATAAAGATAATATGCTTAGACTACAAATCAAAGATAAGCAGAATTCTTTAAAGCAGCTGGTAAAATAAATAGAGGAATTGAAAAGAATGCTTGAAATAACAATCAGAGAAAGAGACCAGTCTTCTGATGAAGAAATGTGCAGAGCCTATGCTGAATCACTACAGTCACCAAAATTTGTTGAAAGTACAAAACATTCTCAGCACACTAGCGACTCAGAAGAAGAAGATTGCCACACACAATGAAGAACCATCGCTAGGCTCTTTAGGGTTTTTCACTAGTCCTAAATATTTCATTAAAATAAATTTTTGTCCATCTAGATACAAATCTTTCGAGCTTGATTGCATGATAGATTCAGGTTTCCAAATGAATTTGGCAAAAGGAAATGCTATACCATTGTTTTACTGGGAAAAAACAAACGAACATGGTGTAGCCATTGAAGGAACTCCTATACAACTCAAAGGAAGAGTTTCAGATTTTCCAATAAGCATAGGAGGAATAAAATAAGTTCTGCACCTCAATAGACTAGATGATCTTAAGGAAGGTTGCATAATAGGCTCACATTTTTTACATAAAGTCATCCCCATTACAGTCGATGAGCCCAATATGATTTTTACTTATACAATAAATGGAAGAAGAGTTTCCACCTCTTTATACTATTCTGCTTCCTTCAAATGTAAGAATCTTGTTCCCCAATCTAACCCCACTCCCAGTCTTGCAGAACTGTTCAAAATGGAAAGATGCATCGCCTATGCAGAAATGCATAAGGAATCTGCCATCTCTGAAATTTCCTCAAAATTAGAGAAGGATTGCACCTCAGAGTCACCTAATGCATTTTGGACTAGAGAAAAGTACTTCATCTCTTTACCTTTTAACCCTATGGAAAAACCAAAAGCCCCAAAAGCCTCTGCTACCCTCGTGTCTCCCTCAAAAAGAGAATTCCTTGCAAACGAAATCAAATAACTATTAAACGATATACTTATTTGTTCCTTAGTATATATAGACGAGAAAAGAAGTGGGCATTAGTATATATAGACGTGTTCCTTATTTGTTCCAAAAATTTGCAGGAACATTTTAAACATCTTCAAGAATTTTATTCTTTGGTTTTTAAACATGGGTCACGGTTTTGTCAAAATCCAAAATGGAAATTGGCAAAAAGGATATTGAATTTTTAGGATATAAAATAAGTAAAGGGTAGGTGATTCTTCAAGAACATGTCTTGAAGGTTTTTGTTCACTTCACTGATCAGATCTTGGAAAAAGTTCAACAGCAGAGATTTTTGGGAAGCCAAAATTATATTAGGCCATTCTACAAAGGACAGACAGATGACATTCATTTATTGCAGCAACGACTTAAGAAAAATCCACCACAATGGAATAAAGATATGACAAATGCACTAAAGACAAAAAAAAAAAAAGTGAAACACTCCCACAAGGATCTAGTCAAACAGTGATTGATAATGGTGAAATGAAAACATTATCAATATATATACCTCTCCACATATTTCAAACATATTAATCTTAATCATATGATGGTTACTAATACATATTAACTTATAAATTAGTTTTTTATTTTATTTTTTATATTTAGAAATGAAAAAAAAAGTGCATAGGGTAGCCATATATCTCTTTACATTCAAGTTTTCAACCTACCCAAACTAATTAATACTACTCGATTTATTGCATTTAATTAAAATGATTAAAAGTTAGCAGAATCAGAAAAGTGTGATTCGATTGCTTAGAGCCTTTAGGTTTCAAATTACTCACCGTGTAATGCACTGGAAAAAAAATTGACAAATTATTGTCATATGGCAGGCCGATAGAGCGGATTAATCTATTATAAAATCATTGGTAGTGCAACTGCTGTTTTTTAAATGGTGAATCTGAAATTGGTAGTGCAACTGCTAATTTTTTTTAACGGTGAATCTGAAATTCGTAGTGCAACTGCTAATTTTTTTTAACGGTGAATCTGAATCTGAATATGGGTAGCCTCGTGTCCGCCGCGGCTGCAAGCTGACGAAAGTTGGCATATTTTTGTTAGGCCATGGTGGAAAAGTTGGTGTAGGATTGCATAGGAGAAATAGTGAATGCAAGCGGGTTGGAGATTGATATGAAAGTTCTGTCATGTTTATAGTTAAGAGCATGTGTTTCCTCTTACGAGGTCACGGGTTCAAATCTAGAGGGGGTAGTGTATGTACACCTCTGTAGACTTTAGCAGTTAAATGGCTGCCCAGAGGGGGTCCCTTGTCCCACAAACAAGGGGGTCTCATACACCAATTTGGTGTCTCGATGACCTTAAAAATAGATTATTATTATTATTATTATTTAGTAAATGGAGATTAGGTTATGTGTATTATATCTCTAAAATGTTTAAACCATGCCTAAAATAAAGGAGAAATGGAGTTTGACACAGTTAGATAATGTAGGAATGCTATTGAATGAGCGCTCTATAAATCAGGTGAGTAGGACAAAAGACAACTAAAATTCTAGGTTTTTTGGTCTATTTTTATAAAACCAGTCAAAATTATTTCAAAAAATTGTTATTTTTGTAATTTTGTTTTCCTAACAATTGTAATTACCAAAAAGTTGAGCTTGAGATAGACTATACTGTTAGAGGAAATAGGATTCAAGAACTGCGGGGATCAGTCACCGGGAAGCAGGAGTAGTTTAAGGTGGCATATAGTATACAGCAATATTGGAGAATAAGTAAAATGGGGTTTCCTCGGCCCATTTTTAATAAAAACTGGCCAAACTTATCCCTTAAAATTGCTATTTCTGCAATTTTGTTATCTCAGCAAATGTCTCAAATACCCTATTTTAAAACTATCTAAATAAGAGAAATTGCTATTTAAACACTAAAAATTAATACTAAATGGGAAATTGCTATTTAAACACTAAAAATTAAGATTTGAGCAAAAATTGGTCTACTCGATTCCATAGGGTTTGGAGCCTTTTGGTTAGGGCTTATACTCCTAAATGGCATTGTCTCTGTACCATACATACATACATATATATATTTATTTTTATTTATTATAATTCTCAAGAAATAACATAAAAATAGTTAAATCATAGTTTTTTTAAGTTTTTGGTAATTCTCACAAAATAATTCTTACAAAATAACAGCAGAAGCCATAGAGGAGGGTGAGCAAGGCAGAGAGCCGGAGCGTAGAACAGGCCGAAAGCTCCACTGGCAAGGAGCAGAACCAGGAGTAGCCTCCTGCCAGGGGAGAACAACGAAAGCCAACGAGTAACCAACAACCGTCGAAGGGATATCCACAAGACCGGCCCAGCAGGAAGCCGACGAGGGCATCAGGACGAAGCCCTAGCAGGAGCCACAGACGCAATCATTTTTTTGCTCAGAATCTGAGATATCCATCGTAAAATATTTGAATTCTATTATCCATTTATCTTTTTTTTATTATCAATGCATTTTATTATTATTAATCCACGTATCCTGCATGTGGCAGATATAAAAATTATTTGTCCTTAATTTTGTATTTATTTAAATTTTATTATTATTATCAATCTATCTTTTTATTATTATCAATGCATTTTATTATTATTAATTCAAAAATAAATAATCAGTAAATTTTTAATCAATATTATTATCATTAATGTAACATTTCTAATAAGTGCTAGATAGTAGCTAATTCCTGCGGCTTTATATAAAGATAGTTAAATTGCATTTTAACAGAGTTAAACCACTTTAATATGGATAACCTAAACTAAATAAATATAATGTAATATAAATCATCCACCTGGATTCTTGTAAAATGAATATAATGTCATATTAATGGTGTGTTGTCATTGTTTGTATCTTTCCTCTTTTTTCATAATGTAAACTAAATAAATATAATGTAATATAAATCATCCAAGTGGATTCTTGGCAAATGAATATAATGTCATATTAATGGTGTGTTGTCATTGCTTGTAGCTTTCCTTTTTTTTCATTAAGCATAAGCATAGTCAACTTAGTTCAAAATTGACATTTATAAAGTAGAAAAATGACAATAATTAAAAGCAAGGTTTTTATTAATATCAATAACTAATTTTGAATCTTAGATTATTGGAAAAAGATCTAATGGTACATGAATGTTGTGTTTTCTTTATTAAGGGATAGCTTTACTTTTTACAATTAGTATTAATATTTCAAAATTAAGATTAGATACAATAAATCTAATTCAAAATTGACAATAACTATCATTAAATTTGCATTAAAACATTTCTTAAATAACTACCATTAAATTTGTATTAAAACATTTCTTAAATAAATAATATTGTGCATGAATGTTATGTTTTCTAGGCATGAAAAACATTTCTTAAATAAATAATACTGTTCATTAAATGTCTCCATGAGTAATCATGCTCTATAATTGATTATTCTTTTATGTTATGTTTTTCATATATTAGAACCATTTTTTGTTCATTAAATATTTTTATAAACATTCAATAACATGAAAGAAACAAAAATGTAGTTTTACCTTGCTTTTACTTGCTAATTAAATATACTTTTTATTTATATTTTATTAAAATTTACTGTTTTTTGAAAAAAAAAACTTAAATAAAGTTTTATTTATATTTTATTAATTTTTATAGTAAATAATATTTATTATTATGGTTCTATAAGGTGTCATAGACGAGTCTCATATACCTTCCATGTGGGTGAAGTCTCAAAAAACTTTTATTATTATTATCTATTTTGATTCATGAGGACAAGCCTTTAAGGACCTTTATTGTTTAATATGTTTTTTCATAGGTGATATAATTGATTTATTTGTTCTTTATTTAATTGAGGTATATCATGTTTGTTATTTTCGTTGAGGAAAAAAATAACATGGCTTTTGCAGCCTCACATACAGTTACATTCTTTTTCTCAACAACCCCATTTTGTTGGGGGTTGTATGGAACTGACAACTGTCTACAAATCCCTGCATCACTATAGAACTCATTAAAAGTATGGGAATCAAATTATCCTCCATTGTCAAACCTCAATGCACGGATGTGCCTACTTGTCTGATTCCCTACTAAGGCTTTATATTCCTGAAACTTGCTAAAGGTTTCTCTCTTATCCTTAAGGAAGTAAATCCATGACTTCCTAGAGAAGTCATCAATAAACAATACATAATATAAATAACCACTTAGGGAAGGAGATGACATGAGACCACATACATTAGAGTGTATTAAAACTAAAATTCCTTTAGACATAGTATGACTATTAGAAAAACTTTTTTTCACATTCTTCCCAAGTGCACAACCCAACATACACTATCATGTTCAAAATAAAAAACTGGCATACCTTTCACCATTCGTTGTAATCCCCGTAGTTCTTTGTAGTGGAGGCGACCGAGCCTCATGTGCCATAACTCACATGGACTTATAGTATGATGTACCATTTCTTGAATGTACTTCTTAAGTGCCTTGTAGAGTCCTCCCTTGGGAACTCCAATCACTGCAACAATATCAATGCTTTTGTTCTTCGACCGCAATAGTGCTTGATTATCCATGAAGATAACACAAAGACACTTCTCTTCAAGAAAAAAATTGATATAAGGTTATTCTTCAATACCGAGACATAGAGAGTGTCCTTCACATGAAATATATCTCTCAAACTTAGCTGGAAGGAGGTATATCCAACTCCTTGGATCAAATAGGCTGAGTTGTCCCCCAACTCTACCATGCATGTGAAATTTTTCTCCTTTAGGTTAGAGATTGTGTCCTTGTACCCTTACATGTTCTTGGATGCACCACTATCAATCAACCATGTATATTCACTTGTGATGATCGATCTGAATAGTGACGAGACAAGGTAATACTCCCTCATTGTCTCCTTCTCCTCAAGTGTATTCTTCTCAGAGGTTTGTTCTTCTACTGCGTTAGATGCATTAAAAATTCCTTGATTATTTTTCTTTGCATGGCCCTCTCTTGCATAATGGCCTTTATTTTGACAATATAAGCACAAAACCTTCAACTTGTCAAAATATTTATTGCAACCCTTCTTCTTTGAATGAAAATACTTCTTTGGAGAGAATGGATTCCTCCCTTTCTTCACTCTTTTCATGATGGAAATATTTTCTTCCTTGGTGCACACTGACTTACTCTGGTTTCTCCCCTCCTATTGGAGGTAGTCATGCCACAACCTTTTGAAGTTAGGTTGTACCTCTCAGCTATTTAGCACAACTAAGAGTGTCTCCCATGAAGATGGGAGGCCATCAATGGAAGTTTGAAGAAGGTCATCTTCATCTACCACAAATCCAATACTAGCAATCTGATCTCTCACTCGAGAGATCTTGGTGAGGAATGATAACACAGTCTCATCCTTATCTATATTTAATTTTTGGAGCTTATTCTTCAAAGCCTTGTTTTGACTCAGGGCCTTCTTCTCATATAGGTTCGTTAGTGTATCAGAACATTCCTTGGAAATCTTCAGCGGAGTGATCATGAACATAATATTGTCCTTAATCGAATCATATATGATCCTTTTATCCTTATCTTGATTCTTCTTGAAGTTGACTTGCCCTGCATTGGTGGTAGGATCCTTTACCACAATGGATACATAGGTATCGAAGTCACGTTCCTCCACGATGTTCAACACCCTCTCCTTCCAAGTGTTGAAGTAGTAGGGAGTACCCTTAAGACGGTTTTCCAGTTGAATGAAGATCAATTCCATGTATTCAAAAATTTATTCCAACCTTAGGATCTATGTAGGCTTCTAGTTTTCTCTACACAACTAGGCTCCTTCACGTCCTGAGCTCTGATACCATGTTAATGTTTGAGCAAATATGATTATCTTTAAACTTTTAAGACTTTAATTGCAGATAATATGAACACTGGAATCAAGAGAACATTCAATCACATACATCATGCATCCAGAACACATGATGTACCCTTGGAAAACCCTCAAAATAATGAAGATGAAAACCCAGTAATTCTCTAGAGTATAATAGATAGATTGCAGAGAATGACTTTTCTGCACTTTAGCAAATTTCCTGTTAAGAGAGAACACTGAGAAATAGATAATAGAGATCAATTGTATCAAGTGTATTGAACTTTCCATGTGCCCAACACATTAATAATAAGGCATATTCACTGCCATGCAAACAATATAAAATTGATGCATGAGAATTGTGCATTACTTGGACCAAAACTGCGAATTGCCTCCATGGATCATTAAGTTGTTACATTGGAAACATCATCATGCATACCATATGTGTCATTCCTTTCATCGTTGAGATTAACTGATGCTTAACTATATCCAGAGTAAACTCAACATATAATTGAATGCATGACCACTTAGTTAGGATGATAACTTAAGTGTCATAGTACTTTAACTCAAGTGTTGACATGCAAGCACTTTTATAACTGAAGTGTCATCTTTTGATTAACTTAAGTTTCGTCTTTTAGTTTAACTAAAGTATAGATATTTTAGTTGACTAGTCCTGCATTACTAACACTTAGTTAACTATATTTAACTGAAACATGCTGATTGATTTACACTAGAGTGATCACTATGAGTTATTTAATTAACTGGAGCATATATTGAGGCTTTAACTGAAGCTCAATAATTTCGAGTTCATTTAGTCATCTTCATGGACAATTCAAATTCTCTTTTTCTCATTATCTCTTTATTGCTTATATCTGTATCTTTACTGCATGGTCTATATGTTTTAACATTAGTTATCCACCATATCACATTATACTCAGAAGAATTGTCACATGCTATGATCATATTATATTACTCTCGGACCGTATAGTCATATGCTAAAGTAATTCACTCTAGAGAATAGAGATCAACTTTATCAATTGTATTGAACTTTCCATGTTCCCAACACATTAATAACAAGTCATATTCACTTCCATGCAAACAATAATGAATGGATGCATGAGAATTGAGCATTACGTGCACCAAAATTGTGAATTGCCTTCATGGATCATTAAGTCGTTACATTGGAAACATCATCATGCATAACATATGTGCCATGCCTTTCATCTTTCACATTAATTGATGCTTAATTGAATCCAGAGTGAACTCAACATATAATTGAATGCATGACCGCTTAGTTAGGATGCTAACTTAAGTGTCATAGTGCTTTAACTCAAGTGTCGACATGCAAACACTTTTATAATTGAAGTATCGTCTTTTGATTAACTTAAGTGTCTTCTTTTAGTTTAACTAAAGTATAGATATTTTAGTTAAATAGTCCTTCATTATTAACACTTAGTTAACCATATTTAACTGAATCATGCTGATTGATTTACACTAGAGTGATCACTGTGAGTTCTTTAATTAACCGAAGCATATATTGAGGCTTTAACTGAAGCTCAATAATTCGAGTTCATTTAGTCATCTTCATGGACAATTTGAATTCTCTTTTTCTCATTATCTCTTTATTTATGTGATATATTACTACATGGTCTATATGTGTTAATATTAAATATCTATCATATCACATTATACTCAAAATAATTGTCACGTGCCATGATCATATTATATTAATTTTAGACCATATAGTCATATGCTAAAGTAATTAAATCTAGAGGTAGCTAATCTCTAAAGGAGACTTAATAGCAATCAGTGGCCATGGTTAGTAATATATCACATAACATTTATTCTTCAACATGAAAAGCATTTCACCTCTATAACAAGAGGCCCACCCCAATGGTACCCACTATAACTGGGGGTCCACATGAGAATCATGACATGATATTACTTGCAAGTTCACAACCTTGTCCTACAAGAATTTACAACATCACCACGTCAACACCGAATAAAAGAATTTCACCTCTATAACATGAGTCCCACCCAAAGGGTACCCACTATAACTGGGGGTCCACATGAGAATCATGACTTGAGATTACTCACAAGTCCACAACCTTGTACTACAAGACTTTACAACATCACCACGTCAACACAGGAGGAATAGGACTTGATATTACTCACAAGTTCGACTTGATATCACTCACAAGTCCACAAACTTGTACTACAAGACTTTACAACATCACCACCTCAACACATGAGGAATAAAAATTGATATTACTCACAATTTAGGAGAATAACTCTTGATGTTGTACATTTAACAACTATACAATATTATACTAAACTGCAACAACCATAACCATCGCAAGATCATCAAGTAAATAATATATTGAATGTATTACCCCAACCATATCTAAATAATACTAAATCATTATTGATGGTACCTATGGGTTGTAAACACTTCATATTCAATGCTAACTACGTACTTGTTAACAAAGACCTCATCTATGCATATGTTCTCGCATTTATATATTAAATGTATCGTGGGTCCTTATTATGTGAAGTGCATTATGGTTGATTGTAGTTTCAAAGTCAACGTGGTTTCCTATGATCAATAAGTTTGGGATACAACTTATATCATTGATTTTTTTCTCAACTCAATCAACATTGGTTACATGACATAGCCAAAAACCAATGATAAAAATTTAAGAGTGGGTCTTAATTTCACTTTGAAGTACTTTTTATATTCTTCCATCCCTTCAAAGATGAAAGGGCTATATAAATAATTGTACTTCAATTGAAAAGTATAAATTAACTTAACGCTTAAAAAATTTGCAAAAAACAAATATTTCCCTTCTAATTTTTTACAATCTTAAGAAATGGAACACTGACTACATGAAACGATGATAAATTTTCAAAAAAACCTAAGAAATAAACAAAATTTTCTTTGAAATTAGTAAGGTCCATAAAATTATTATTATTTTACATAAATGAACACATTCCAACAAAAATAATGAGAAAACATGTTTGCCTTGGATTCATTCGATATTCTTCTGAAGTATTTGAACTTACATCACTAAAAACATCAATCTATTTACCCAATGGAAGAGGCTTTCTAGTTTTTATTTGTTTCCATACATTATAAATAATGTTCCAATCTACCTCAGCCCGCACGGGTGTGGCTCATTGGTGGTTCCGTTGTTATGAAGTCACTTGTTGTAAATTGGAGGTCACGAGATCAATCCCACCCAGGTTTACCTATGTCCCATGTCTTGCGGGGGGTGTGGGGCACCTAGGGTTATAGTGGTAGCGGGAATGGATCCCTGGACCCCGTGTCACATGAGTACCAGCCCGGTCCCATTTGTCGATTCCCCTAGTCAAAAAAAAAAGTTCCAATCTACCTCATTTAGGGCATGGGGTGCACTAAGAGAGAAAAACATTAACATATCCAAGGTCTCCAATGAAAAGATGGAACAACTCAATCTATGTATGATTCAACAACTATGTATTCCTTCATTTGTAAAATATGTAAAATAAATAATCAAATGGTGCTCCATTGTTTGATAAATGCTTTCATCAACTAAAATTGAGTAAAATAGGCTATGGAAACTATCATCTTTTAGTTTTTTCTAATATACCTCCTTAGAAACTTGGAGAAACTATTTTTCAGATGTTGTATTTGTGCGATATGTATGAGGTGTATTCATATGTTAAATGAATGTGTCAAGTGCACTTATACTTATTCAAGTCACAAGTGTTGGTGGTAGATGGTAGGTTCTCAGTTACGACATTAATCTCTCATGTATTCCTCCAAGATTTATGTTTCTTATATTTCCTAGAAAAATCGAAGTAGTACTTAATATTTCATTATTTTGGGATTGGATAAGTCATTCCAAAGGGAATTTGAACCGAAAAGAATGGATTCCTACTCCCGAATCCCAATTCCTCACCGTCCAAGGGTTCATAAATTGAAATTAAAATTAATGGGTAATTTAAAAAGTTGCCCTTACTTGGAAATGTTGCGATAAATTATGCCCTTGGTAAAAATAAATTGTTAACTTTTTTTTAAGGGGATTTTTAACTTAGCACTTCTGGGACATGCCAAAACCCTTTGAAAAGGCTAGAATATGTTCAAATTTGAACGCTGCCAAAAAATAATGAAAATCGCCTAGGGTTTCTCTTTGCTTGTGCATTCACAGATCTATGCCTGGTCTATTTCCCAAAATGAATGCCAAGGAACAACTATATTCTACATTCTCTTTTTTATTAAAAATGGTTGTATCACTCCTATGAAAGTAAATGAATAATGAATGGGTTCATATTATATGCGGTAGGAAGAAAATCAAGAGTGGTCTCTTATGAAGAAAAAAAAGACAATTATTTTCCAAGGTAATGAGATCATGAGATGAGAGAACACAATCGACTTCCTTTGTCAAACACAAATAGCAACTCAATGATAGATTGGATTCTAATAGTGATCATCATTTAAGTTCTTCATTGAAAGTTTTTTTGTAGTTTGGTCTAAAACTTTTACGTGTTCTCTTGCTTAAAACCTAACAAGATACTTGATTCTCTACTTATCATCAAAACTTTAAGCATAATTAATAAAGTCTTAAACAATATTTTAAAACCATAGACACCTAAATACAAGAACTTGATACTATAAGTAGTGATCATCATTTAAGTTCTTCATAGAAAGTATTTTTGTAGTTTGGTCTGAAACTTTTACGTTTTCTCTTACTTAAAACCTAACAAGATACTTGATTCTCTACTTATCATCAAAACTTTAAGCATTATTAATAAGGTCTTAAACAATATTTTAAAACCATAGACACCTAAATACAAGAACTTGATACTATGCAACTCCCCTTCTCAACACACTTAATTTTTTTTTTTACTTGATTATTATTATATTTATATATGAGAGACATTTAATATATTTATGCTAGTGTATATACCTACTATTTTTTATTTATTAATTTCCTTTTTACATTATGTTCAAACTTTTTTTCCATTTTATATTTTTGAATAAACTACAATACCTGGGGTGATTTTGATTGCAAACATAACAACAAGTGCTACATAGTAGCTAGTCCTTGCCGCTTTAAATAATAATAGTTAAATTGCATTTTAAGAGAGTTAAACCACTATAATATGGATAACGTAAACTAAATAAATATAATGTAATATAAATCATCCAATTTGATTCTTGGCAAATGAATATAATGTCATATTAATGGTGTGTTGTCATTGTTTGTAGCTTTCCTTTTTTTTCATTAAGCTTAGTCAAGTTAGTTCAAAATTGACATTTATAAAGTAATCTTAGTAGAAAAATGACAATAATTAAAAGCACAATTTGTATTAATATCAATAACTAATTTTGAATCTTAGATTAAATTGGAAAACAAATCTAATGGTGCATGAATGTTGTGTTTTCTTTATTAAGGGATAGCTTTACTTTTTACAATTAGTATTGATATCTCAAAATTAAGATTAGATACAATAAATCTAATTCAAAATTGACAATAACTATCATTAAATTTGTATTAAAACGTAAATAAATAAATAAATAATCTCTTTTTTAGTCCATGTTTTTGTTAAACCCAAAAAAACTTATAAATCAAACGATAATTTGATTTAGCCTTTTATTTTAGTAAAAGGTGTCTATATTTGTTTATTTCTCAATTCAAATCCTATTTGTGGGTTGATTTTATTTTTTAATAAACAATGTCATTGATAGTTTGCTCCAAAGACATGGTAGGTATGTAATGAATATGAAAAAATCTTACAATATCTTTAATAAATGTTAAAAAAGAAGGGCACTGGAAGAAAGTTCTTTATTTTTTTTTGTTACTCTTAATTTTTTTTGTTTAAGTTACTTCAAAACTTGTAATAGTATCATTTTAGAATCATGAACATTGTATTTGATTTCTAATTGATTATTCACCTTTAATGTTATGTTTTCTAGGCATGAAAAACATTTCTTAAAATAAATATTATTGTTCATTAAATGCCTCCATGAGTAATCATGCTCTATAATTGATTATTCTTTTATGTTATGTTTTCCATATATTAGAACCATTTTTTGTTCATTAAATATCTCTATAAACATTCAATAACTTGAAAAAAACAAAAATGTTGTTTCACCTTGCTTTTATTTATATAAACTTTTTATTTATATTTTATTAAAATTTACTATTTTTTGAAAAAAAATAAGCTTAATAAAATTTTATTTATATAAAAATTAAATAAAGTTTTATTTATATTTTATTAATTTTTATAGTAAATAATATTTATTATTATGGTTCTATAAGGTGTAAGGTGTCATAGACGAGTCTCGTATACCTTCCAAAAGTGAAGTCTGAAATACTTTTGTTATTATTATCTTCTATGATGATTTATCAGGACGAGCCTTTAATGACCTTTTTTGTTTAATATTTTTTTCAAAGGTGATATAATTGATCTATTTGTTCTTTATTTAATTGAGGTATATTATGTTTGTTATTGTCGTCGAGGAAAACACACATTTCATCAACTTGTGCAAATCAGTTTATCGTTCTCGTGGCACGTGGCACCAGTTGGCACCATAGATAGTATTTATTGTTGTGGGTTTTTAATGGCTATTCTCGGCTGAATTTGTAAATTTGCAGAGCAGAATTAAAGCCTATTCTCCAGATCCATGATTTTGAAGGGTTTTACTTTGTTCGATAACAAGAATTATTCTGAACAGTGCAGGAGAGAATGATAATTTGTAATCATTACAAAATAAGATCTTTAAAGTATAGCAAATCAAATTTATGATTATTATAATTATAATTATTTTTAAAAATATATACTATTTTTTTTAAGTTAACGGTCTCTTTAAACTAGATGAACTATTGGGCATCTTAACCTAAACTTTCACATTTTCACCTTGAGTATAATTTAAGAAAAAAATTACTTTAAAAATCATAGAAAATTGCTTATACAATAAGTGTTATTTCTGGTATAATGTCATTATCTTTTTACAAAATTGTATTATATAAAATTATAATAATACTATTATTAAGAAAGGAGAACACTTTATAAGCTAATATTTTTGTATATTACAAAGTAGAAAATCAAAACAATTTCATTGATGTAAAATCTAAGCTTATGAAGATTAAAATTTTTATTATATATATATTACTTTTTAAGTATTTATTTTGAAAGGTAAATAGTAATTAATTGATGATAAATTTATTACAAACCTAAAAAATCAAGACAATTTAGTTGAAGTGAAACATAAGATTATGAGGATATATATATTTATTTTGAAAGATAGATAGTAATTAAATGATGATAAATTTATTGGAGAAGTAGTTATGGTAGTTAAGACTATCTTTTAACAAAGAACCTAATTGTCACATACCCTTAATTTTAATTTAAAAAAAATGGTTTATGGTTTATTACTCTTACATGTCGTAACATGTTATTTACTCGTTTCCGTAGACAAGATTTATTACTCTTTATTGGTTTAACGACAAGGCGTGTCTTCAACTCGGTGTTGTCTCCATTTAAAATGACAACTTGGTCGCAACCTTACCAAGGTGATGTTAAGGTTTAAGTTTATTAACATATTGGTTTATTTATCTAGGACATAAGCCTAGACCTAAGGGCTTAGTCCTAGCTACGCTTGTTAAGAATTAACATGCTTATGATTTAAACTTTATGTTAAAATCCATCCTTCGTAAGAGTTTGGAAAATATTGATACATATAAATTGTTTTGAATCTATTGTAGCTTTGTAAGTGAATCTAATGAAAGGTTATAAGGCCCATCATGCTATAAATTTAAGCCATGGTTTTGGCTTACGACTTTGGGAGGCACAAGGTGGTTGACATCTGTGATGAAAATTAAGAGGTTTTAAATTTGTGTTAAGTTTGGTTCATAACCCTAGCTGAGAGTTGACATCGCAGCTAGACACATTAACTTACCAGTGTACTTTGCATAGAAGTAGTGAATCCTATCCGTCCATATGTATGTGATCTGGTGCTTGTCGAAGAAAAAGGTTTAGTAGGCTTTAATATTGCATTCATACTGTTTTGAGGGTTTTTGTTTGTTTTGTTGCAATGGTGGTTTGTGCTCAATCACTCCATGGGTTGCGTTGCAACTAGGATTTCCCTTTATGCTCAACAAGGATAACTTTAGGGGCGAATGATAGCCCAAAGGAAAAATTAGGAGGTTTCAAAATTTTTAATTGGCGAATTTTGTATATTAAATTGAATTTGAAAAAGAAAATTAATCTCCCCGTATTTATTGACAAAATCATGTCTCGCATCGGTTTCTCCGTTTACTAGTTCTGCATAGAAATTGCATTCGCCCCCGAATTTTGCTCAGGAATCTCTAATTCGCCCCCAGATTTCCATGAAATTTGGGGAAAATGTGGCATTCTCCCCCCAATTTTCATGAAATTTATGTATACTATGGCATTCGCCCCCAATTTCCATGAGATTGATGCATACACTATCATTCATCCCCGATTTCGACAATATTTATGCATTGTGGCATTTTCCTACATATCTAGTAGTTGGCCCTTATATATTCTCCACGATGCATCCATTTGGAACTGTCATGAACGACTTATTATTTCAACAAAAGAACCAACTATTTTGATGTTTGCAGATACTTAAAGGCTGAGACTCAAGGTTTACGATTAGGGAATTTACACACTGGATCAACATTGGCATTTTCTCCTATCTCAGTGTTCCCTAGAGACAACACCTGTAGTGGGTACACCATACAGAGGTATGTTATTTAATTTCTCATTTGAAAACATTTTATTCACCCAAACCGTAAGAGGGTTTATGTTGGTTTCTCTTTGAGTAAGTTTTACCATTGTCGGAAGGAAAAAAATTTCTTCGGTAGTGTTGTGTGCAAGTATAATGGAATATCATACTCCTCCCCATCCTTCTCCTCTAGATCAAATAATTTTGAAAAAACATTTTTTTTGTCTTATTGTATGCAGGTTTCCATAAGGAGCATCCAGAGCTAGATCAAATAGCGTGGAAATCATACAAATCCTTGGAAAAACATAAGAAACCAGGTATTTCTCATTTCTACATTTTACTTTCTCTTGCATGTAATTTATAAGAGAAACCCCCCTTCCCCTCAAAATTGTGGTGTTGTGAATTAACCACAAATGGAAAAATGCACCATCCCATTAAAGATTCAACAAAATAAATTTTAGCATTCAGAGTGCATGAACATGTAAAGATATTCATGGAGAGAGGCTCATGGTCTCTTGTAGTTGCATGGTAAGTAGTTTCACAGCGTGATCAAGAAGGCCTTGGAGGTGATTAGTATATATTAGGCCTCTTTCCACTTTTGTACCCTCCTCATAATGACATAGTTGAAACTATCCATCGTGCATTGGAATTTTAAGTAGATATAGTTGTAAGGATGGTTACAGAATATGAACTTACCATTGCCAAGGAGATAGGATTGTGCCCTAGACACATGTACCCTTCCACTACATTATTTAAGAGTCACAACCATGACAGTGGTATCATAGACATGGTGGATTCAGAGTTGATAGAGCATGCTAATGGCTTTGTTGGCATGTTCGTAGAGGACAAATATGTATTCATACAACATGCTTAAAAGATGAAGCATATAGGGATTTATCCTTTGTCGGAGAGGGAGAATTATAATATGCCTAAGGAACTTGTAGTGGTAAATAAGGATTTTCCTTGATAACAGTTCATGTCAATGGCTACTCGCCAGTACCAAGCCAATGCTTAATCAAGGAAAACAACACTAGTTCTGCATTCGAAATTCCAAGATTTGTTATAATCATTGAAACACAATAGCCATGAGACATTATAACCCATGTCAAAAATGAAAAAAAAACCTTGAACTCTGATCCTATTGATGGCTTTCGTGTTGGCTTTTATCAACGGTTGTGGTGGCTTGAAATAACCCAGGGGATGTCTTCTTGAGAGGCTAACAACCTTATTCAAGAATCTAATTTTTGTTCATTGCATTCTTTGATTATTGAAGCTATTTCTTAATTGCATATCTCATGGCCGCCATTAATGTGCAAATTGCAGGTTTGATAGGGATCTTTGCAATTTTTGTAGTGAATTAATTTTTTCTAAAAAAGGAGGGTGTACAACCTCATAGATATCTAATTCACTTGTTTAATTTATAAGCTTCTTGAATCACAACTTATTTAATTTATAAGCTGCTTGAATCACAGCTTGTTTAATTTATAAGGTGCTTGAGGTTCCCAAATTCATGTGCAGCAATAATAAAAAGTTCTAGTGCCTATTGATGATCCTTTGACCTTCTTGAGAGAAATGTATTTGACACTTTGTTTATGGACATTGGTTTTGCATAGTAATTAGCTTGAACAATGAGAATTTATGGAAATTTATTTTCTTCGGTAATCATGAAGTAACACGAATTTCAAGGACCTTGTAATTGATAGAATTCTCTCAATAAATTTTTGTAATTGATGTAGTTCAGCCAAATTTCTTTCAGTGGAGACTTTTCTATGTCCATATAGACAATTATCTATTACTGAATTCTCACTTTGGAAAACCAAGCCATGAAAGCATTGAACCAATCCTATGAATTAAACTAATTTCCTTCTCGATACCTTCTAGCACGGACCGAGGCTTATGGTTTTTCTTTCTCTGTACCTTTAGACCCCATATTTTTTTTTCAAATGATTATCCTAAAGATTCATCAAAATACTCTTTCATGCATAATCATCACCAAAGGCTCTCCCCTCCAACCAGGAGCGCCACTCATGTCCTCATGTGTTGCAACTATCCTGTATCTTGCGTGGGATGCGGTATCCTCTTGTGCACTCACCACTAGTGTCATCTGAACCAGGATCCTTTGTACTATACCCATCCTAGAAAATAAGGGATGCGTACATGTTAGTATCGGTTGGTCCCTAGAGTATGTCTCCGATCAACACATCTACAACTACAACCAGAACCATTAATGGCCCCTCCACAAGAAGTAACTTATAACCTCCATATTTCCCAGCATGTATAGAGCCAACCATATCCATTTCATGTCTCTCCTCTCTTACTTGTAAATATCAATGAGGCTCCTCTATCGCATCACAAATACTATTGTCCTCCTCATGTATATTGCTTATACATGCCACAAATGTCTGGACTTTTGCTATAGATGATTAAGAGTGTACCAACTCCAACTCGCCACACAACTTGTCCACATGCATATTGGATTCCCGAAGAGTTATCTAAGTGAGGAATCTCTAATAACCATAATAACCATAGGCTCATAGGTGGGCTCCTCCACTAAGCACTTCCTCTTCAATGTCTTGTACGCACAACTCCCTAGAGGTCAGTTCAACATCCAAAGGAAATTCACCCAACATCCCATCCTCATTATATCTAGGTGCTAACGCACCCAGATCCTCACAAGCACCACTATTGAGGTGAGATGTTGAATCCTTAGAATTGGCTGATCGGAAAGCTACATAACATGTGCTATATTTCTGTCCATCCATCTGTCCCTTAGATGTGCTGGTGTCACTGGTCTCACGGGATAGCTCCAAGGCTGCCTCCACTTGTCCTTCATGCCCATCTTTCTTCAATCCCTGCACTATGCTTTTAAGTAGGCTCTAGTCTAAATCCTTGGGCCAAATTCCGCACTCGATGATATAATAGTCATACAGCTATATATTTCTCATATCAAGGCAAGTATTGAAGTGCTACTAACCTCTCCAAATTCTATAACAATATCCTTTTTCATTGTCTTCACGTTCTCACAGGCTGGTAAGAAACTTGTGCTCTGACATGCACTTAACCAAAATTGACATGGAATGACATGCACCTTACTAGAATTGATATGGACTGACATGCATTGAGATGCATCAACATGCACTGATATGCACTACACCAGAACTGACATGCATTTGTTTATTCAACTTGCTTTAGCCTCATGCAGTTGAAATAATCTGCTATGTTCCCACAGCTGGAAAGGATCATGCTCTGATACTACTGTAAGATCCCTTCCCAATATAACTGAAGAATAAGGAATAATTATACTGTTGCTATGGAAGTTATATGATCTGGTGTTTTCGTCAAACGATTCTTATGCAACAATTGGGATATTCTTTAGTGCTATTATCAACTCTGAATGTGCTTGTTTGTTTTTTTGATAGTATTTATCATTTATGACATGAAATACAAACCTTTTTCCATACAACATACTTTGAGAATTACCCAAGAGAAGAATAACTTGCATACATTAAATATACTCAAAACAATCATTAAGGAAATCTGATCTATTAGCCAAAAAGCTGATTACATGCTTGAATATAGCTTGTGGATAGATCTGAGTTTGACAACCTTCTAACCCAGTAATTAGGATCTCGTTTATAGCTATAGCAGACTTCCGAGTTCCCTAGAATTGTTATGGAATATGTATCATAGAAGGAAGCCTTGTAGATTACACACCAAACTCCCGTAGCAACTT
Organism: Pseudotsuga menziesii; assembly: GCA_001517045.1. NCBI lineage: Eukaryota > Viridiplantae > Streptophyta > Pinopsida > Pinales > Pinaceae > Pseudotsuga > Pseudotsuga menziesii. The sequence goes on from LPNX010096221.1 coordinate 317,332, forward strand.
GTATTCTTCTTAGAATGGATTCATATCACACTTTGTTTATGGAACTGTCTTCCAATACTGTCACTGGCACTGTTCATATCAGACTTTGTTGGTTTCACGACTTGTACAGGAGGCTACAACCACTATTTATACCACTTTGATGCTACGAACTCTTTCAAGGTTGGAGAAGACTTCCTAACAGACAGCCATGACTTAAGAAATATATGCTGAGTATCTCCTTTTTATAACACTCTTACACAGTGCGCCCTCTCAAGAGTCCCTTTGATACCCACAAACAATCTGAGACTGAATTGTGACAGCGTGCAAGGAATATGATGATATACTGCTGTAAAAGCCGCCTCTCTTCACCTGTCCAACAATAAGATGATCAATAAAATGACTAACAGTGAAAGGACAGTTCTCACTACTGTAGCAACTCAGATATTTCTTCTTGATAGCTGCTTCAAATGAAAGTGGGTCAAGCCCTCCTTTTACACTATAGCAAGAATGTATGATGCTGAGGGGAACATTGTCACGCCCTCACAAGTGCGCCCTTTCTCCAACCTTAGCCAAGAAGATTCTCAAAATGAAAGTGACGAAGTAATTTCTCAAGCAAGTGTGCCCCTTTCTTCAAATGATATCTCCAATGGATCTGCCTTCTCACACTCAGTTACCCAATAGATCTTCTCCCTACCTTAGCAAGGAAACTCAATCAATAACAAACCACAATGATGGTGATTAACCCAATTATGAAGTCAGTAAATATCTGCCCTTAAACTCCACGGATTCCTTGTCAATGAAGCACACAATGATAGATATGAATGATCTATCCTCTAAATTAGCTAATATGGATATATTTCGCCATTTAATCCAATATGGTCAAGGGTTTCTGTTCTCAACGCTCCAAAAGAGCTCTCCATTGTGTTTTTTCAAAAGTGAATAATAATAATGGATACTTAGCCATTCATTTTTTCTTCTTTTATTGCTATTTTTGACCTTTGCATGCCACATGCAACTTTACTTACACATGCATGCAATTATATTTATGCATACCCCATGCATTTTGAATCATGCATTGCATGTTGCGCATGTCACTTGACACTGCTTAATTGACCATCTTTTCCACTAATGACTTCATATACTTGCTAATAATGTGCTTTCATCCCCATGTGGCATCAATCATTAGTTAATTCCCCATTTTTCCAAAAACTGGAAATTACTAGCTTTGCAAAGAAGGGAGGTACCATAACATTATCATCAAATGATCAACCCAGTATAGGATTTTTTAGTATAGGAGAGGTAGGGAGTGCCTTGGGAGCAAGCTCCCAAAACTGGGAGTGTTTTGGGAGCGATATTCAAAAGGTTGTGGAACTTCGAGAGTGGGAGAAAGGGGGGTGGGGACGCCCTCACAGCATAGATCCACAGAATACTATTGTAGGTTTTCTTCCTTCAATCATGAGGATACGATCTTATATAGCTAGAGAATTATTACAAGAGGAATACATATTATTCCTTATTTGATGCATAGAAAAGGTAGTTTGATCTTACAAGCCATTATATACATTTCATAATGGCTCCACAAATATTTTGGTGAGGTTAAACCTCTTGTTTAGCGGTTTAAATGATTGAGTCTTTGTTTCCTCACAGCATAGATCCACAAGAATACTATTGTAGGTTTTCTTCCTTCAATCATGAGGATATGATCTTATATAGCTAGAGAATTATTACAAGAGGAATACATATTATTCCTTATTTGATGCATAGAAAAGGCAGTTTGATCTTACAAGCCATTATATACATTTCATAATGGCTCCACAAATATTTTGGTGAGGTTAAACCTCTTGTTTAGCGGTTTAAATGATTGAGTCTTTGTTTCCTATATTTTTCAGCGCATCTTTTTCTTTTTGGGAGTGCTCAATCATAGATTCTAATTGACATATTTATTAATCATTGTAAAATTCTTATTGTTTTATGGATGTGGCCTCTTGAGGCTTGGATGTGACTGGTGTTTCTCATGTGAATCCCTTTTGAAACTCAGATATTCTCTTTTGGTTCTCGTTCTTTTGAAATCTTTGATCATGTTGCTTTGACAACTCGATCTATTTTTCCACAGCTACTCGGATGTCTGTAAGGCTTCTTCCTCCAGTTTTGAGAGTGGCTTCTAGGGAGAGAGGATTTTTATATCTATAATGTGACTCACCAACACACCAGGCTGGTATTTGGTTAGCCTTCTTATTGGTTTGTTGGTCGCGTCTATTCTTTCATGCTTGCTTGACTCTATTATTGTGTGCTTGTGATATAGGGATAAAAGAGTCCCTTGCAGCCTTGTATGATAAATACTTAATACACATTCCCAAGTACTCCCAATTATAAAACATTAATTTGTTTTTAATTTGTATTTCATCACGTGCAATCGAAAACATGTGCACATTTACACATCATCCCTATGATGAATGGAGAATTAGAGTAGGTGCAATATTTCAAGATGGAGCTAATTGCAAAGCTACCTTTTCCACTTAGGGGTACTTTTCTCCAACTGTACATTGAGCCAGTTTTTATTGACAATGCAATTTGAATTCTTAAGAGCGGGTCTTTATGTATTCTTCTTAACTTGAGGATCCCTTCAACTCTTATCATTGCCCCACCTCTGGGTCATAACATTGTAGCCTGATCGTGGTAGCATAAATTTCATCCTAATTTAGTTATCTCACCTTATCCATTAACATTGTACCTGATTTTATGAAATGTATTTTAAGAGATGTGCACAAACACTCTGAAAGCTAATTCTGTTGAAAATTATTTTGTGATTATTTCCCTTCAATCTAGTTAAGTGCACCTTTGTAACATTTTTGGTATATTTCTTTCATTGATGACTCTAATAATGTTGGTCATTTCACAATTTAACCCTGTAAGAGATGAGACGAGTCACAAGACACGTTATTTAAGAATCCCTTGATCTTGACACACTCAAACAGATCTTCCATGTTCATGATAGACAATAATCTCTTTCACCTTATATTTCATCTAAGAATCAAGTTCAAGATATGAAGTAGCAAGTTGTTGTCAATAGTACAAAATTTGTCTACTTTGTTCTATCATAGTGGAGAGAGCATGCATATAACAGGTAGATGAAGACCAATAAGTGACCATACTGTCAAATACATAGTGCAAGATGTCAATTTCTATAACAAATGGTCTTAAATTAAATTTGTAATTAATTTCATGATTGAATTGAAATTAAATCTGTACTTTATTAGTATCTTCAAGTGACCAAAAGAAGTTGATGGGACTAAAATACAAATGAACATGTAAGGTACAACCAATCAGGGAGTTATCACCAATTCCAACATTTGATTAATTCAACGAATAAACCTCTCACTAAGTCACACATTCTGTCTAGAGGCCAAAAGGAAAGTGATCAATCACCATTGTGGCAAAAAGCAACTCTGTGCTAGAAAATTGACTATACCATAGGGTTTCACAAATTCCACTATTTCTTTGGCACTTTGAAGAATTCCCTATCGTTAATGAACTGTTAAATATCAAAGAAAACCAATGTATGGTAATAAAAAATAAATTAGAAAATAAACCAAATTTCTCTTAGCATACCTATCGCTGTTATGAATTTAGAATCCATCTCAAGATACTTACAAAATATTTTAGAGTGATTGGCTACACATTCCGATTGATCATGTTGTATTGGTAATAGGAATTTGGAAGTCCACCTCATGTTGCACATTCACTTTGGGTTCAACAATGATTTTTTGGTGTACTAAAAGCAATATATAGTTTCACTCTCCATAGCAAAAGCAGAGTCATATGAAGACCACAACAATTCATCTGAACACATGTCGACTAAGATTACACACTGCCCTGCTAGGTTTGACGCTTATGCATTGCCCGGCTAATAAAAAACCATCAAACTGAATATGCAAACCAGCTGAAACATACCTACTCGAAACCACCTGTCAACCCTGCAACCCCAACTCTGACCACTTTCTAGATAGATGTGCACTACCTAGGGAAGTGTGCGTTGTTGAAGAACCATACAATGTAATATACCAATATAAAGTTGAGACTGAGGGGATCAATATGTGAGCCTCATAACACCCATATGAATATATATACAAAGTCAACTATGGACCTCCATATCAGAGTCAAACTGAATAAGGTACATGTAATAGTAGATTACAAACTGAAGAATATACCATGTGATGATGTACATAAGATAACCACATATGATGAATACTAAAATGAGTCCATGTTGGACCATTTTCCCTAGGTCAATCCATGGTCAAGATAGTCAAACCATGGTCAACCCACTAATATCTACTGTAAAACTCTGAGAAAACAGGTATTTGAAGCTCTGGACTCAGTCGTATTAGTATACTCCAATTACAACAATTTTTTGCACTAACATGATTCCAGTTTTAGAAAAGGATAAGACATATATTCGCTATTGTGTGTGTGTGTGTGTGTGTTGTTTCTTTCTCATACCTAAACTTAAAAAATGTTATCCATTTCTATAGTATTCAATTTAATCCCCTTTCATTGATATCCTACATCGTTTTACTAAGGGATATCACTCAGTGGGAGGCCATCTTGGCTGGGATTAGCAAGATTGAAAAGTTATTGAAAATGATAAGTTAGTTTTGAAATCATTCTTAGTCCATCTCAGGTGCATTTTGCATCTTTTCCATGCCTTCATTTGGTTTGGAGCACAAATAAACCTTTATCTTTTATTAGTGCTTAAGTTGTCAAAACTCAAAGCCCAAGAATCCTTAGTCTCTTCCATGTCAGCTAGCCATGTGGATCTCTTTCTAAGATATCGGTTCTAACCAAGATATCTCATTCTCTTAAATGGCTCTAATGATCACTTTGGCACATGGTGTTACTCAAATTCTAATGTCTATAATCACCATGTCTCCCAATGATGGTGATGATGATGATGGTGATGATGCTGATGATGATGATGACAAGGATTTTGAGGAACAATGATGATGATGATGATGACAATGATTTTGAGGAGCAATGACGATGATGATGATGATAGGTTTAATTGAAAATTTTCTTTTATTTTATTTTCAAGCATTTTCAATGGAATGATGATGATGACCATGACGATGATGATGAATAATGATGATCATGAGGAGGGGGATGATGAAAATGATGATGAAGATGAGGATGAGGATGATGATGATGATGATGATGATGATGATGACAATGATGACAATGATGATGAATAATGATGGTGATGGCGATGATGAGGAACAATGATGATGATGATGATGATAGGTTTGGTTGAAACTTTGCTTTGATTTTATTTTCAAGCATTTTCAATGGAATGATGATGATGACCATGACGATGACGATGAACGATGATGAGGATGATGATATCAATGATGATGACTTTGATGAAGATGATGATGATGATGACAATGATGATGATGATTAACAATGATGGTGATGATGAAGAGGAGGAGGAGGAGGAGGATGAAGATGATGATTATCACAATTACTATGACTTTGACGACAATGATTATGATGATGATGATGACCATGGTGATGATGATGATGATGATGATGATGATGATGATGATGACGAAGACGATGATAATGATGATGATGATGACTATGATGATGATGATGATGATGATGATGACGATGATGATGATGATGACGATGACGGTGATGATGATGATGATGATGATCATGAATACTATGACTATGATGATGATGATTATGATGATGATTACGATGATGAGGATGATGATGACTATGATGGTGATGATGATGAGGATGATGACTATGATGATGACGATGAGGATGATGATGATGATGAGGAGGAGGAGGATGATGAATATGATGATGATGATGAGGATGAGGATGATGATGTTGCTGCTGCTGATGATGATGATGAGGAGGATGATGACTATGATGATGAGGAGGATGATGATGATGCTGATGACACTAATGATGAACAATGATGGTGATGATGATGATGATGAGGAACAATGATGATTATGATGATGAGGATGATGATGAAAATGATGATGATGAGGATGATGACTATGATGATGATGATGATGATGATGAATATGATGCCGATGATTATGATGATGATTATGACAAGGAGGATGATGATGATGATTATGATGGTGATGATGGTCAGTGTTGGAGGCCTCCCTTACCCTCCACTAGCCATAGGTAAGGAGCCTAACACCTCATAATGGTACCCATGGGCCTAAGAAGAAAGTAGTGGTGAAGACTATATTGTAAAAATACTCATACATGTGTGAATACCAAGACATTGTTGAAGAACGTTAGTCATTAAATGGGATAAACATTAGTGAGTAAATGCTGTAAATTTTAGGCAACAACGCACACACGTGTATCTATGCATACGCGCTGATACACACACGCACTCTTATGCACACATGCACGCTCTTATACATGTGTGCATGCTCACAAATACATGTGTGCGCATTGGTTACTAGTTTAAAAAAATAGAGATCTGGATTCCTGGGGTTACTACCAATTTTAGCAGGTTTTCTACAACTGTTCGCGCATTTTGTGCTCCTGAACGTTGCAATTTGGCTCACACTCAATCATCAGTTGGAAAATCTTTGATCTATTGGATAGAATATCACTCTTGGAATCTAACAAACATATTCAGTGGTCTTGGAAGTTAGTGGATACATTCAAACTACAAGTTTTTATTGCAAGAAGAGATCATTTTGAATAGGTATGGTGAATTGTAAATAATTGTTTTCATTCACAAGCTTTCAGATCATTTCATTGATTTATGTTTTATCATATTCCTACAACAATATCTCTCTCATAGACAAAAATTAATTTCACAATAAGAATTCCCAACATCACATCTAAACAAGTCTCATATTCTCCATACAAGATGAAGTATGTAATGTTAACTATTTACATTTGCACATGAATATATTTTTATTTCACACATTGATGGCATAAATGAAGTTATCTCTTGAGATTCTTCATTTTAAAAAAAAAATCTTTGAAGCAATCATGGGAGAGGGTCCATATTGAATAGTTCACCAAGTTTTCCATATTCTCTATACAAGATGAAGTATGCAATGTAGACCAATAATCATTTGCACATGAATATATTTTAGTTTCCCACAAGGATGGCATAGATGAGGTTCTCTATTGAGACTCTTCAATCTGTATAAAAACCTTGGAAGCAATCATGGGAGAGGGTCCATATTGAATAGTTCACCAACTTGTCCATGTTGTCCTCTTCATGCTAGATTTATCATGCCTTTGAGATTGAAAGGGATGCCTCTACCTCAATGATTTCTCCTTTTTCGGGGGATTTGCAACCTCCTCATTGTGTAATTATCCAATTTGTTCTCTTTAGTTAGTGTAACTTATGAGTGTAATTTATTTAATTTATTCCCAAGACATCCAAACACCAACTTGTGTCTTCCCTCACAACTAATGTGGCATATTACGTGTAATGTCATCTCGTCCGAAGGTGTTGGAAATGAAGAATATTTCACTCATCTTCATGTGAATTCCAATACTTTTTTAACACAAAGGAAGTCATAATCCTATAGCTGTAATACCTGCAAACTTGACTCTCTTTACTTGACTCAAATAGAGTATAGAAATGAAATTTTAGTTTGAACATAAAGAGAAACCTTTAATCAACATTTATGTATCAATACCAATAATTACCATACGAACATATCTGTAATTTAGTTAATTATGTTGGAATGCGTCATGTTTCTTGTAAAATGGAATCAATACCTTATTTGTTTCTTCTTATGCAGGGGTAGAACTCATAGTTTTGATAAAGAAACTTTTGGATATGGGAAAATCACGTAAAAAAGTAAGAAAAACTAGAAGAAATATTTCCATTGAAAAGGAAAATGAGGTAAGAGAAGAGGCCATGTTGGCAATGGATAGAGTGAGACATGGTCCAGACATTTCCACTGATACTGTGACCAATCCTAACAGAGTTGATGACATAAAAACCTCTAATTCAGAACCACGGGTGAAGTGGTTGCGTCCAACGGACCCAACTCAAATTCCAACATCAACACAGTCTCCAACCAAAAATCCATCAAAGAGCCATGTTGAAGCTCTTGAAGACATAGGTGTATTAAGAGACGCTGAGTATCAAGCGTTGGACCTAGGAGCAATGATTAATTTTCAATATATCCAAGAAGACCACAACCATGTCGAGCACACTCCCAATATGGACCAACATGTGAATGAAGCACCACAACAAAGAATCCCTGGGATTCGTAGCTCATGTCCACCTTCCCTACCCTGACTCTATAGTGCAAGAAAAAAGACTCCTAGACGTATCCATGTGGATGAAAGTTGTCTGTGAGGCCTTGAAGGTAAGTTTCCCAAATGCACTATCGATTGGAAATGTAGCAAATTAATGAACGAATATTTTGAATCCAAAGACGATGCAGGTAAATGTAAATTATTACTATGTTTGTTAAATTCAAATTGTTTAGTTGTTGTTAGGAGAATTCTGGGCATAAAGATGGTTAGAAGTTTAGAGGCTAACAATCATATTATTAGAAATCTCCAATCTGCTTTTAATGCAATTGGAATATGTTTTGTACTAAATATCTTTGTGCTGCTCATCGTGTGTTATCATAATTAGTTGTAAGCAATCCCACACGGCAACGTCACCTCCTTTCACACAATTCTCACATACTTAAATTAAATAGAAAAACTATTAAGATGTACTCTGTTATAAGAGAAAATCTTCAAACTCCAGGTGGAAAATATTGTTGGTATTTTGTCGGCAGGTTTCCTCATCGAGATATGAAGCTAATTGATGATGTTAAGGACTTAGTACAAAATTTCTGGCATGATCATATTGGACCTTCATCCAACCAAAGAGATGTTCTAAAGCTAAGAAAAGTTTCTACTGAACGTGAACCCCACATCAAACACTTCCTTAACACAACATAGACTGAACTCTATGGGAGATTTAGGAATGAGCACACACAATTGAACCTGGGACAAAGGTCTTTTGAGAAATGTAAACCATGGTACGTTCATATATGCATTGATTGAAACACGTGCTATTGTAGATACCATGTAGAATATGAATATTTTTATGGCATGTATATACATATATTTTGTGATTTGCATACTAACATTGAGCAGGGCTGCAATGAATCTGTAACCAGTGAATGCATCGAGAGATTTTATTGTCAGCATCATGTGTCCAAGGCATGAAGGACACAAATACTATGGAAAATCATGTCTATATGGGAATTGTTCTAGGTGCAGTGGGTTTGTTTTTTTGAACCGTTGCATTCATGGAAGCGATGGGCATCAATTTGGCAGTATGAGTGTGGAGATGCAAAGCTCCAAGTACATAACCTATCAATTATATAGTGTGAAGGAAAGTAAAAAGATTGCATTGGTGAAATCAAAGGTACAAATGATTATTGCATGGTTTTCCTCTTACATGTTCAGTTTCTACATATACATTCTTTAAAGGTCACATTCTAACACAACCCTTGTTTTCATGGAAATAGGTATGGGTATGTGATTTTTTTACAGATTTCTACAAGAAAAATGAGCAGTATGTTCAACATGTCCATGTAGTGCAATGGCAGGATGAGCAGTACAGAAAATTCTAGGACACCTTTCCCATTGGGACCATATTGTCAATTGTGGATTTTGCAGAAACCTACACCCTTCAACCACAAAATGAAATTCAGAGTCAATACTAACATTATGACCAAGTTAGCATCATGGTACACATTATGTATAGGCATGGCCACGAGAGCAGCATTAACAACATGATAATACATAAGGAGACAAACTTTTACTTAAGTGATGATAAATGCCATGATGTGCATTATGTGCAATATTGTTTTCGAATTTTCTATGATCAGCTAAAGGAAGGAGATATACAGATGGATTAGCATTGGATATGGTCAGATGGTTGTGCGGGATAGTTAAAAAATGCCCGAGTATTCCAACGGATGAGTATGTTACATAAGACTTACAATGTGTTGCATATATGGAACTACTTTGAGACTGGGCACGAAAAAAGTGAGCATGATAGGGCCGGTGCATGCATCAAGGCCGTACTACGAAGGGAGGAGATGAGGTTTACCAGAAACCCCCATATCAAAGATGTAGAATCCATAGTTCAATGGTGCTCTGTAACAATGTCAGACCAAACTAAAGTGCAACATACATCAACAGGGGTAGGAGGGCCAGTCAGGAATTTTTGGCATGTGGTTTACATAGATCGATCCCATTCCTATAGTTGTGACAGAGTACAAGGAACACATGAATTTCATTCAATTCGAAGCTCAACCAAACCTCTATTTGAAATATGGACAATAAAAACTTGCTTGCTTTTGCATCCCTTGTAGCAATGGTGAATGGGATGAATACAAATGCATGGATTGGGTTGATGATTGGGATTGTGTGTCACTTACAGTAGACCCATGTTTAGTCATTGAAACAACCCACTTAGAGGAGGTCTAGTCAACGAGTTCGACAAACTATGACCATGTCTCAGATATTGTACAACCAAGACACATATATGTAGTTGTTTCCCCAAAAGACAATGAATGGGGCACTGATTATTGGTTGGCACAATGCATTCGAGGTAAGCAAATATTGAATGGATAATTGATTGATGATGAAGGAAATGAATTTCCTATTGGATCGAGGGTGGTTGAGGGTGAATATATTACACTAGATAGGAAATCAAGAAGAACTAGTGGGAATGTATTCATGCATTATAGACTAGGTTTTGTGGTCTATCACTTAACAAACTTGATTGTTGGCATGAAAATCCATCTATAGACAATGTAAAACAAGAACTCAACCAAGGTACATTACTTCTTGCCTCATTCATAGCACGAGAAATTGATGGAGGAAATTAGCAACAAAGAGGATCTAGATGGTTATATTGAATGAGATTAGGTAATTGCACTTACACTCTGCTTGGGCAAAACCCTAGTTTGTATAATCTGGCCTGGAGGCATGCCTGGGCCATGCAAAGTCGAGGTGGATGCCACCCTGGCCATAATCCCATGCCACGATACCAATGGAACTGATGGTTCATCTATCAAATCCTTGGTCAACATTTTATGGCGAGTTGCAATAGGCCTACAAAAGCCATTCAGGGACGCCTGGGCCAATTCAAGGCCTGGGTCCAAAAACCAAACCAGGCAATGATTTCCAAATCTGTCAACTCCTATAGGTGTGTTTGGGCATGTCCACCATGGACACACCACCCCCATTTTCCTGGCTCAGTTTTTTCTAGGGTCGATGAACCGTTTCCATGGTTGCATGGACCCCACTAAGGAAAAACCCTAGTTTTCAAAATATGGCCTGGAGGCATGTCTGGGCTGTGCGGAGTAGTGTGGGAGGCCACCCTAGCCATAATCCCATGCCACTATCCCAATGTTTCATCCATTGGATCCCTGTTCAATGTTCTATGGTGAGTTGCAGTAGGCCTGCAAAAGCGATTCAGGGACTACTAGGCCAATTCAAGGTCGGGGTCCAAAAATAAAACCGAGTGGTGATTTCCAAATCCATCAGCTCTTGGAGGTGTGTTTGTGAATGGAATCCATGAGCATGCCACTCTAGGCCACCTGACATAGGGTGTTGTAGGGCTGGTGCACCATTTCCATGTTGCATGGACCCCACTGGGGTGAAACCCTAGTTTTCAAAATCTGGACTGGAGGCATGCCCGAGCTGTGTAGAGTTCGGTGGGAGGCCACCCTGGTCATAATACCGTTCCACTTTCCCAATAGAATCGACAGTCCATCCATCGGATCCCCGTTCAACGTTTTATGGCGAGTTGCAGTAGGATTGCAAAAGTTGTTCAGGGACGCCTAGCCAATTCCATGGGGTATTCACTTAGTGAAACCATGCCATAGCACGTTGATTCGTGGCATATGAAACAATACCCCTATTTTCAAAAATTATTGGAAAATACCTCCCAAAATCATTTTTTTTAACCCCCTCCCAATATTCCTTTCCGATTTTAAAAAACCCCTATTTTCCCTATATATTGCATGTATCCATTTTTTCATTTACATTTTTTATACCCCTTTATATTTCTACCTAAGGAAAAAAAAAACTAAACACAAGAAAGGGAGACACTTGATAGGCGCCCTTAGGCAAATCACTTTATTAGGAATTAAAATGTATCACATGATGTCAAAACAAATAAGAGAGGGTTTATTTGTACCAATCTCAAACAGTAGTGTGTTTTCCCCAAGAAGGGTTCAAAAATGAAACTTACACCATTTATAACTGCTTCTTTCCATCACGGACTTTTTATCTAAGCACCATTTTGGTATCTTACAGTTGGTTTCCCAAGCCCACTCAACACTGCTTTCTATCTTACAGTTGGTTTCCCTGATGATGGTTGAAGAGTTCACATAAAATGTAAGGCTTAAAATATTTTATGCAGTAAAATCCAAAACACACAAACAAGATGTGTAATTAAGGAAAATCTAACAATATAAGCAACAGATCATAGATGCAGAGAAGATCAATGAAATACATGATTTACATTTTCTAGAGTGCTTTCTTTCATTAGGCATTTAATCCTATTGCCTTGAATGTTTGTTTACAACCTGTCCAGAAGCTCATTGCAATTTTGACAATATACAAAGCACTGTATGCATGCTAGAAAATAACATAGATTGATAAGGGTCGTATTAAGATACATCTTTCAGGTTATACAAATTCTTCCAACAATGATAGCTATAGCAATCTCTGAACAACTCATGCTAACTGGAAAATGTAACTCATCAATGATCTATACCTAGGGCCTGCCTGCTAGAGCAGCCAGTGGACCAACCTTGCCAGATTTCATCCGTGCAGCTTTTGATTGAGCAAGCATCTCATCATAGTTCTGCAAGTCATTAAACATAATGAAAATATTTATCAATGTAGAATCAAAGAAAAGAACATAATGAGAAGGAAGTGTAGAATATGTTCAGCAACAATCCTGCAAACCTAGGTTAAATTTTAAGGCAAGACATTTAATATAAATTAATTAAAAATGGTTAATGCTTACCCTTTTCTCCATGACCAAACCCTGTTTTGGGAGGATCTTATCAGCAATACCATAATCAATTGCTTCCTGTGGGAAAAAGTATCTTGATCTTTGAATATCCTTTGCAATCTCTTCTTGTGTTTTGCCAATTCCTTTTGCTAGTAATTCAATGTAATACTGTGTATTTACTTCCAACTCTTTTGCCTGAAGAAGACATATTTTCATCAGCTGGCCTATAATAAGTATTAAGCAGTCCTTTAAAAGGAGCTAAGTGAGCATTTACCTGTTACTTAAGAACGACTTGGAAGGTAAAGCAACAGCAGTTGTTTCAATTGGCTTGGATTCTAGAATAAGTAACCTTTAGGCTGTTGCATTATCTGCATGAGAAAAAAGAGATTTCAATTCCAAAATAGAATAAAAAATTATAAATGAGATTCCTAATTCAAAGATTAAAATTTAAACTAAAAACAATTGCAATTTTATAGAGAAAGAAATCATTGATAGGGGCTCTTTGTCTCTTGCATTCCTAGAGATAAAAGTTAAGAACATGCACACCAGAAGCAACAGTACCCCAGGACCAGTACTCCT
>LPNX010096221.1:331183-495699 GCA_001517045.1 Pseudotsuga menziesii
AGTCACCTTCTGCTACTGCTTTACCTTTAGTAAGCCTGTATTGAAAATTAAAATAGGAAAAGATCAAAGCCATTCGTTCAATGCAGTGATGGAGAGGAAATTCCCACAGTAGCCATCAAAGAAGCATCTTACAATCTATGCACAATAGAGAAATCTTCCATACAATTGGAATTAACTCAAAGTATGACAATCATTGATGAAGGCAGAGACCCTGAGCTAAATGCAGCATGAAGAATTGTATACAGTAACCCTAAATGCCATGATTTTATAGACAAAGATATGTTTGCAGAAACCCTGTGCAGACAGCATGGAGAGAGTCGGGTAACATGAAGACCAAAGCATGCCAGACACAGTAAGGGGTAACTACAACAAACTGATTGTCATATGCAATGTCATTGGTAGGAGAATGGAAGCCCTATGCAAACAAGAACACATTTTGAGTGGCAAGTGTTCATGCACATGAAGAACAAGTTACAACATCATTTCTCACAGATTGTTAAACATAACAGATTCTTTTGAGGAACAAAATTATTTATGGGCATGTTTCAATAGGACTTGAACACAATAAAAAAGTATTCAAACCAATGTGGAAGGAAAGAAGAGAAAGGGCCACAACCCTACACAACCTATATAGTGATTCAGAGACAAGCAAGAACATTTGATTTGAGAATGCAATTGTTCTTAGACAGATATAACTCAACTGCAACATAATAATTTTCATTGTGCCTACGAGCAGAAGAACACAGTAGAATCAGAGAAGATTTCACAAAGCATGGACTAGTGTCCAAGTAATTCACAAATTCAGAACTAGATTTGGGAGTTTTGGAATCAGGAACTCGAGAATTCAAAGAGTTGCACTGACTTGGGAGTTAGGGAATTAGAGGTGTTCAGAAATTCCAGAATACTACCCTTGTGAGGGTGATGAGACAGCTAGATGGAGTGCCATTTATAATTTACTATGCTGTCTCGAATGTTATATGAGAATTTTATTCAAAAGATTAATCTTGTGGTAGGACACTGAAGAAAATGACAGAGAGCACCTACCTTTTGAAGTATGAAAATGAGGATTGCTACACTGTTACTCTGAAGTGATGTATGCACTCTACTGCATCCACATCACTGGTTTCGACTGACGATAGGCATTTTTTGTTAGATTTCAAGAAGACAGTGAATTTGATTCACATTTGATTATGGTGTCTTCTGCCTCAATTGAGGGAAGCGAGAGTCATTTTGTCAAACTATATTGAGTTATCTAGATAATTTTTAATCTTCTCATTCATTGTTTTCATAAAAACACCATGTTCTTTTATTTTATTGCAGAGTTATTACTTTTACAAATGCTAGTTATGGTATTCAATTTCTCCCAACATCATATGAATATCAGGTGATGTTGAAAAATATACAAATAGACCAAATAAATTCACCCCTGTTATTTGAATTTAAAGGATAGGCCGTATTCAAACGTGAAAGGAAAATTTAAATAACACAATCCAATCTAGTTGACTCCAACCAATGTGACTTGCTTGTCTTTATGATTTCTAGTGCTTTATCTTCTCTAGACAACTGAGCTCTCTTCGTTTTACCTCTATGAGGGCTTGAATTGTCAGATAGATCTTCTCTAGATGAATCCAATGTCATCCTTCTTCCTACAGACAAGCCACCTCTCTAAACTTAAATAGACTCAATGGGTTTGGTGTTGCTGGTGTAGTGCCTACAAGCCATTTTGAGAACCATTTGAGGTCTAATGTTTCTGGTGCAATATCTTTGATAACTGAGCCAGAGTTGAAGACAACAGAGAGACTTTAAAAGGTCATTAGAGAGTGAAAGCAATATTCATAATGATGGAGACAATATTTTGAATTTTTATTCTTATCTTGAAGAAATTAGGATACAATCACCAGATACAGGCATTATTTCAGAGCAGACCATGCATGAAACGAAGTTTGGTCAGAAAAGGAAAAGCATGGAAAAATAAANTTTTTTGAAGGGTTAGTACACCTCAAAACTGACCATATTTAGCTATCTATCATTATATGCAATAAATTTTCATGATAATTTATTATTATTATGTTCAGCATGGACTTCATCCTTAAATTCATCCTTAAAAAATGACTTTTACCTTTCGCCTTGCTATATCGTTTGCAATATCCCTTTCCATCCAGTCATCAAGCTCTCGGAAAACCTATTCATACCTTTCATGTTCCTGTAAAGCTAATCCATAAACAAATAAAAAACATACAACATAGCTGGAAAATTCCGATTCTGAATTCCAAAAGATTGAGCATTAGTTTAACATAATAATAATTCCAAAAGAATATGAATTTTCAATATAATAATTTATAAAAATGTATATCATTGCACCTTCTCCCAATCATTTTGGTGACTTGGAATCCCATTACACTTCCATGATTCATGTAAACTTTTACAAAATGATACATAATACAGTTCTGTGGTACTTGATGACAGTTGAGGAAGGTTGGCTTCCCCCAAAGGAAAGGAAAACCAACAAATTTATATTGGTTTTCTTACTATACACCTCATGAAGATTCTTGTCAACTAGTGGTGATGTGGGTGATAAATTTTTCAGATAACATGCAGTGCCAATAGCTTCTACCGAATATTCATGTGCTAGCCCTGCACCACTGAGCCTACACCTCCCCTCTGTAAGGAGGCAATCCTTTAGGTGTATAAAAGATGTGTATATGTTTAGCTCCACTTGGAGATCCAGATATATTTCTGGGGTGGTTTCTTCCATAATATGTATGGCGTGGAATTGAGTGATGAAGAATGGTTATGGCATTTTCCTGGTGTTTCCTATGGTTTTATTTTTATGTATGCATGAGGGTTGTTTATTACATTTTTAAGAGACAGTTTGAAGGCATGTTTACAATCTGAAGAAGGTCTGGACATTGTAACTTCCTGTAGCAGCGTGTTCATATCTTCATGGTAGTTTATGGTCAATTATAAGCAGTGTATTTGAGGCAACCCTATTACAACAATGAGGATCAGAGGCTGTGATCCATGGTTTTATAATCGTCCCACCTGAGCTTCAATATACCTATAGTTTTTGTGATCCTGGCCCTAGACCTTTGTTTGAAGAGAAGACAGGTATGAAAAAGGTACTGGTTGACTTATCAATATCTAAATCTGACAATGTGAGGTCCATACTAAAGATAAAGAAGCCTACAAGCCATTTTGAGTACCATTTCAGGTTTGGTGTTGCCGGTGCAGTGCCTACAAGCCATTTTGAGAACCATTTGAGGTCTAATGTTTCTGGTGCAATATCTTTAATAACTGAGCCAGAGTTGAAGACAACAGAGAGACTTTAAAAGGTCATCAGAGAGTGAAAGCAATATTCATAATGATGGAGACGATATTTTGAATTTTTCTTCTTATCTTGAAGAAATTAGGATACAATCACCAGATACAGGCATTATTTCAGAGCAGACCATGCGTGAAACAAAGTTTGGTTAGAAAAGGAAAAGCATGGGGATTGTCTCCACACATCCCAAATGTGTGTTTCCTTCGCCCCATGCCCCCTATCCCGGAAACTTGGGGAAACATTGCTTTTATCTCAGAAGCAATAATACTGTGTAAAAAACTCATTTATATCAATGCATTTTTATGTGCAATGACTAAAACACCAAATGCAATGACAAAGGCCATACATAACCCATTGATTCATCATACGCAGGGGTATAGGACGCATAAAGAGAGCAACATCAGCAGTGGAAAAGAGGCCTTGGTCTAGAGTGTGGGGAGTTGGAATTGTGGAAATAGTTTCAACTCCCTTGAACTTAATTCACTGGGAGAGAAATACTGCTAATGCATTGATACTTGGCAACAAGAAACCCAGCTTGACAAGGCTAAGCAAACTCATTCTCTCTTTCTTCTTGGAACTATTGAAGGATCGGCCCAAAAGTGTTCTATAAAGTTTATTTTAGGTGACAGTTCCGGTTCAAATTCCAAATACATAAGCCTCTTATAGTCATATGCAGTGATGTAAATATCTCTGATATCTCCTCATTTTTGTGAGTTTTTCAGGTCCAAGTTTATGCTTACTGATGTGTTTTGATATTTTCCCCAATAAATTCTAGTAGGACAGAATATATGGCAATAGAAAACCCAAATGGCAATGCTAAGCAAACTGAAATTATTTTTCTGCTTAAATTATTGAAAGACCAGTAGAGAAATGGTCTATGCATTCCATTTATCGGTAACATTATTTGCAAAATTGGCTGTATGCTAATATACTCATACTACCAACTTGGTTTTGGTAGCACAGGGTAAATGGAAATAGAAAACCCAGATGGAATTCTCTTTTTCTGCTTCAACAATTGAAAGACCAGCCCAGAAATGTTCTATAAACTAAGATTTTAAAGTGTTTGCATTTAAGTTGATTTTAGGTGACAGTTCTGGTAGAACCCAGATGGCAAAGCTAAGCAGACTGGAATTCTCTTTTTTTGCTTGAACTATTGAACGACCAGCCCAGAAATGTTCTATAAACTAAGTTTTTAAAATGTTTGCATTTTAGTTGATTTTAGGTGACATACAGTTCTGGTAGATATGCATAGTTTTCTTTGAACTCTTTGGAAGTGAATCACCATCCTAATTCTTGAATATCAATTTAGATGAGAATAACCCTCAAAATTACACCTGACTCAGAGGTGTCATATTTATCTTAATTTTCTTTGATATATATGAGATAATCATAGGACAGAGTGAACCAAATCTGGTGCAAGACTTTAGCTGTGTAAGTTCTCAATCTGAATCTATTCAAATGAGCTCTTTGTTTCTTCTTCGTTGATTTTTCTAAATCTATTATCTCAGAAGATCCTTCCTGCCGTGATTTTAAGTTTCATTCCCTGCTTGGATCTTATTGTTCAAACAGAGTCCACATATTGTAAGGAGAACCTTGATTTCATCATTACATTTGAAAATGTACCAGGTTCCATTGTCCTTTTTCTGAGCATAAAAGACTCCATGCTGACCCTTTTGTAGTAAAATAAGTTTGTTGCATGTAAAGTGACAAAGAGGTGGTTATAGATGAAATTAAGCATTCAGATTCCCTGGAAAATAAAGACCACTTAAGTCAATCAAAAAGACCATTGAGGATCAATGATAATCTAATATTGAGAACATGGGAATTGGTGTACTAATGCAGGTGTTCAACAAAGGCAGTGCAGAAAGGCTCAAAAATGTGATAAAGGATCGAGATGGTATAAACCCAAGCACCCAAAGCACAAGTTCATGCATTGTTCAGTCTCCTTTGAATTGGTTCCCACGAAAGAGGATAGAATCGTATCTAGAGTGGAAGATAAGAATGCTGCAGGTATATAAGTCCGTATTTCATACCCTCCAAAAATTTAGTGTCAGTTAATATTTTTGTACTGCTTCACTGTATTTACTCTTAGAATGACGTGTTTAGATGCATGCCAATATAATCCTAATCTGACCCTTTCTGGCATCTCAACAACATCATGAATTTTCAAAATTTGAACATAGGAAAAGGAAGGCACGAATACCACACTTGACGAGACATTGGGTGATTCAAATCCACATTTACCCAGGATAGAAAGAGAGAAACTAGCAGCCCAAACTGCAGCAAGGGTAGCTATGGAGGCTCGTAAAGCTGCCTTGGTGGAAGCATCTTGGTGCCGAATTCTTAAGGCAGCTAGGTTGTAGCCCTTGATATCTTGTCTAGATTTTTTAACTTTAATTCTCTAGCTTTACTGCTTTTCTTACATTTTAGCCATACAACTTTTAAATTTCATTTCCATATGTTGTTACTTGTATTTTCTGTTCAGAATTCAATGTCCATTAGCTGAAGTACAGCTGAAGAAAGCTGAACAAAAAGAAGCTAAAGATTTTGACTCTGCAGCAGAAGTCGGAGTGATAATTGATAACAATCCTGGGGGTTCCAAGCAATCTTTGAAATTTGAGACTACTGATGGAAGATAAACACATACTGTCTCTGCATCATTGGAAACAACTTTTGAAGTAGAAAAGGAAGTTGCAGAAGATGTCAAAGTAGCATTATTCCGATTGGGTCATCTTCCATCTTCCTCCATAAATGATATATTTAATGCTAATGATGACACATTCAAAAAATCAAGCATAAACGTAGATGAAAATGTTGTTAAGCTCATCAATGATTCGGACAATAAAGATTTATCTTCTAAAGCATTTTCTGAAATTGAAGTTCATACTGAAGGCAAACCTCACACTGACTCTGGATTGGAAAGAGATGCAGGCGCTACCACTCCTTAGACAAACTGTATCCAAATTAGGAACAATGCAGCTAAGGGACCGTTTCAAAAACATAGACATCATCCTAAAGACCACCAATCTAACAGACAATCTGCTAAAGAGATTATAGTTTTTGAATAGCTTATTGACTTAATGCTTGGGAGAGTAAAGCTCCTAAAAGAAGAGGAGCTTATCTCTCTTGCAATGATAGTCGCAACCCGGGGTCTAAGTGCTATGCTTAAAGAGGATCACAAGGAGCAAGAAGTTAATGGCAAGTGCAGTTCTGGAGGTCTAGGAGATATCTTGGTGAAACACATTTCTCGGTTGGAGGCAAAAAAAGCTGCTGCTGCTAAGGCTGTACCCGTTCCTGGAGATAACAAAAGAGAACTCACTTCTGAAATTTTACCTGATCTTGGAAGCATACTTGTAAAATATGTTTCAAAATTTGAGAGTGAAGTTCAGGAAGCCAAAAGGTTGGCAAAAGCTATTAAAGCTGAAGAAAATAGAATCTTATGAGAACTGCAAGAACATGGTGAAAGTTTGTCTGAAGATTCAACAAAGGATGATTCTTTTGAAACAATTCCTGAGCTTGGAAGAACCTTTGTAAAGCATGCTGAGCGTGTGTCAGAAAAAACAACAAAACTAGCAGTTCCAGAACGACAGAATGCGAAAAGTTTGGATGTAATCTTGGCTGAAAAGATTCATGCATCAGAAAGAGAACGGTTAACTGCCACAGGAGAAAAATGTACAAATATGCCTCAGCCAAAATCAAGATTGTCGAAGAAGCAAAGCATGGAAAGCGATGTGAATCCAACAGATGATATTGATACTAAATATGATAAAGAGAACAGAGATATAAACATGTATTCAACTGAGAATAAGACACTCAAAATGAAGAGCAAATTTGATATGAATAACACCAACCAAGATAAAATGCAAAACTATAATTTTACTTCTATAGTATCTAGTAGTAACCTCAGCACTATTCCACTGAAGGATATGACTGATCTTGAACAAGAGATTCTTCCCATGAAGACTGCCTCAGATGTTGTTGAGCGAGTGTAGAGAAAGAAAAATTACCATGATGAAAATGGTGGGGGAGGTCTAGATAAGATTTTGGTTAAACATGTCTCAAAACTGGAGAAGGAGAAGTTGGCAGCAGCAGAGTTGTCAAATGAAGCATTTAGTAGTGTGCAGGGAAAGAAACAACTTGCTTGTGTGAAGACAGAACATAGTTTGGATAAAGACTTAGTCAAGCATATTTCAAAGCTTGAGAAAGAGAAAATAGAAGCAGCATTGTTGTCCAATGAAGCATCTAATGGTGTGCAAAGAAGGAAACAACAGGATGAAGAGAGTTTAGATAAAGTCTTAGTCAAGCATATTTCAAATCTTGAGAAGGAAAAAATGGCAGCATCAGGGTTGACAAGAAATTCATTGCAAAATGTAGACAGGAAATATCAACCTCATCATACAGTTGAGGAGAGTTTGGATAAGGTATTGGTCAAGCATATATCAAAATTGGAGAAGGAGAAACTGGCAGCATTGGCATCAGAGGAATCATTTCAGAGGGTGCAAAGAAGTCTGAATCACTATGATAGTAAGGATGGAGAGAGTTTAGGAAATGTCTTGGTGAAACATATATCTAAGCTGGAGAAGGAGAAACTAGAGGCAGTGCAAGAGGCATCTGCAAGGGTACAAAAAAAATAGCATGAGTGTGATGGGAAGAATGAAGATAGTTTGGATAAGGTATTGGTCAAGCATGTATCAAAATTGGAAAAGGAGAAATTGGTGGCATTGGCATTAGAAAAGGAATCATTTGAGAGGGTGCAAAGAAGTCTGAATCACTGTGATAGTAAGGATGGAGAGAGTTTAGGAAATGTCTTGGTGAAACATATTTCTAAGCTGGAAAAGGCAAAAATGGAAGCACACAATGCATCTGAGAGGGTACAGAACAGTGTGTGTGATGGGAAGAATGAAGATAGTTTAGATAAAGTTTTGGTCAAGCATGTCTCTAGACTGGAAAGGAATAAAATTATGGCTTCAGCACAAGAGGGTTTCCAATGGGTTCAAAAAAATCAATTTCAACGGAATATGGGTCAATGTTGGAGTAAAATCGGTCAATTGGATCTGTTCCCAGACCACTGGCATTTCTTCCAATTTGAAATCCATACATAACCCATTGATTCATCATACGCAGGGGTATAGGCTGCATAAAGAGAGCAACATCAGTAGTGGAAAATGTAACAATAGTTAGAGATGTGGATTTCATTGTAGTTGACCTATAAACAGGAGTTTATTCATCAGTGGAAAAAGCATAGGTATAAGATCTAGTTCATGATTCTAGGAATTACTATTTTGACCATGCTATTGATTCTGAAACTACTGATGGGTAAGCAACTGTCTCTGCTATCTCACAAAAAGAAGTACAGGCATTTTTCATCAAATATTAAACACACTACAGCGTACCTCCAAGAATGATATGCAATGGCTCTCCAATGTGCCTCCTCCAACACCAGAGAAACCCACCACAAACCCACGACCACAAAACGGTGAATAAATGCCCTCGTTTTCCAAAAAATGCTGCTACCACTGCAATGCTACTAGAAAAAATGCCCTGTTATCCAGCAAACACAATGGACACAACTTGGAGAAAACCCAAAGAAAACCCAAGGAGTAAAACGCCCTCGTTTCCCAGAAAACACTGTGGGGATTTGAAAAAACGCCCTGTTATAGTTCGTATTTTTTAACACATTTAACAGGTTTATTCGGCGGCTAGTAGGACCCTGTGCACAACTGCACTATAAGCCACTAGGCCCAGAATACACACAGATACACAGGTCTGTCAACAAAAAGCATCACTCTTCCAGATATCCCCTCTGCAACAGCTTCTTAGCAATCACTAGTTTCCAGACGGCTCCTCAGCTTCTTAGCAATCTCCATATATTAAGCAATCAAATATTATGCAGCCACACGATGGAAAAAACACCCTAAACCCAACTCACAGGCACCTCAACATGCATCCACACGATGGAAAAAATGCCCTAAACCCAGCTCGCAGGCACCTCGGCATGCAGCCACACGATGGAAAAAACACCCTAAACCCAGCTCGCAGGCACCTCGGCTTGGTGCAGGTGCACTCAAACCTCAGAACACAAGCAAAGGAGCTCGCAGGCACAGGCACCTAGTAGGCAAGGCTCGGAGGACTAGTGAACGGCTCAGGTAAAAATGTTGAATAAAACATACCCCAGCATATTGGATATTTAAATAGTAAAAAAAAAACCCTAGTTACCCCTAATATACCCCCAATATATTGATTTTTAATTTTTTAATTTTAACCCCCCCAATATGAACGGACGTGATATCATATTGGTCCCTAGGTGACGCCCCCGTGACCAATTCAAGGTTGGTGTCCAAAATCCAAATCGGACGGCGATTTTCGATTCCGTCGGCTCCTGCAAGTGTGTCTGGGCATGGAAGCCATGGGAAAGCCACCTCTAGTTTCTCAACATAGGGTTTTGCAGGGCTGATGCACTGTTGCTAGGGTTGCATGGACCCCATTTTCATGCAGCTTTCAACTCAACATAACTCAGCAACTAGAGGTTGGATCGACGAATAGTCGACTCCATTGGTCTCCTGAAATTCCATTTCTTCTAGTGGGGCCTCTCCACTATGTTTTCATGGACTAATGACTTCATTGTGCATCGGTTTTGTAAACTAGGGTTTTGCTTAGTTTCCTTCAATGCAACTCTTGCATTGGTGGGTCAAATATGCAAAACCCTCCACCATGCCAGTATTGGTAGTGTTCCCATATGGAAATTTCCCATACACACTTTTTGAATCCAACAACATGCAATCTTGCTACTCTGTTTGTTTTTTCGCTCCCGGACATAACTCGACAACTGGAGGTCGGATCGATGAGCCGTCAAATCTGTTGGTCTCCTAGCACACCATTACCTATAGTGGGACCTTTCCACCACATTTTCATGGCCCAATGATTTCATTGTGCATTGGTTTCATAAACTAGGGTTTTGCTCAGTTTCCTTCAATGCAACTCTCACATTGGTGGGTTAACTCTGCAAAAACCTCCACCGTGCCAGTCTTGGTAGTGTTCCCATATTGGCATTGCCTATACACACTTGTTGAAGCCAAGAACATGCAATATTGCTGCTCCGTTTGGTTTTTTCTCTCGAACCGAGAGTCACCAAGTGTCCCTAAACGACATTTTCATGCGAATTTCAACTAGACATAACTCGGCAACCAGAGGTCGGATTGATGAACCATTGACTCCATTGGTCTCCTGGCATGCCATTACCTAGAAACCAATAGACCGTATACATAGAAGCTATGTACCTACACTACAACAAAGAAACTTGAGTTTCATGAATTACAAGTAGAAACACATAATTGTATGAATTAGAAGTAAAAACTCATACATGAATTACAAGTATATAGCCAATTAGGTTTCATGGATTGAAAGAAATTCCCATACATAGAGATGATGTATTGTTTTAGTTTCTCTTATATAGAATGACTTATACCATATACCTAAGCTAAAAGAGAAAATAGCAAAAAAACTAGGGTTTCACGAATTACAAACCATAAACCTAAAAACTAGGGTTTATAAATTTACACATATAACTACAAACTAGTTATTTTATAAAGTAGAAATTCACATACATAGAGATCATGTGCTATTTCAGTCTCACTTATGTAGAAATAATTAAACCACCTACCTAAGCTACATGCATACATAGAAAAAAAAACTAGGGTTTCATGAAATACAAACCACAAACCTAAAAAATAAGGATTACAAATTTACACATACATCTACAAACTATGATCGTATACTTATGTAAATAAACTTATACCATATACCTAATCTATAAGAAAAAATGTCAAGAAAGCTACGGTTTCTTGAACTAGAAACCACAAACTTAAGAGCTAAAGTTCACATATTTAGACATAGAACTACAAACTAGGGTTTATGAAATCATTATATTTGTTAGTCTCACTTAACTAGAAACTAGTAGACCATATACCTAGAAGATATGTACATGCACTACAACATAGTTAGGGTTTCATGAACTACATGGGATGTAATTTTCCTTTCGATTATGCATGTGGTTGAAGCATGTTAGTGGTATTGATGGGATGTTATCATCATATTGTACAAAGTAAACCTCTTTTGCAACTGACATACATTGACATATACCCCAATCAATCCATTTTTCATGAAGATAGGACTGTCAAACTAAGAATGATTTCCATCCAAGTCAAAATGATTATGACAGTCTAAAACACTAATTTCCAGCTTGCCAAAATAAGTGTACAATCCCAAATGCAAGTAATAATGATAAAAAAGAGTTGAAATGGCACTTTGAATTAGTGAAAGGTATTGTCAAAACAAAAGTATTTCCAACCAAGCATTTAGAATTATGACAGTCCTATATTTCACTTTTTAGCTTGTCAAGACAAAGGTACAATCTTTTAAGTAAACATCAGTGATAAACAATTCTATAAGTGCCAAGTTTCTAAGCCGATGGGACTCTTAAACCAAATCAAATTTCTAGTCAAGTAAAATGTCTTATGACAGTCCAAGATGTAATTTCTAGTCAAGTAGGAATGATAACAAGTATATTCACTTGGCTTTTGATGACACAATGACTTGCAAGCAATTCAAGGCATTTTCTTGTATTTTTCCAAGTTATGGATGTTTATATACCACTATAAAATTTGTTTAACTATGGATGGGAATGCTTGTTTAGGGACAGTCCCTTTAGGGTGTCTTTGTGCCACTTTAAATTGGGTTTTGGACAAATTTGAGGTGAGGTGTTAGTGAGTGGGTAAGATAGGAAGGAAAGGAAGTGACCTTAGGCTAGGATAGGTGGGTAAGAAGGCTATTAGGGCTGCCCTAAATAGGATATTACAATCAAGAATTAGGAAAGTCTAGAGGAATTTAAAGGAAAAAATAGTGATGAAGTTAGCCTTAGGAAAGGGTTAGGCTAGAATAGAATGGTTTAGGTGTGTGTTATGGATGTCTAATAGGTAGTATTACAGTCTAGTTTTATAGATAGTCCTAGGGTTAGTAAAGGTTAGAAGATGGAGTAGAAGGCCTATTGATATGGACAAGGTAAGTCCAAAACACATATAATAAATTTTTAGCTTCTTTTCACTATGATTCTTGCATGGTAACTATGGTCTAAAACTAGGGTTGATACTCTCTATGCATTCCTTTCCCATCCTTTCCTTTATTCCTTCATTTACTGCATGTTAATTTATTCTTATCAACTCTAGGAATAAGCCTATTATAGATCCTCTTTCTCTCATGACTTTTTAATGTATGAGTTGTGGAAGATGAACTATGTTTTACTTATTTCACTATGGTTTATAAAAGGAGTGCTCATGAAGCTCTAGCCCTAGCTTATGTGAAGTAATCCATGCTTAAGATTTGAAGTATTTCATTTGATTAGTCTATAAAGAATATGTGACATATGACTACAATCCTAGGCATGCTCATATACAAACAAAAAGGTACTTTATAAGAGGCCACAATAGATGGTTAGGTAGAGTTGGTGTTAGGGTTTCCCTCCTAGGTTAAGCATTTCATCATTGATTCTAAACCCTAGGTTATGCATGCTAACCCTTAAATCGTTAAAATTGCAACAAGTACAATAGATCATTAAAATTGCAAGTGCTCGACAATAGCATAAAAAATATGTATGTATTCAATGAGAGTAAGAAATGTCAACTTCGTCTTCAAATGATATGAATTGCCAAATTTATCAAAATCAATGTTTTCCAAGTAGATGTAACAAATGCAAGCCAACAACAGTCATGTTCAATATGATTCTTAGCTCATCAATACTATGAAATTTCCAGTCAATCAAATGGTAAGAGAAGATCATTCCAATATCAATTTCTAGCTTGCAAAATGAAACAATAATTACTATGTAAATACCAAAGGAAAACAAGTGCTTTCTATTCCAATTTGGACAATAAATAAGACTGTCAAACCAATGATAACTCTCATCCAAGTATTACTGTCCCAAAATGTTACTTCCAGTCAAAGTAAATATGCAATAGCTATGTCAATTTCAAGTTTGCAATTAGGAAGACAATTGTTAGGTAAATGCAAGTGGACTACAAGTATTTTCAATTCCAACTTGGTCAATGAATGGGACTATCGAACTAAATGTAATTTCCAGTGAAGACAAATTTTACTATGACTGTCCCAAATAGTATTTTCTAGTCAAGCCAAGAGTGCCAACAAGTACCTATATGATAGTCCTCAACAAAGATGGTATCTTGAACATGTTTTTTAAAGGTATTTTTGGTATTTTAGTAGAGAAAATGTACTTGTAGATCACTGTCAAGACTTCTTATGTATGGATGGAAATGCCAATGATATACACAGTCCTTCCTCTAGGACTATGTATCTATCACAAAGGAAGGTCGTTGAGGAGGGAGAGGGTAGGTGTTAGTATGTTGGTTCAATAGGAGTTAGGGTTCAACAAAGGGCTAGATGACATTCTTCATGAAATTCACCTTGAGGAGAGAAGAAAGTATTTAACTTTGTATCTTTTGTGAGAGAAGAAGGCTAGGGATTGTGGAATTTGAGAAACCATAAGGTTAATTGGTGTGCTTGTTGTAATGATTCTTATTGGAATGAGTTGCCAAATTTAGTTAGAATTGATTCTTATCTAGGACTTGTTGGTAGCTAGGGTTTCAGAGAGCTTTACTTGTAGAGTCCTAGGAGGGATGCTAAATCTAGAGAAGGGGTTTTGAAAGGGGGCGAAGGTCTGATCCTATAGGTTGAGGATAGGAGTATGAGATTCCAAGCTTAGGGTTAGGAAATGAGAGAGGAGAGGTGGAAAGGTAAGCAAGTAGGTTAGGAGATGGAGAAGGGAGGAAGGGTTTAGAAGGGTAGAAAGCTAGAGTTTTAGGTTAGGTTTCTAGTTAGGTCTAGGTACTTAGGGTTTAGGTCTGCAATAACAAGGCCAAAGCTAGGTATGACAAGCCGAGACAACAAATGGAAGGGTCGAGGGGTGAAGGGAGGCTTGACAAACTAGAAAAATATCTCGATAAAATTATTTGGTAGCAAAAAGAATACTTTCATGGAAAAAATTGCTAGATTGAAAAATTATTTGCACTGTGAATTACAAGATCAGGTATTTGGTATTTAAAATTATCATTGTTATTGTACACATTTATGTAGTTGTGTATTTTTTTGTTAAATAACCTACAGTGTTAAATTTTCTATTCATTTTATTGTGAACATACAATCTTTATTGCTTCATCAACAATAAGTATTGTAAACACACCAACTATAAACTACTACTGCATTCAACATAATGTATGCAAATCTGTAATAAAAGGAAAATTAATATAAATAAGTGAAAAATGATATATTAATATACACAAATTTCCAATCATATATAGTAGTAGTGAAAAATGGAACGTCGTTCCCAAAGTCTATACAATGGAAACTCGTGCCAAAATTCCACAACATGGCTAGTGTACATAGGAGAGTCTCTCACTCTCCTGCTCACCCTTGGAGCTCCCAGGTGCACCTACAAAATCGATCTTCCTCTTCTTTTATCTAGAGGAAGCTCAGTCCTTCTAGAAGCTTTGATGTAATGTCCCATTTTTAAAAAAATATTAAAATGCCCAATTTTCCAATTTTTTCACAATTTTGGCTCTTGACTAGTTTTGATGTCTAGACCTCCAAATTGACCCAAATGCTTCCAAATTTTCTATGAAGGTACATGAATGATAATATAAATTAAATATCATGCTCATGTATTTTTTTTTACTTCCCAATTACTTCTGAAAACTTGTTTAATGTTCTGTTCAAAGTAGGAGTCTTTACTAGCAAATTGGGGCTCCAATTCCCCCTGGGTAATTGCCGGAAATGGCTTAACAAATGATCCCAAAGTCACTTGAATTTATGAATAGAGGCTGTTTATGTGTAAGGGACCTTTTAAAATTCTCATATGCATCATGGTTCAGTTTATACAGTCTGTTATGACTCTTTCCAAAACAACCCCCAAGTCACAATTTCGACCCTTGGGGAAAATGCACCAAATCTTCTCCCAATGCAATAAAATTGAGTAAAATGGCTTCCAATGCTTAAGTAATGAACATGATAATTCAAAATAAACATTAATTACATTCCATAGATCATACATTTATCAGATATACATTCCTCCATTCGAAATAATAAGCATTACCATGGCATATATCAAAATGGAGTGGAAATGGTCATTGTTTGCTCATTAAAAGTCATTTTGACAGACAACTCTTGAGAATTTAGAATTGAAAATTTCTGATAATGAATAAAATATAATATTTAACTGATTCCAATCATTAATGGACAATTAAAGTCTCTCCCAATTCGAAATCATCAGCATTACAATGGTTCACAACAAGATAGTGGGGAAATGATACGATTTCTTTATTGTTCAACATTTTTACATGAATTATTTTGGGTATTTCGACATGAGATCCTTCTCAACATGAAATACAGAGCATATAAATCATAACATAATATAATGATCATTAGAATCTTCCCCAAAGAGATCAATATCTCACCCAAAGCGCAATCCCTCCATTGGCATGAATATGGTGTGAAAACTGGAAATAGTTGAGAGAGAGTGCTGCAATAGAATAATAAAAATTAGTTTTTGTAGATTACACCTGAAAATAGGACTCCATGAAAGACCTGAGTGGATTTTCCAAACACCAACTAGGATGGGAATCTTTCACCCTTGAAATTGGCTTAAGCAAGAAAACTAGTCATCCACTAGCTCTCACAATTCACAAATGAGATAAAGCTTCTTCTCATGGCTGATCCTTGTATTTTATAAACATTATTGGTATTATAAGGTTCCAAATCCATCCATAAACCAAATCCAAGTCGAATTGGTGTGGCTTCTCATGCTATGCCATGCGGCCTCTCTCTTCACCTTCCCTCTTCTCCCAAATTTGAGTAGGAGCCTCTTGGCCTTCTCCAAATCCCAATTTAGACCTCCAATATGCTCTATTCAGGCCTGAAATGTTATTATGTCAGCCTTCATATCTGACTTGGTTCATAACTGTCATAGAATCTCCGTCATTGGTGTCATAGCTGTCATAAATGTAAGGGGAATCTAGCCAAGTGTCCATGAAACTCCCATTTGGCTCTTCTTCTCCCATGTAAGTTACAATTCATCCCAAATTCGACCTATGAAGCATATGGACAAGTATATTAGCCTTATAATCCATCCAAAAACATTATGATTCCCATATATTCAAATTTGCAAGAGAAAGATACCATTTAACATAGGAATTCTAGCTAGTGTGGGCCCCATAGTCTCCATGTGTTTTCATGCTCTATTGCCACTTCCATTTTCTCTTGTATTTATTTAATCAGATAAATTATTAAATATTTATCCCCTTATAATTTCTAAACATCATTTAGTATCCCCCTTATTTCAAATCTCAAAGCTTCCACCCCCAACCTAGGAAACTAGTGATTTTCCTCCTTGGCAATTATTTGATTTTTAGCATCCATTTGACAACTTTCATGAATATGGAAAATGTGATTTGGCCATTGTGGCGCAATGCCAAATTTGGGACATTACAAATCCTCCCTTCCCAATATTGCTTTTCCTCAAGCAATTTCAAACATGGTTGTTGAAGAACCTGCTTTCTGTATGATTCTTTGAAGTTGCCACTAAGCTTCCCACTTTGAGTCTTTGAGATTTCATGAAGATTTCAGAGAGAAACCACCATGCTTTCTGCTGCACTACTCTGATTAACATCACCTTATTAAGTGGGGAATCCATCTCCCATGCTTCTTGTTTCCCAAAGAATTTGAAATCAGTCGGACTAAAAATTGTACCAGGGTCCCTTTGCTTGCATTGCACTCCAATAATTAAGAGTGCTCTCCAACCCATACCATTTGAAAAGAGAATTCATGGATCCCATTTTCTTGTATGAATTATTCCAAACATCATGAGTGCATAATATATATCATCAAAGTATATAAAAACATAATAAGAATGTACATCAAGGAGGTGCCTCACCAATAAATCATGAAAGTTCTTATACCTCCCAATGAGTAGACTAGCATTTGCCAAGTGCATACAAGATTCAAGTGACCAATCAATATGCTCCATTGACATAGGTGAGGATCTCATGTCCCACTATTCTTCTCCAAATATATATAATGTGCATCAATATAATCAGCCATGTGTTCTTTCATCCAAGGAGTGAATGAAGAACCTCCACCAAAATCTGAACCAAATAATGAGCAAAGAAAACATGAAGACTTCAAGTGGATCAAAGAAGTCTCATCAATACACCCATGAATATGTATATCATCATGAAATAACAGAGGATTTTTCTTCCAATAAGAATTTTATTCAATCACATATCTCTTCACCCAAGTGTGTGATGAAGTTCCTCCAACATCAAATAGACTAGGCAAGGAGCAAGGAAAATCATGAGTCTCCAAGTGACTCAAGTGAACATCATAGGTGCACCCATGTAGATGTGTATAATCATAATGTAAACAAGGATTCTTCTGCAAATGTAAATAAGATGGTTCTCTAATAATTGCATCATCAAAAGGAGAAACAGAATGTCCATGCTCTTCATGTGGCACCATAAAAAAGAAACATTTCACCCATACTTCATTAGGGTGACTGCTGCAAAATTTAGAAGTGTAGGATGTAGGAGAAAGAACCAACTCACCCAAATGATCATTAAGTGAAAAATTTTCATAATGTGAAGGATCCATAGGGGTAGGATTATGTACCTCCCTTAAAAATTCCAATCTTTCCTCATAGTTTGGTTTCAATGTAGTGGAACCATGCAATTCTCCAAAAAGTGTGTAACCCGTTTCAAGAGGAAACTCAAGTTCGTCTTCCACCACAACAAGTGATTGTCTCTCATCAATATTATCTTCAAATACATCAAGAACCTGCAATTTTTCATGTTTCTCATGATCCATCATGTCATGAGAATCCTCCAAATAATATACCTTATGAAAATTTGAAACATCAGAGGAAAAACAAGTGTCTTGCAACTTTTCAAGAAGTTTCTCATTTTGAATTGTGAGCTTATCAATAAATTCATTATTATTCAAGTAGGATTCATGTAACCATTCAATAAGCTCAATGACATTTTTTTCTATCAAAAAGCAAAGAAATCAAATTACCTTTGATGTTGCACATTGCTCTTTGAATCTTCTCCATGTCTTCAAGGAATGATGGTTCCTCCAAGGAAGTAGCTCTCCAACAAGAATTTGATACCAATGCTTGAGTGTCATGGAGTATTCTAAGGGCCTCTTGGATCTTCTTTGCATTCATCTTTAAGGTCCCTTCAAGAAAATGAGGCTCTTGCAAATGAACCTCGTCATCTTATTCCTTCTTGCTTGGACCAACTTCATGAAGCTCAAGTGGTGATGGGGAAGTTGATCTTGTTTCTTCTTCAACTGCTACAAGGTATTCATTTTCAGGTTTAATGGAATTTTGGATTGTAGCAACACTTTCAAAATTGATCTCTATGTCACCAACATAGAGGTGTGAGCACCCATTAGTAGGTACTCTTTAATAGTTCAAGCATCCATCAATAGATGCTCTTTGGTCCATGTCCATAGTAGAATTTTTTTTAGAATGATATTCAATAGTTTCAAGGTACTCTTCTTCCTTCTCATGTGATGTTTCCTCATCTTTTTCAAAGTCATTTAGGAGTGAATTTTGATCCTCTTCATGTAATGCCTTTTCTTCTTCACCACCCACAGAAATTTGTAGATCCTTGGTATCCTCCCTAATTTTTCATTGATTATTATTCCTTAATGAGTTCTTATTTGAATTATTTTTTATAAATTCCTTCAAACAATCATTAAGGTCTTCACAATGAATAGTTTTATGTGCCAATTTGAATGCTTGATTAACCTACCTGGACATATCATCACCACATGGCTTAATGAATTTATTCAATTCATATATACCATACATAACTTCAATAGGTTCCAAGACCATGCTCTGATATCACTGTAATGTCTCCTTTTTGGGATTTTTTTAAAATGCCCAATTTTCCATTTTTTTCACAATTTTGGCTCTTGACTAGTTTTGATGTCTAGACCTCCAAATTGACCCAAATGCTTCCAAATTTTCTATGAAGGTACATGAGTGATAATATAAATTGAACACCATGATCATTTATGTTTTGTGACCTCCAAATTACTTCTACAAACTTGTTTAATGTTCTAATTCAAGGTAGGATTCTTTACTAGCAAATTGGGGCTCCAATTCCCCCTGGGTAATTGTCGGAAATGGCTTCACAAATGATCCCAAAGTCACTTGAATTTATGAAAAGAGGATGGTTATGTGTAAGGGAACTTTTGAAAGTCTCATATGCATCATGGTTCATTTTATACAGTCTGTTATGACTCTTTCCAAAACAACCCCCAATTCACAATTTCGACCCTTGGGGAAAATGCACCAAATCTTCTCCCAATGCAATAAAAATGAGTAAAATGGATTCCAATGCTTAATTACTGAACATGAGACTTGAAATAAACATTAATTAAATTCCATAAATCATAAATTTATCATATATACATTCCTCCATTCGAAATAATAATCATTACCATGGCATATATCAAAATGGAGTGGAAATGGTAATTGGTTGCTCATTAAAAGTCATTTTGACAGAAAACTCTTGAGAATTTGAAATTGAAACTTTTTGAGAATGAATAACAGAGAATATTGAACTGATTCAAATAATTAATGGACAATTAAATACTCCCAATTTGAAATCATCAGCATTACAATGGTTCACAACAAGATAGTGGGGAAATGACACTATTTCTTCATTGTTCAACATTTTTACATGAATTATTTTGGGTATTTAGACCTAAGAGTATTATCAACATGAAATATAGATCATATAAATCATAAAATAATATAATTATCATTATAATATTCCCCAAAGAGATCAATAGCTCACCCAAAGCGCAATCCCTCCATTGGCATGAATATGGTGTGAAAACTGGAAATAGTTGAGAGAGAGTGCTGCAATAGAAGAATACAAATTATTTCCATAGATTACACCTACAAATAATACTCCATTAAAGATCCATGAAATACTTGATTGGCCTTTCCAAACACCAACTAGGATGGGAATCTTTCACCCTTGAAATTGGCTTAAGCAAGAAAACTAGTCATCCACTAGCTCTCACAATTCACAAATGAGATAAAGCTTCTTCTCATGGATGATCCTTGTATTTTATAAACATTATTGGTATTAAAAGGTTCCAAATCCATCCATAAACCAAATCCAAGTCGAATTGGTGTGGCTTCTCATGCTATGCCATGTGGCCTCTCTCTTCACCTTCCCTCTTCTCCCAAATTTGAGTAGGAGCCTCTTGGCCTTCTCCAACTCCCAATTTCGACCTCCAAGATGCTCTATTCAGGACTGACATGTCAGTATGTCAGTATATCAGCCTTTATATCTGAATTGGTTCATAACTTTCATAGAATCTCCATCATTGGTGTCATAGCTGTCATAAATGTAAGGGGAATCTAGCCAAGTGTCCATGAAATTCCCGATTGGCTCTTCCTTTCCCATGTAAGTTACAATTCATCCCAAATTCGACCTATGAAGTATATAGAAAAGTATATTAGCCTTATAATCCATCCAAAAACATTAGTCGTCCCATATATTCAAATTTTCAAGAGAAATATACCATTTAACATAGGAATTCTAGCTAGTGTGGGCCCCATAGTCTCCATGTGTTTTCATGCTCTATAGCCACTTCCATTTTCTCTTGTATTTATTTAATAAGATCAATTATTAAATATTTATCCCCTTATAATGTCTAAACATCATTTATTATCCCCCTTATTCCAAATCTCAAAGATTCCACCCCTAACCTAGGAAACTAGTGATTTTCCTCCTTGGCAATTATTTGACTTTTAGCATCCATTTGACAACTTTCATGAATATGGAAAATGTGATTTGGCCATTATGGACCAATGCCAAATTTGGGACATTACATTCGAACACCTCCCCTTGTGCTCTGAAATGAAAACAATCAAATGTCAACTCCTACAAGAAATTATAAAAGTATAAAACAAAATTTAAAAATAAAAATTAAGTTTTCAAATCTTAAATAGCTCACCTTAGACGAGACCATAAGTGGTGAGTGGGGTACCCTCCTCCGTGATCCAAGTCTCTCGCCAATGCCACCCTTCAACATTTAAATAGTAGGATAACTCATACAATTTACTTCCCATGTTAATTTTCGTTAACACTGCACGAGATTTTCATAAAATAATCAATCTCATCATGAACACATCAGGCTAGTCCTCGAGGCTGGCAGGTGGAGCAGTGGGATGGAGTAGGCTGGTCCTGATCCAATGCTAGGGTGGATGGCATTGCAGAGGATGTATCCACATAGAATTTGGATACAAAACTAGGGAGCTCGATGAGATAGGGCGTAGAATCGAGTGGGCGAATTGGTGATGTAGGGCGATAAACCCCAACTGGTTGTAGAATTGAATAGGCCACCCCGGAAGGGGAAACGAGGGTGGTGTGGGAATATTGGGGAGGGGGATGAGGTCTAGGATCTAGTGGAGGGATGGGTTATTGTGAATGGATGGTGTATCGTGGTCGTAGGGGGGAGGGTGGAAACATGGGAAATTGCAAGGGAGGGGGTGGATGGGTGTGGCAGGGAGGAGTGAGCATAGGTTATGACGAAGAAGGGGGAGCTGGATGGAAATTTGGTGGTGTATGGGAGGCAAGGGATGGATGGAAAGGGGTGGGAAGGGATGCAGGGAAATGAACATGTATGCCAGGGGCTACACCTAGCATATATGGTGGTAAAAAGGCAGTCGGTGGAGAGATAGTGACACCGACGTGCCTATGTGCTCGGACCTACATATATATTCATGGCCTTGTATATTAGTACATAAAAAATATAACTATACAAAGCTAAGACATCAAAGCTGAAATTAAATTTATAATTTATTACAGGATACCTGCACATGAGGGGATCTGTTGATCCCCGGCGGGGATAGCTGATCACACACTCCTGCGGACACCTGTGCAAACAAAAAAATATTTAGATTCAATTACTAAATATTAACTACATTGGACAAAAGCGATTAACTAATAACATTACACTTAATTACTGAAAGAAAAATATCTGTGTGTATGGTGTTGCGATGTCCTCTGTAGCTTCCATGGCTCCATCTAGGTTGAAGAAACCAATGTCCTCCCACTCAAGTGTTGGATACTCAGCACTAAATAGCTGTACATTAAAAAAAATCAAGTCATCAACATCTGATTCTAAGTTAAATTTATTAGAGATTATGAAATTGCATAACGAATAATCAATACTTGAACATTAAATAAAACAAAAACTAACCCGATTTAAGTAGCTCTCTGTGGCATGCTTTTGCGTGGGAACATGGCATGGATGCCCACAATGAGAAAAACAATGTGGCACTAGTCCGGTCGAGCTGGATGGATCATCCTAGCTACCACCTGTAGTTGCTCTCCCTCTCCCACCACCATTAGAATGTGCAAAAGTGTGTCTCTCGGGGTGGTCCTGCTCGCTCTATGATGACAAAGACACAAATGTGGTATGCCTAAGAAGGTGTCATGCGGCACGTCTAATGGACTCATGCATCTCATCTATATCACTACCTAACCCAAAGGGTTGAGGAAGTGGGTTTGGCTCTCGCCTAGGCGCAGGAGGTCCTCTGAGT
Source organism: Pseudotsuga menziesii (assembly GCA_001517045.1). Lineage (NCBI taxonomy): Eukaryota > Viridiplantae > Streptophyta > Pinopsida > Pinales > Pinaceae > Pseudotsuga > Pseudotsuga menziesii. Next base: position 354,196 of record LPNX010096221.1, read on the forward strand.
GGGTTCCAGTGGCCGTGAGGTCGATCTTGGACTGAGCCAAAAATCAATGCCCTGGAACCCTAACATGGAACCCTAACACAAAATCTGTGCACAATTTCCTAAGAAAATACTATGGGACCTCGACATTGTTGCATGGAGGCTTGTCAAAAAACACGAATTATCTCTTCCTCTAGTTTTCTCTCCATGGCTAGTAATTACACCAGTCCATGCAAACTCACCTCTTCCTCAGATCTCAAGGCTGTCCTGTTCTCAGATCTGTAACTTTGCTCCACTATTGGGCTTTTGTGATATTAAGTTATTTTATATCTTCTTTGGATATACTAGTGCCATAATTTTCTCTCATTCGGTCCCTATATTGGCTCGAATTGGTTATCTCACTGTGGGAAATGTTGATAGAATATATTATGTTTTGTAGTGATGTGGCAAGAGAAACTTGAGAGGGTTCCCTAGCGTTCTTTAGTTCATCACTCAATATTCTTAACTGGTTTAACTCCCCGTGTAATTCATCTTCGGGGTTTTCTGGTGGTTCACCAAATCCATCTTCGGGGTTTTCTTTGTTTAATTCAGGGTTTATTGGGTCCTCTAATTAGTTTGTTTCACTCCTTTGTTGGGATGGTTCATTGGTATTTTTCATAATGTTTAGGTAATTTGTATCCGCAATATCAATTTTTTTAATTTTATATTTTATTTGAAAAAACAAAAAATGCTACTACATCTACCTTACTCCAACATCGTGGGTGTCGTTTTAGGCTACTTGGACACTTGTTTTGGGCTTCGTGGGTCATTTTGGCCTTGTTGGATGTCATTTTCGATAGATTTTGCACTTGCGGGTCATTTGTGAATGAAACAAAAATGTTCACTGTTTTTTTTTTTAATATAGGGATGCACGTGCGTCCCTGTATGCATACACACAAAACATGCGCACGCGTCCAGGGACGTGTGCATGCCCATACACGCGTGCATGTCATTAGGGGTGTGTGCACACTCTTTTTGTCCACATTGGAAATCTGATGTGGAGGTTCTCCATTGCCGAAGCAAAAACGTGTGCACACGTCCAAGGGTGCATGCGCGTTCCTATTTTTTTCCGCTAGCGCACTCCCATTGCTTCATAATTGGGTAGCAGCTTCTTGCGGGCACCCTTACTCCAATAGTGATACCACTAAATTAAATTTAGATGAACTCCATCTCTTAGCATGAGAAGTTGACCTTGCTTGCACTGAAACCATGCAGCAAGAAAAATTACTTAGGTAATGTGCAACTTATGAACTCCATGTGGTAGTTGGGAATGGAGTTGATGTGCATAAGGCTTAGTCTAAGCTTTATATAAAATCTTAAATTAACTATTAAACTATTAGCTTAACTCCAATGATGATACACCTATGAACCTAACTTCAAATTGCAGTCAAAAGGACTGTAAACTATTTCAAGCTTTATCTAAAACCTGTCAAGTTTATTGTTAGGATAGACCTGAAAATAATGCATGGTACATTTAAGAATGAAAATCTTATGGCAGAAAATAGTTCTAGTATTTTAAAATGGTTCCTTTGGTTACAAAAATTTGATTTTGACATTATTTATAAACCGGGTTATTTAAATTGTGTTGCTGACATGTTAACCAGAGAAGAACTATAGGAGAATCCTAGCCTTAATATGTTTAGCTATGGAGCATCCAGCTCGTCAAATAAAAAATCCAAGGCCCGGATCTTCAATGATCCATTGTCAAAAGAAGAAAGAGAATATTTTTTGAATTGCGCCAACAAAAAGGAAGTAGATAAATATCTGGCACTCTCTTTGCTCCAACAAGTAAATGCCTCTCCTCTGAAAATTAAAATCTTGGAGAGATGGGAAAAACAAGCCTTTAAAGGCTTAGAAAATGCTCTGCACCAGCTTCAACAACTCAATCATGTTTGGATTGACACAACCTATACGAATGGATGAGAATTGTATTATGTGGATATAGGCCTAGGGTTTTTGACATGGAATAGCTACAACCTCATATTGCAATTTCGCAGAGAACAAGGAGAAACAATAATCTGTAGAGATCCTTCTACACTGGTGCAACAACAATGATCGGGATGGACAAAAGTTTTTCTTGGCAAATTCTATTCAAGGAAAGATTGGGTTCAACGACGTGCCAATTTCATCTTACACCTTCAAGAAGACATGATCGCAGCACACCACAATCATATGTGGTTTAAATTTAAGCTCTGACATCTTGGAGGAGCTTACTCCCCTCTTGAACCTCCTATTTTCACTCAACAGAAATATAGAAGAATGGACAAAAATGGTCACCTCTTGGATAATAAAATTCATACGTGAAGGATTCCTCTAAATACTAAATTCAAATCAATTTTCCAAGGAGAATTCTGTTGTATTCCTAATGGAGTCATGATCGGGTCCGATGTGGAACAATGCTTTTCAACGTGCTTATTTCTAGACACCGAATTTAGTTTGGATAGTGACTCTGACAGATTCGCTGGTTGTGCATGTGGGGAAAACCCATGTATTTGAAATCATGACAATGAATAATGAAAAGCATCGTGGGCCACTAATAGTAGCTCCACTATGTAAAAATTCTATTCTAGTTGTTATTCCATAGATTCTTTCACATGGATTGGGTGACTTACCCAACAAAAGGTGTGATTTGATCCGTGTGTCGAGCACTGTGTATGCTCTCCCTCTATGCGTCGAGCAAAAAACTGGGATCAAAAGCAGTGATCTCACTTGTAACGAGTCTATAAAACCAGTAGCGTATGCTCTCCCTCTGTGCATAGTGTGATTACCTAGAATCAAAAACTCTGGTTAGTGTAAGTTTGCACTTGTGATGATCTTCTCCCTCCAAAGACGAACAAGCTTTGTTTGCGTCTGTATTAAGAAGCTGCATCTTCTGAAGTTGTGTTCGTGTTCGATATTGGCATCTCTTGGGTCTGGTTAGTGTAAGTTTGTGCTTGTGATGATCATCTCCCTCCGAAGACGAACAAGCTTTGTTTGCATCTATATTAAGAAGCTACGTCTTTGAAGTCGTGTTCGCATTTGATCTTGGCATCTCTTGGTATCAGATCCAGCGTGAAATTCTTATCATCTCTTTTTACTTGTAAGTTTCAGAATCTCTTTTAATCAAATTCCAGTATTACATTATGAAAATCTCTCTATGCATTATTAATCTGAGGACATAGTTCATTTCTTGCTGTAAAAGTATCTGTGTTGAATATTTTTGATATCCGATTCTGTTTCATAGTTTTGGTTGCTATAGCCGTTTCTTTCAGGTGGACCGTAAGTCCACTAGTGTTGTATCTTAGTAGACCCGTAGGATATCTTCAGGCCCAAAACTATTTCTTTACTACCCAATTACGGAAAGTGTTCCATGGATCCTTCAATGGACTCTGTAGGGATGACATCTCTGGATTGCCAATTTGCAGATCAGTCTATAGTCTCTCTAGCTAAAAGGAGATCATCCTTTCAAGATTCTGGAGCTTCTTCTTCCATTATAACTATTGATGATACAATACCTTCCCCTGACTGGAAATTTCCTGAGATATTACCATATGAGGTTTAGAAAATGAAATGGTGGCAATATAAGTCCAGCACACAAATTAAAATTAGTTCCTTGGATATCACTTTCACTAACCAGGAAAATCCCATTCACATTAATCTCATTGAGAAAGAACAAATTGACTGGGAAAAGACAAAAGGTTACAAATATGTGCATCTAGGCGCTGTCAAACTAGGACCTGTCCCGTTAGTACGACCCTATATGAATGTTTCTTCTTTGTGTTTTGTTTTGGATACCCGACACTTAGATTTTGCTGATGCTTTAATTGGAGGTTTCGAGGACCATTTTTTGGTACTATCTTTTCTAAATATTTCGTCAGCTTGGATGACCCCTACATCTATGATTTACTTAAATCCTATATTCGTCCTCTAGGGTTTAAAATGGATACTGGCTCCAAAATCATTTAGCTTAAATCTATGGTTCTCATCCTCATTGGAAATGATTCCCTTCCACCTCTTACTCCTAAAGTCCATGAAAGTTTGCGCTTGCTCAGCATGGTGGAAACTCATAAGTCTAAAAAATCCACCCCTATCACATTTGACTGGATTGGCATTAGTTACCCAAGGAAATGGGAGGTAAGATACAAAGAGTTAAGAGACTTTGACAAAAATAAGAACCAACAACTATCTATTCCTAAACCCCTTTTGTTTAACAGATTTTCAAACTCTTTTAAATTTCCTGAAGGGTTTCCTTCTCCTCAATTTTCTCCACCTCTTGTAAAATCTTCCTCTATGAGCAATACTTCTAAAAAATCAGCCTTGTTTGAATTCTATTCTTCTTCCTGCCTTTCCTTTTCAGGTGTTCATAACAATGAGCATAAAGGTCAGCATGCATACTGCCCTTCTTGCAGAAAAGCACTTAAGAAACTAAAAATCAGAAACAAAGGAGTAATCTTGTGCATGATGTCTCTCCCTATAAATGGATTTGATTTCACCTCCACAAACCCACAGGGTGATACCTCGTTCCATCCAGGAAGAAATCTTCCTGATACTCCATTCCTATAGTTCTCTCATGATGGTCTTTCTAAAAGAGAGTTCATGCCACATAGATCATCAACTCCACATGAAACTGTCTCTGATGAACTAAAGTTGCTTAATTACAGTAATTATCAACAACAACTAACTGGCCAAAATATAGATGACATAGCCTTTGATATTATGCTTCTAAGGCAAAAAACACAAACTGAGAAAGAACACATTACTTTGCTAGAAGCTAAAATTGATCACTTTCTTGCAGGTCAAGAAGAAGTAAAAACTACAATTATGTTAGCAAGTGAAAAGTTAGAAAAAAGGCTAGATGTCTTAGGTAAAATGATGGCCAGAACCTAGAATGTAAATAATAAAAGGAATCCTGTAAGCCAAACTGCATTAGAGCTTGTAGCTAAAGGTCATAAAGCCAAACATGAAAGAAGATACTCATTTGGAATGACGAGTATTCAAGAAGATGACCAAAGACTAGAATTCTTTTTTGGTCAAGAAATTGAAGACCAAGCTGAACTCAAGGAGTTAAAATATATGGTCTCCCATTTTAAAAGAATGTCGAATGCCCTTTCAGATAAATATTTATCAGCATTCAAAATCCCTAAAAGAGAAAAAGTTGGATCTTCAAACCCAACGAATCAAGAGCACAACCATCCCTAGATAACAGGACTGTTGGGACTCAGAAATGTCACTTTTTCATCCACTTTATCTTCCACTATTCCTCACATTTCATCATCCCATTAACCTTTTATCATACCATTTCCATACATATATGTGGGTTTCACCTTATTATTTTCACTTTATTTATTTTTAGTATTATAAGTGAATTTATGATTAAATATTAGAAAATTAACATGTTTTTCACTAATATCTCAAAGTATGGATGAGATTTGTAATGTGTAGGAATATGTGAAGGATTAATTCAAAGAAAAGACTTCACATATATCTCCTCCACCATTTCAAGGAGATAGTTATGCAAAGAATATTCCAAGGAGAATATCATGGAGATTTGGTTGAGAGACACGTGGAGGATTGGTGAGAGATATGTGGAGGATTTGAAGAGATCATATCTTGTAATAATAGGAAAGTATAAGTTGAGTGGTTGAGTGAATAGTGGATCTCTCATTATGAGATGGTTATTTCCTTCATGTATAAATGAGAGTGCTCTCTCTTCATTTCAATGATCTTAAATCCTAGATTATCTTAGAATATCTTAAATCTTAGATTATATTAGAGAATAGTAGATTGTAGAAGTTAGTCTTGACTTTGTAATATGGAGAAGGGAATTCTTAGTTTTTGTTCATAATCTTATGTATGATGTTTTCATGATTTATGATTGATTCTTGCGATGTAAATTAAGATTTCTTTATTGTTAATGTGAGCTCACATGTGTTGTCTTGTTGCTCTTCATATGATGTCTTTCTTTTATGCAATTTAATTTCAACCGTGTGTTTCATCTTCCTGCATTAGATTAGCAATTGCATGTTTCAGCTTAAGGGGGATTAGATTAGATTAGTCTTAGTTTCGCGGGGGGTTAGATTAGCTTAATTTTGCTTCAATCTTGCATATACTTTGCATGTGCTTCGTAATCCTACGAACCTCAGATTGACAAATTAAATGGCTAGGAAATTATTACAACAGAATTAAAATGAGATTAATTCGGACCAACAAGGACCTCCTCCTCCTTTTGATATAGAAATGTCAGAACTTCCTAAAACTTCTCCTTCATCAGTTCCTCATTCTCTTAGTTTCGAAATAAATGGAATGAATAACTTGATCTCCCAAATTCTTGATCAACTTGTGTTGAACATACAACGCCAATGCCATGCCCAAATTCGAACCGTTATTCAACTCTTGTCAAACTGGATATTATACAAAAGAACATAGGACAACACAATAACTGGCCAACAATTAGCACTCCAGCTGGTTGCTGAATTTTCAGGATTAGCTTCAGAATGGTGGCGCTAGATTCCCCAAGAATCCAGAGAGGAAATGTTAAATGCAGGAGATGCAGACCAACAAATTCTTACTTCTCTCAGTAAATAATTCTATGGTCCTGATGAAAATGAAGATTATGAACATCTTGCATATTTGTTTATGTCAGCCAGAATATGTGACCTAAATAAAAGTGAAGAATACTTTTGCTATATGCAAAAAATGTTAATTTCTTCTAGCAATGCTGATAAGCCTGCATATCTGAAGCATTATTTAAGTTTTCCTGACCATGTTCCTGATGCTATTGAACATCATCCTAAAAATAAAAAAACATCCCTTTTTCAGGTATTTCTCTTTCTCAATTGCATGGATTCATCATGGAAACTTGGCATGAACATTGCATGGAGAAAAGAGTAGCTAAATATTTTAAGCGACACTCTTCAATGTTTTCCCCTGGTTCCTACAAAGATGTTGCAAAAATGCCAGATTGGGGATGTGGTGCCCACAATAGAGGACACTTTGGGTGCGATTCATGTAGTTGTAAAAAGAAAAAGCATCCAAAGTATACCAGTGCACCTAGATTTCATCCAAATAAAGGCTACAAGCATAAAAAAGGAAAAAATTTAAGAAAAAAATCCTATTTAAGAAAAAAATATGAACCTGCAGATAAAGAAAAATGTTTTATTTGTGGTAAAAAGGGTCATTGGGCTAACAAATTCCCAAATAAGAAGAAAAGGCCAAGACTTGCTGCTATGTTATCGAAAGAACTTGATCCATCTTGGTGTACAACAGGAGATTACCCTGAAGGTGAAATTGTCTTCGTACCAGAAGAAGGTGATTCCTCTGATTTCAACCCTGTTTTAGACAAATTTTCCCTTGATTCTTCTGAATCTCATTCTTCTGATTCTGATGAAGACGCAAATTTAGGAGGATGTTCTGGTCCTCTTGATTTCATATTTTATATGTTCTCTTCTAACCCGCCTAAGGTCTCTTCAGAATTTAGGATTGTTGAAATTGACAAAGAATTTTCTGAGACTCCAGTTCATCAATATATAAAAAGGAAACATCTGAAAGATGAAAAGAGAAAGCTTTTAAAAATAATAAAATCAAAAGAGAAAGTGTTAGCAACAAGAGAGAAATTTGTCTCTCCATAAATTAGCAAGAATCCAACATTCTACCAACCTGCAAATTTATACAAAGGCTATCCTGATCATCATGAGGATACACAAAAGTTCAGAAAAGATAAAGATAATATGCTTAGACTACAAATCAAAGATAAGCAGAATTCTTTAAAGTAGCTGGTAAAATAAATAGAGGAATTGAAAAGAATGCTTGAAATAACAATCAGAGAAAGAGACCAGTCTTCTGATGAAGAAATGTGCAGAGCCTATGCTGAAGCACTACAGTCACCAAAAGTTGTTGAAAGTCCAAAACATTCTCAACACACTAACGACTCAGAAGAAGAAGATTGCCACACACAATGAAGAACTGTCGCTAGGCTCTTAGGGTTGTTCACTAGTCCTAAATATTTCATTAAAATAAATTTTTGTCCATCTGAATACAAATCTTTCAAGCTTGATTGCATGATAGATTCAGGTTTCCAAATGAATTTGGAAAAAGGAAATGCTATACCATTGTTTTACTGGGAAAAAACAAACGAACATGGTGTAGCCATTGAAGGAACTCCTATACAACTCAAAGGAAGAGTTTCAAATTTTCCAGTAAGCGTAGGAGGAATAAAATAAGTTCTGCACCTCAATAGACTAGATGATCTTAAGGAAGGTTGCATAATAGGCTCACACTTTTTACATAAAGTCATCCCCATTACAGTCGATGAGCCCAATATGATTTTTACTTATACAATAAATGGAAGAAGAGTTTCCACCTCTTTATACTATTCTGCTTCTTTCAAATGTAAGAATCTTGTTCCCCAATCTAACCCCACTCCCAGTCTTGCAGAATTGTTCAAAATGGAAAGATGCATCGCCTATGCAAAAATGCATAAGGAATCTGCCATCTCTGAAATTTCCTCAAAATTAGAGAAGGATTGCACTTCAAAGTCACCTAATGCATTTTGGACTAGAAAAAAGTACTTCGTCTCTTTACCTTTTAACCCTATGGAAAAACCAAAAGCCCCAAAAGCCTCTGCTACCCTCGTGTCTCCCTCAAAAAGAGAATTCCATGCAAACGAAATCAAATAACTATTAAACGATATACTTATTTGTTCCTTAGTATATATAGACAAGAAAAGAAGTGGGCATTAGTATATATAGACGATATCCTTATTTGTTCCAAAAATTTGCAGGAACATTTTAAACATCTTCAAGAATTTTATTCTTTGGTTTTTAAACATGGGTCACGGTTTTGTCAAAATCCAAAATGGAAATTGGCAAAAAGGATATTGAATTTTTAGGGTATAAAATAAGTAAAGGATACGTGATTCTTCAAGAACATGTCTTGAAGGTTTTTGTTCACTTCACTGATCAGATCTTGGAAAAAGTTCAACAACAGAGATTTTTGGGAAGCCAAAATTATATTAGGCCATTCTACAAAGGACAGAGAGATGACATTCATTTATTGCAGCAACGACTTAAGAAAAATCCACCACAATGGAATAAAGATATGGCAAATGCACTAAAGACAAAAAAAAAAAAAAAGTAAAACACTCCCACAAGGATCTGGTCAAACGGTGATTGATAATGGTGAAATGAAAACATTATCAATATATATACCTCTCCACATATTTCAAACATATTAATCTTAATAATATGATGGTTACTAATACATATTAACTCATAAATTAGTTTTTATTTTATTTTTTATATTTAGAAATGAAAAAAAAGTGCATAGGGTAGCTATATATCTCTTTACATTCGAGTTTTCAACCAACCAAACTAATTAAAACGACTCAATTTATTGCATTTAAAATGATTAAAAGTTAGCAGAATCAGAAAAGTGTGATTCGATTGGTTAGAGCCGTTACGCTTCAAATTACTCACCGTGTAATGCACTGGAAAAAAATTGACAAATTACTGTCATATGGCAGGCCGATAGAGCGGATTAATCTATTATAAAATCATTGGTAGTGCAACTGCTGTTTTTTTAATGGTGAATATGAAATTGGTAGTGCAACTGCTAATTTTTTTTAACGGTGAATCTGAAATTGGTAGTGCAACTGCTAATATTTTTTAACGGTGAATCTGAATCTGAATATGGGTAGCCTCGTGTCCCCCGCGGCTGCAAGCTGACGAAATTTAGCATATTATTGTTAGGCCAAGGTGGAAAAATTGGTGCAGGATTGCATAGGAGAAATAGTGAATGCAAGCGGGTTGGAGATTGAGATGAAAGTTCCGCCATGTTTATAGTTAAGAGTATGTGTTTCCTCTTAGGAGGTCACGGGTTCAAATCTAGAGGGGGTAGTGTATGTACACCTCTGTAGACTTTAGCAGTTAAATCGCTGCCCAGAGGGGTCCCTTGTCCCACAAACAAGGGGGTCTCATACACCAATTTGGTGTCTCGGTGACCTTAAAAATAGATTATTATTATTATTATTATTTAGTAAATGGAGATTAGGTTATGTGTATTATATCTCTAAAATGTTTAAACCATACCTAAAATAAAGGAGAAATGGAGTTTGACACAGTTAGATAATGTAGGAATGCTATTGAATGAGCGCTCTATAAATCAGGTGAGTAGGACAAAAGACAACTAAAATTCTAGGTTTTTCTGGTCTATTTTTATAAAACCAGTCAAAATTATTTCAAAAAATTGTAATTTTTGTAATTTTGTTTTCTTAACAATTTTAATTACCAAAAAGTTGAGCTTGAGATAGACTATACTGTTAGAGGAAATAGGATTCAAGAACTGCGGGGATCAGTCACCGGGAAGCAGGAGTAGTTTAAGGTGGCATATAGTATATAGCAATATTGGAGAATAAGTAAAATGGGGTTTCCTCGGCCCATTTTTAATAAAAACTGGCCAAACTTATCCCTTAAAATTGCTATTTCTGCAATTTTGTTATCTCAGCAAATGTCTCAAATACCCTATTTTAAAACTATCTAAATAAGGGAAATTGCTATTTAAACACTAAAAATTAATACTAAATAATAAGGGAAATTGCTATTTAAACACAAAAAATTAAGATTTGAGCAAAAATTGGTCTACTCTATTCCATAGGGTTTGGAGCCTTTTGGTTAGGGCTTATACTCCTAAATGGCTAAATGGCATTGTCTCTGTACCATCCATCCATACATACATATATATATTTATTTTTATTTATTATAATTCTCAAGAAATAACATAAAAATAGTTAAATCATAGTTTTTTTAAGTTTTTGGTAATTCTCACAGAATAACAGCAGGAGCCATAGAGGAGGGTGAGCAAGGCAGAGAGCCTGAGCGTAGAACAGGCCGAGAGCTCCACTGGCAAGGAGCAGAACCAGGAGTAGCCTCCTGCCAGGGGAGAACAACGAAAGCCAACGAGTAACCAACAACCGTCGAAGGGATATCCACAAGACCGGCCCAGCAGGAAGCTGCCGAGGGCATCAGGCCGAAGCCCTAGCAGGAGCCACAAAGGGATATCCACAAGACCGGCCCAGCAGGAAGCTGCCGAGGGCATCAGGCCGAAGCCCTAGCAGGAGCCACAGACGCAATCATTTTTTTGCTCAGAATCTGAGATATCCATCGTAACATATTTGAATTCTATTATCAATTTATCTTTTTATTATTATCAATGCATTTTATTATTATTAATCCACGTATCCTGCATGTGGCAGATATAAAAATAACATTTATATAAAAATTATTTTTCCTTAATTTTGTATTTACTTAAATTTTATTATTATCAATCTATCTTTTTATTATTATCAATGCGTTTTATTATTATTAATCCAAAAATAAATAATCAGTAAATTTTTAATCAATATTATTATCATTAGTGTAACATCTCTAACAAGTGTTACATAGTAGCTACTCCCTGCCGCTTTATATAAGGATAGTTAAATTGCATTTTAAGAAAGTTAAACCACTCTAATATGGATAACCTAAACTAAATAAATATAATGTAATATAATCATCCAACTAGATTCTTGTGAAATGAATATAATGTCATATTAATGGTGTCTTGTCATTGTTTGTAGCTTTCCTTTTTTTTCATAACGTAAACTAAATAAATATAATGTAATATAAATCATCCAACCAGATTCTTGGCAAATGAATATAATGTCATATTAATGGTGTGTTGTCATTGTTTGTAGCTTTCCTTTTTTTTCATTAAGCATAAGCATAGTCAAGTTAGTTCAAAATTGACATTTATAAAGTAATCTTAGTAGAAAAATGACAATAATTGAAAGCAAAATTTGTATTAATATCAATAACTAATTTTGAATCTTAGATTATTGGAAAACAGATCTAATGGTGCATGAATGTTGTGTTTTCTTTATTAAGGGATAGCTTTACTTTTTACAAATAGTATTAATATCTCAAAATTAAGATTAGATACAATAAATCTAATTCAAAATTGACAATAACTATCATTAAATTTGCATTAAAACATTTCTTAAATAACTATCATTAAATTTGTATTAAAACATTTCTTAAATAAATAATATTGTGCATGAATGTTATGTTTTCTAGGCATGAAAAACATTTCTTAAATAAATAATACTGTTCATTAAATGTCTCCATGAGTAATCATGCTCTATAATTGATTATTCTTTTATGTTATGTTTTTCATATATTAGAACCATTTTTTGTTCATTAAATATTTTTATAAACATTCAATAACATGAAAGAAACAAAAATGTAGTTTTACCTTGCTTTTACTTGCTAATTAAATATACTTTTTATTTATATTTTATTAAAATTTACTGTTTTTTGAAAAAAAAGATTAAATAAAGTTTTATTTATATAAAAATTAAATAAAGTTTTATTTATATTTTATTAATTTTTATAGTAAATAATATTTATTATTATGGTTCTATAAGGTGTCATAGACGAGTCTCATATACCTTCCATATGGGTCAAGTCTGAAAAACTTTTATTATTATTATCTATTTTGATTCATGAGGACAAGCCTTTAAGGACCTTTATTGTTTAATATGTTTTTTCATAGGTGATATAATTGATTTATTTGTTCTTTATTTAATTGAGGTATATCATGTTTGTTATTTTCGTTGAGGAAAAAAATAACATGGCTTTTGCAGCCTCACATACAGTTACATTCTTTTTCTCAACAACCCCATTTTGTTGGGGGTTGTATGGAACTGACAACTGTCTACAAATCCCTGCATCACTATAGAACTCATTAAAAGTATGGGAATCAAATTATCCTCCATTGTCAAACCTCAATGCATGGATGTGCCTACTTGTTTGATTCCCTACTAAGGCTTTATATTCCTGAAACTTGCTAAAGGTTTCTCTCTTATCCTTAAGGAAGTAAATACATGACTTCCTAGAGAAGTCATCAATAAACAATACATAATATAAATAACCACGTAGGGAAGGAGATGACACGAGACCACATACATTAGAGTGTATTAAAACTAAAATTCCTTTAGACATAGTATGACTATTAGAAAAACTTTTTTTCACATTCTTCCCAAGTGCACAACCCAACATACACTATCATGCTCAAAATAAAAAACTGGCATACCTTTCACCATTCGTTGTAATCCCTGTAGTTCTTTGTAGTGGAGGCGACCGAGCCTCATGTGCCATAACTCACATGGACTTATAGTATGATGTACCATTTCTTGAATGTACTTCTTAAGTGTCTTGTAGAGTCCTCCCTTGGGAACTCCAATCACTGCAACAATATCAATGCTTTTGTTCTTCGACCGCAATAATGCTTGATTATCCATGAAGATAACACAAAGACACTTCTCTTCAAGAAAAAAATTGATATAAGGTTATTCTTCAATAATGAGACATAGAGAGTGTCCTTCACATTAAATATATCTCTCAAACTTAGCTGGAAGGAGGTATATCCAACTCCTTGGATCAAATAGGTTGAGTTGTCCCCCAACTCTACCATGCATGTGAAATTTTTCTCCCTTAGGTTAGAGATTGTGTCCTTGTACCCTTACATGTTCTTGGATGCACCACTATCAATCAACCATGTATATTCACTTGTGATGATCGATCCGAATAGTGACGAGACAAGGTAATACTCCCTCATTGTCTCCTTCTCCTCAAGTGCATTCTTCTCAGAGGTTTGTTCTTCTACTGCGTTAGATGCATTAAAAATTCCTTGATTATTTTTCTTTGCATGGCCCTCTCTTGCATAATGGCCTTTATTTTGACAATATAAGCACAAAACCTTCGACTTGTCAAAATATTTATTGCAACCCTTCTTCTTTGAATGAAAATACTTCTTTGGAGAGAATGGATTCCTCCCTTTCTTCACTCTTTTCATGATGGCAATATTTTCTTCCTTGGTGCACACTGACTTGCTCTGGATTCTCCCCTCCTATTGGAGGTAGTCATGCCACAACCTTTTGAAGTTAGGTTGTACCTCTCAGCTATTTAGCACAACCAAGAGTGTCTCCCATGAAGATGGGAGGCCATCAATGGAAGTTTGAAGAAGGTCATCTTCGTCTACCACAAATCCAATACTAGCAATCTGATCTCTCACCTGAGAGATCTTGGTGAGGAATGATAACACAGTCTCGTCCTTCTCTATATTTAGGTTTTGGAGCTTATTCTTCAAAGCCCTGTTTTGACTCAGGGCCTTCTTCTCATATATGTTCGTTAGTGTATCAGAACATTCCTTGGAAATCTTCAACGGAGTGATCATGAACATAATATTGTCCTTAATCGAATCATATATGATCCTTTTATCCTTATCTTGATTCTTCTTGAAGTTGACTTGCCCTGCATTGGTGGTAGGATCCTTTACCACAGTGGATACATAGGTATCGAAGTCACATTCCTCCGCGATGTTCAACACCCTCGCCTTCCAAGTGTTGAAGTTGTAGGGAGTACCCTTAAGATGGTATTCCAGTCGAATGAAGATCAATTCCATGTATTCAAAAATTTATTCCAACCTTAGGATCTATGTAGGCTTCTAGTTTTCTCTACACAACTAGGCTCCTTCACGTCCTGAGCTCTGATACCATGTTAATGTTTGAGAAAATATGATTATCTTTAAACTTTTAAGACTTTAATTGCAGATAATATGAACACTGGAATCAAGAGAACATTCAATCACATACATCATGCATCCAGAACACATGATGTACCCTTGGAAAACCCTCAAAATAATGAAGATGAAAAACCCAGTAATTCTTCAGAGCATAATAGATAGATTGCAAAGAATGACTTTTCTGCACTTTGGCAAATTTCCTGTTAAGAGAGAACACTGAGAAATAGAGAATAGAGATCAATTGTATCAATTGTATTGAACTTTACATGTGCCCAACACATTAATAATAAGGCATATTCACTGCCATGCAAACAATATAAAATTGATGCATCAGAATTGTGCATTACTTGGACCAAAACTACGAATTGCCTCCATGGATCATTAAGTTGTTACATTGGAAACATCATCATGCATACCATATGTGCCATTCCTTTCATCGTTGAGATTAACTGATGCTTAACTAACTCCAGAGTAAACTCAACATATAATTGAATGCATGACCACTTAGTTAGGATGATAACTTAAGTGTCATAGTACTTTAACTCAAGTGTTGACATGCAAGCACTTTTATAACTGAAGTGTCATCTTTTGATTAACTTAAGTTTCGTCTTTTAGTTTAACTAAAGTATAGATATTTTAGTTAACTAGTCCTACATTATTAACACTTAGTTAACTATATTTAACTGAAACATGCTAATTGATTTACACTAGAGTGATCACTATGAGTTATGTAATTAACTGGAGCATATATTGAGGCTTTAACTGAAGCTCAATAATTCGAGTTCATTTAGTCATCTTCATGGACAATTCAAATTCTCTTTTTCTCATTATCTCTTTATTGCTTATATCTTTATCTTTACTACATGGTCTATATGTTTTAACATTAGTTATCCACCATATCACATTATACTCAGAAGAATTGTCACATGCTATGATCATATTATATTACTCTCGGACCGTATAGTCATATGCTAAAGTAATTCACTCTAGAGAATAGAGATCAACTTTATCAATTGTATTGAACTTTCCATGTTCCCAACACATTAATAACAAGTCATATTCACTTCCATGCAAATGATAACGAATGGATGCATGAGAATTGAGCATTACGTGCACCAAAATTGTGAATTGCCTTCATGGATCATTAATTCGTTACATTGGAAACATCATCATGCATAACATATGTGCCATGCCTTTCATCTTTGACATTAATTGATGCTTAATTGAATCCAGAGTGAACTCAACATATAAAATTGAATGCATGACCACTTAGTTAGGATGCTAACGTAAGTGTCATAGTGCTTTAACTCAAGTGTCGACATGCAAACACTTTTATAATTGAAGTGTCGTCTTTTGATTAACTTAAGTGTCTTCTTTTAGTTTAACTAAAGTATAGATATTTTAGTTAAATAGTCCTTCATTATTAACACTTAGTTAACCATATTTAACTGAATCATGCTGATTGATTTACACTGGAGTGATCACTGTGAGTTCTTTAATTAACCGAAGCATATATTGAGGCTTTAACTGAAGCTCAATAATTCGAGTTCATTTAGTCATCTTCATGGACAATTTGAATTCTCTTTTTCTCATTATCTCTTTATTTATGTGATATATTACTACATGGTCTATATGTGTTAATATTAAATATCTATCATATCACATTATACTCAAAATAATTGTCACGTGCCATGATCATATTATATTAATTTTAGACCACATAGTCATATGCTAAAGTAATTAACTCTAGAGGTAGCTAATCTCTATAGGAGACTTAATAGCAATCAATGGCCATGGTTAGTAATATATCACATAACATTTATTCTTCAACATGAAAAGTATTTCACCTCTATAACAAGAGGCCCACCCCAATGGTACCCACTATAACTGGGGGTCCACATGAGAATCATGACATGATATTACTTACAAGTTCACAACCTTGTCCTACAAGAATTTACAACATCACCACGTCAACATCGGATAAAAGAATTTCACCTCTATAACATGAGTCCCACCCCAAGGGTACCCACTATAACTGGGGGTCCACATGAGAATCATGACTTGAGATTACTCACAAGTCCACAACCTTGTACTACAAGACTTTACAACATCACCACGTCAACACAGGAGGAACAGGACTTGATATTACTCACAAGTTCGACTTGATATCACTCACAAGTCCACAAACTTGTACTACAAGACTTTACAACATCACCACCTCAACACATGAGGAATAAAAATTGATATTACACACAATTTAGGAGAATGACTCTTGATGTTGTACATTTAACAACTATACAATATTATACTAAACTGCAACAACCATAACCATCGCAAGACCATCAAGTAAATAATATATTGAATGTATTACCCCAACCATATCTAAATAATACTAAATCATTATTGATGGTACCTATGGGTTGTAAACACTTCATATTCAATGCTAACTATGTACTTGTTAACAAAGACCTCATCTATGCATATGTTCTCGCATTTATATATTAAATGTATTGTGGGTACTTATTATGTGAAGTGCATTATGGTTGATTGTAGTTTCAAAGTCAACGTGGTTTCCTATGATCAATAAGTTTGGGATACAACTTATATCATTGACTTTTTTCTCAACTCAATCAACATTGGTTACATGACATAGCCAAAAACCAATGATAAAATTTTAAGAGTGGGTCTTAATTTCACTTTGAAGTACTTTTTATATTCTTCCATCCCTTCAAGGATGAAAGGGCTATATAAATAATTGTACTTCAATTGAAAAGTATAAATTAACTTAACACTTAAAAAAATTGCAAAAAACAAATATTTCCCTTCTAATTTTTTACAATCTTAAGAAATGGAACACTGACTACATGAAACGATGATAAATTTTCAAAAAAACCTAAGAAATAAACAAAATTTTCTTTGAAATTAGTAAGGTCCATAAAATTATTATTATTTTACATAAATGAACACATTCCAACAAAAATAATGAGAAAACATGTTTGCCTTGGATTCATTCGATATTCTTCTGAAGTATTTGAACTTACATCACTAAAAACATCAATCTATTTACCCAATGGAAGAGGCTTTCTAGTTTTTATTTGTTTCCATACATTATAAATAATGTTCCAATCTACCTCAGCCCGCATGGGTGTGGCTCATTAGCGGTTCCGTTGTTATGAAGTCACTTGTTGTAAATTGGAGGTCACGAGATCAATCCCACCCAGGTTTACCTGTGTCCCATGTCTTGCGGGGGGTGTGGGGCACCTAGGGTTATAGTGGTAGTGGGAATGGATCCCTGGACCCCGTGTCACGTGAGTACCAGCCCGGCCCCAGTTGTCGATTCCCCTAGTAAAAAAAAAAACGTTCCAATCTACCTCATTTAGGGCATGGGGTGCACTGAGAGAGAAAAACATTAGCATGTCCAAGGTCTCCAATGAAAAGGTGGAACAACTCAATCTATGTATGATTTAATAACTATGTATTCCTTCATTTGTAAAATATGTAAAATAAATAATCAAATGGTGCTCCATTGTTTGATAAATGCTTTCATCAACTAAAATTGAGTAAAATAGGCTATGGAAACTATCATCTTTTAATTTTTTCTAATATACCTCCTTAGAAACTTGGAGAAACTATTTTTCAGATGTTGTATTTGTGCAATATGTATGAGGTGTATTCATATGTTAAATGAATGTGTCAAGTGCACTTATACTTATTCAAGTCACAAGTGTTGGTGGTAGATGGTAGGTTCTCAGTTACGACATTAATCTCTCATGTAGTCCTCCAAGATTTATATTTCTTATATTTCCTAGAAAAATCGAAGTAGTACTTAATATTTCATTATTTTGGGATTGGATAAGTCATTCCAAAGGGAATTTGAATCGAAAAGAATGGATTCCTACTCCCGAATCCAAATTCCTCACCGTCCAAGGGTTCATAAATTGAAATTAAAATTAATGGGTAATTTAAAAAGTTGCCCTTACTTGGAAATGTTGCGATAAATTATGCCCTTGGTAAAAATAAATTTTTAACTTTTTTTTAAGGGGATTTTTAACTTAGCACTTCTGGGACATGCCAAAACCCTTTGAAAAGGCTAGAATATGTTCAAATTTGAACGCTACCAAAAATAATGAAAATCGCCTAGGGTTTCTCTTTGCTTGTGCATTCACAGATCTATGCCTGGTCTATTTCCCAAAATGAATGCCAAGGAACAACTATATTCTACATTCTCTTTTTGATTAAAAATGGTTGTATCACTCCTATGAAAGTAAATGAATAATGAATGGGTTCATATTATATGCGGTAGGAAGCAAATCAAGAGTGGTCTCTTATGAAAAAAAAAAGACAATTATTTTCCAAGGTAATGAGATCATGAGATGAGAGAACACAATCGAATTCCTTTGTCAAACACAAATAGCAACTCAATGATAGGTTGGATTATAATAGTGATCATCATTTAAGTTCTTCATTGAAAGTTTTTTTGTAGTTTGGTCTGAAACTTTTATGTGTTCTCTTGCTTAAAACCTAACAAGATACTTGATTCTCTACTTATCATCAAAACTTTAAGCATAATTAATAAAGTCTTAAACAATATTTTAAAACCATAGACACCTAAATACAAGAACTTGATACTATAAGTAGTGATCATCATTTAAGTTCTTCATAGAAAGTTTTTTTGTAGTTTGATCTGAAACTTTTACGTTTTCTCTTGCTTAAAACCTAACAAGATACTTGATTCTCTACTTATCATCAAAACTTTAAGCATAATTAATAAGGTCTTAAACAATATTTTAAAACCATAGACACCTAAATACAAGAACTTGATACTATGCAACTCACCTTCTCAACACACTTAATTTTTTTTTACTTGATTATTATTATATTTATATATGAGAGACATTTAATATATTTATGCTAGTGTATATACCTACTATTTTTTATTTATTAATTTCCTTTTTACATTATGTTCAAACTTTTTTTCCATTTTATATTTTTGAATAAACGACAATACCTGGGGTGATTTTGATTGCAAACATAATAACAAGTGCTACATAGTAGCTAGTCCTTGCCGCTTTATATAAGAATAGTTAAATTGCATTTTAAGAGAGTTATAATATGGATAACTTAAACTAAATAAATATAATGTAATATAAATCATCCAATTTGATTCTTGGCAAATGAATACAATGTCATATTAATGGTGTGTTGTCATTGTTTGTAGCTTTCCTTTTTTTTCATTAAGCTTAGTCAAGTTAGTTCAAAATTGACATTTATAAAGTAATCTTAGTAGAAAAATGACAATAATTAAAAGCACAATTTGTATTAATATCAATAACTAATTTTGAATCTTAGATTAAATTGGAAAACAGATCTAATGGTGCATGAATGTTGTGTTTTCTTTATTAAGGGATAGCTTTACTTTTTACAATTAGTTTTGATATCTCAAAATTAAGATTAGATACAATAAATCTAATTCAAAATTGACAATAACTATCATTAAATTTGTATTAAAACGTCAATAAATAAATAAATAATCTCTTTTTTAGTCCATGTTTTAATATTCAGGTTTGTTAAACCCAAAAAAACTTATAAATCAAATGATAATTTGATTTAGCCTTTTATTTTAGTAAAAGGTGTCTATATTTGTTTATTTCTCAATTCAAATCTTATTTGTGGGTTGATTTTATTCTTTAATAAACAATGTCATTGATAGTTTGCTCCAAAGATATGGTAGGTATGTAATGAATATGAAAAAATCTTACAATATCTTTAATAAATGTTAAAAAAGAAGGGCACTGGAAGAAAGTTCTTTATTTTTTTTTGTTACTCTTAATTTTTTTGTTTAAGTTACTTCAAAACTTGTAATAGTATCATTTTAGAATCATGAACATTGTATTTGATTTCTAATTGATTATTCACCTTTAATGTTATGTTTTCTAGGCATGAAAAACATTTCTTAAAATAAATATTATTGTTCATTAAATGCCTCCATGAGTAATCATGCTCTATAATTGATTATTCTTTTATGTTATGTTTTCCATATATTAGAACCATGTTTTGTTCATTAAATATCTCTATAAACATTCAATAACATGAAGAAAAAAAAATGTTGTTTTACCTTGCTTTTACTTGCTAATTAAATAAACTTTTTATTTATATTTTATTAAAAATTACTGTTTTTTGAAAAAAAATAAGCTTAATAAAATTTTATTTATATAAAATTTAAATATATAAATAAAGTTTTATTTATATTTTATTAATTTTTATAGTAAATAATATTTATTATTATGGTTCTATAAGGTGTAAGGTGTCATAGACGAGTCTCATATACCTTCCAAAAGTGAAGTCTGGAATACTTTTTGTTATTATTATCTTCTATGATGATTTATCAGGACAAGCCTTTAATGACCTTTTTTGTTTAATATTTTTTTCAAAGGTGATATAATTGATCTATTTGTTCTTTATTTAATTGAGGTATATTATGTTTGTTATTGTCGTCGAGGAAAAAACACATTTCATCAACTTGTGCAAATCAGTTTATCGTTCTCGTGGCACGTGGCACCAGTTGGCAGAGATTTTGACGTTATCACACACTAGTGATGGCGTTCACTCAGGGTACAACCATAGATAGTATTTATTGTTGTAGGTTTTTAATGGCTATTCTCAGCTGAATTTGTAAATTTGCAGAGCAGAATTAAAGCCTATTGTGCATACCCATGATTTTGAAGGGTTTTACTTGTTCAATAACAAGAATTATTTTGAACAGTGCAGGAGAGAATGATAATTTGTAATCATTACAAAATAAGATCTTTAAAGTATAGCAAATCAAATTTATGATTATTATAATTATAATTATTTATAAAAATATATACTATTTTTTTTCTAAGTTAACGGTCACTTTAAACTAGATGAACTATTGGGCATCTTAACCTAAACTTTCACATTTTCACCTTGAGTATAATTTAAGAAAAAAATTACTTTAAAAATCATAATAAATTACTTATACAATAAGTGTTATTTCTGGTATAATGTCATTATCTTTTTACAAAATTGTATTATATAAAATTATAATAATACTATTATTAAGAAAGGAGAACACTTTATAAGCTAATATTTATGTATATTACAAAGTAGAAAATCAAAACAATTTCATTGATGTAAAACCTAAGCTTATGAAGATTAAAATTTTTATTATATATATATTACTTTTTAAGTATTTACTTTGAAAGGTAAATAGTAATTAATTGATGATAAATTTATTACAAACCTAAAAAATCAAGACAATTTAGTTGAGGTGAAACATAAGATTGTGAGGATATATATATATATATATATATATATATATATATATATATTGAAAGGTAGATAGTAATTAAATGATGATAAATTTATTGGAGAAGTAGTTATGGTAGTTAAGGCAATCTTTTAACAAAGAACCTAATTGTCACATACCTTTAATTTTCATTTTAAAAAAATGGTTTATGGTTTATTACTCTTACATGTCGTAACATGATATTTACTCGTTTCCATAGACAAGATTTATTACTCTTTATTGGTTTAACGACAAGGCGTGTCTTCAACTTGGTGTTGTCTCCATTTAAAATGACAACTTGGTCGCAACCTTACCAAGGTGATGTTAAGGTTTAAGTTTATTAACATATTGGTTTATTTATCTAGGACATAAGCCTAGACCTAAGGGCTTAGTCCTAGCTACACTTGTTAAGAATTAACATACTTATGATTTAAACTTTATGTTAAAATCCATCCTTCGTAAGAGTTTGGAAAATATTGATACATATAAATTGTTTTGAATCTATTGTAGCTTTGTAAGTGAATCTAATGAAAGGTTATAAGGGATCATGCTATAAATTTAAGCCATGGTTTTGGCTTACGACTTTGGGAGGCACAAGGTGGTTGACATCTGTGATGAAAATTAAGAGGTTTTAAAGTTGTGTTAAGTTTGGTTCATAACCCTAGCTGAGAGTTGACATCGCAGCTAGACACATTAACTTACCAGTCTAATTTGCATAGAAGTAGTGAATCCTATCCATCCATATGTATGTGATCTGGTGCTTGTCGAAGAAAAAGGTTTAGTAGGGTTTAATATTGCATTCATACTGTTTTGAGGGTTTTTGTTTGTTTTGTTGCAATGGTGGTTTGTGCTCAGTCATTCCATGGGTTGCGTTGCAACTAGGATTGCCCTTTATGCTCAACAAGGATAACTTTAGGGGCGAATGATAGCCCAAAGGCAAAATTAGGAGGTTTCAAAATTTTTAATTGGCGAATTTTGTATATTAAATTGAATTTGAAAAAGAAAATTAATCTCCCTGTATTTATTGACAAAATCATGTCTCACATCGGTTTCTCCCTTTACTAGTTCTGCATAGAAATTGCATTTGCCCCCGAATTTTGCTCAGGAATCTCTAATTCACCCCCAGATTTCCATGAAATTTGGGGAAAATGTGGCATTCGCCCCCCAATTTTCATGAAATTTATGTATACTATGGCATTCGCCCCCAATTTCCATGAGATTGATGCATACACTATCATTCATCCCCAATTTCGACAATATTTATGCATTGTGGCATTTTCCTACATATCTAGTAGTTGGCCCTTATATATTCCCCACGATGCATCCATTTGGAACTGTCATGAACGACTTATTATTTCAACAAAAGAACCAACTATTTTGATGTTTGCAGATACTTAAAGGCTGAGACTCGAGGTTCACGATTAGGGAATTTACACACTGGATCAACATTGGCATTTTCTCCTATCTCAGTGTTCCCTAGAGACAACGCCTATAGTGGGTACACCATACAGAGGTATGTTATTTAATTTCTCATTTGAAAACATTTTATTCACCCAAACTGTAAGAGGGTTTATGTTGGTTTCTCTTTGAGCAAGTTTTACCATTGTCGGAAGGAAAACAATTTCTTCGGTAGTGTTGTGTGCAAGTATAATGGAATATCATACTCCTCCTCATCCTTCTCCTCTAGATCAAATCATTTTGAAAAAACATTTTTTTTGTCTTATTGTATGCAGGTTTCCATAAGGAGCATCCAGAGCTAGATCAAATAGCGTGGAAATCATACAAATCCTTGGAAAAACATAAAAAACCAGGTATTTATCATTTCTACATTTTACTTTCTCTTGCATGTAATTTATAAGAGAAACCCCCCTTCCCCTCAAAATTGTGTTGTTGTGAATTAACCACAAATGGAAAAATGCACCATCCCATTAAAGATTCAACAAAATAAATTTTAGCATTCAGAGTGCATGAACATGTAAAGATATTCATGGAGCTCGAGGCTCGTGGTCTCTTGTAGTTGCATGGTAAGCAGTTTCACAGAGTGATCAAGAAGGCCTTGGAGGTGATTAGTATATATTAGGCCTATTTCCATTTTTGTGCCCTCCTCATAATGACATAGTTGAAACTATCCATCGTGCATTGGAATTTTAAGTAGATATAGTTGTAAGGATGGTTACAGAATATGAACTTACCATTGCCAAGGAGATAGGATTGTGCCCTAGACACATGTACCCTTCCACTACATTATTTAAGAGTCACAACCATGACAGTGGTATCATAGACATGGTGGATTCAGAGTTGATAGAGCATGCTAATGGCTTTGTTGGCATGTTCGTAGAGGACAAATATGTATTCATACAACATGCTTAAAAGATGAAGCATATAGGGATTTATCCTTTGTCGGAGAGGGAGAATTATAATATGCCTAAGGAACTTGTAGTGGTAAATAAGGATTTTCCTTGATAATAGTTCATGTCAATGGCTACTCGCCAGTACCAAGCCAATGCTTAATCAAGGAAAACAACACTAGTTCTACATTCAAAATTCCAAGATTTGTTATAATCATTGAAACACAATAGCCATGAGACATTATAACACATGTCAAAAATGAAAAAAAAAACCTTGAACTCTGATCCTATTGATGGCTTTCGTGTTGGCTTTTCTCAATGGTTGTGGTGGCTTGAAATAACCCAGGGGATGTCTTCTTGAGAGGCTAACAACCTTATTCAAGAATCTATTTTTTGTTCATTGCATTCTTTGATTATTGAAGCTATTTCTTAATTACATATCTCATGGCCGCCATTAATGTGCAAATTGCAGGTTTGATAGGGATCTTTGCAATTTTTGTAGTGAATTAATTTTTTCTAAAAGAGGAGGGTGTACAATCTCATAGATATCTAATTCACTTGTTTAATTTATAAGCTTCTTGAATCACAACTTATTTAATTTATAAGCTGCTTGAATCACAACTTGTTTAATTTATAAGCTGCTTGAGGTTCCCAAATTCATGTGCAGCAATAATAAAAAGTTCTAGTGCCTATTGATGATCCTTTGACCTTCTTGAGAGAAATGTATTTGACACTTTGTTTATGGACATTGGTTTTGCATAGTAATTAGCTTGAACAATGAGAATTTATGAAAATTTATTTTCTTCAGTAATCATGAAGTAACACGAATTTCAAGGACCTTGTAATTGATAGAATTCTCTCAATAAGTTTTTGTAATTGATGTAGTTCAGCCAAATTTCTTTCAGTGGAGACTTTTCTATGTCCATATAGACAATTATCTGTTACTGAATTCTCACTTTGGAAAACCGAGCCATGAAAGCATTGAACCAATCCTTTGAATTAAACTAATTTCCTTCTCGATACCTTCTAGCACGGAGGCTTATGGTTTTTCTTTCTGTGTACCTTTAGGCCCCATTTTTTTTTTCAAATGATTATCCTAAAGATTCATCAAAATACTCTTTCATGCATAATCATCACCAAAGGCTCTCCCCTCCAACCAAGAGCGCCATTCATGTCCTCATGTGTTACAACTATCATGTATCTTGCGTGGGATG
The DNA here is from genome assembly GCA_001517045.1 of Pseudotsuga menziesii. Classification (NCBI taxonomy): domain Eukaryota; kingdom Viridiplantae; phylum Streptophyta; class Pinopsida; order Pinales; family Pinaceae; genus Pseudotsuga; species Pseudotsuga menziesii. The sequence goes on from LPNX010096221.1 coordinate 379,677, forward strand.
CGGTATCCTCTTGTGCACTCACCACTAGTGTCATTTGAACCAGGATCCTTTGTACTATACCCATCCTAGAAAATAAGGGATGCGTCCATGTTAGTATCGGTTGGTCCCTAGAGTATGTCTCCGATCAACACATCTACAACTACAACCAGAACCATTAATGGCCCCTCCACAAGAAGTAACTTATAACCTCCATATTTCCCAGCATGTATAGAGCCAACCATATCCATTTCATGTCTCTCCTCTCGTACCTGTAAATATCAATGAGGCTCCTCTATCGCATCACAAATACTATTGTCCTCCTCATGTATATTGCGTGCCACAAATGTCTGGACTTTTGCTATAGATGATCAAGAGTGTACCAACTCCAACTCGCCACACAACTTGTCCACATGCATATTGGATTCCCGAAGAGTTATGTGAGTGCTCTTCAAGGAATCTCTAATAACCATAGGCTCATAGGTGGGCTCCTCCACTAAGCACTTCCTCTTCAATGTCTTGTACGCACAACTCCCTAGAGGTCAGTTCAACATCCAAAGGAAATTCACCCAACATCCCATCCTCATCATATCTAGGTGCTAACACACCCAGATCCTCACAAGCACCACTATTGAGGTGAGATGTTGAATCCTTAGAATTGGCTGATCGGAAAGCTACATAACATGTGCTATATTTCTGTCCATCCATCTGTCCCTTAGATGTGCTGGTGTCACTGGTCTCACGGGATAGCTCCAAGGCTGCCTCCACTTGTCCTTCATGCCCATCTTTCTTCAATCCCTGCACTATGCTTTTAAGTAGGCTCTAGTCTAAATCCTTGGGCCAAATTCCGCACTCGATGATATAATAGTCATACAGCTATATATTTCTCATATCAAGGCAAGTATTGAAGTGCTACTAACCTCTCCAAATTCTATAACAATATCCTTTTTCATTGTCTTCACGTTCTCACAGGCTGGTAAGAAACTTGTGCTCTGACATGCACTTAACCAAAATTGACATGGAATGACATGCACCTTACTAGAATTGATATGGACTGACATGCATTGAGATGCATCAACATGCACTGATATGCACTACACCAGAACTGACATGCATTTGTTTATTCAACTTGCTTTAGCCTCATGCACTTGAAATAATCTGCTATGTTCCCACAGCTGGAAAGGATCATGCTCTGATACTACTGTAAGATCCCTTCCCAATATAACTGAAGAATAAGGAATAATTATACTGTTGCTATGGAAGTTATATGATCTGGTGTTTTCGTCAAACGATTCTTATGCAACAATTGGGATATTCTTTAGTGCTATTATCAACTCTGAATGTGTTTGTATGTTTTTTTGATAGTATTTATCATTTATGACATGAAATACAAACCTTTTTCCATACAACATACTTTGAGAATTACCCAAGAGAAGAATAACTTGCATACATTAAATATACTCAAAACAATCATTAAGGAAATCTGATCTATTAGCCAAAAAGCTGATTACATGCTTGAATATAGCTTGTGGATAAATCTGAGTTTGACAACCTTCTAACCCAGTAATTAGGATCTCGTTTATAGCTATAGCAGACTTCCGAGTTCCCTAGAATTGTTATGGAATATGTATCATAGAAGGAAGCCTTGTAGATTACACACCAAACTCCCGTAGCAACTTGTATTCTTCTTAGAATGGATTCATATCACACTTTGCTTATGGAACTGTCTTCCAATACTGTCACTGGCACTGTTCATATCAGACTTTGTTGGTTTCACGACTTGTACAGGAGGCTACAACCACTATTTATACCACTTTGATGCTACGAACTCTTTCAAGGTTGGAGAAGACTTCCTAACAGACAGCCATGACTTAAGAAATATATGCTGAGTATCTCCTTTTTATAACACTCTTACACAGTGCGCCCTCTCAAGAGTCCCTTTGATACCCACAAACAATCTGAGACTGAATTGTGACAGCGTGCAAGGAATATGATGATATACTGCTGTAAAAGTCTCCTCTCTTCACCTGTCCAACAATAAGATGATCAATAAAATGACTAACAGTGAAAGGACAGTTCTCACTACTGTAGCGACTCAGATATTTCTTCTTGATGGCAGCTTCAAAAGAAAGTGGGTCAAGCCCTCCTTTTACACTATAGCAAGAATGTATGATGCTGAGGGGAACATTGTCACGCCCTCACAAGTGCGCCCTTTCTCCAACCTTAGCCAAGAAGATTCTCAAAATGAAAGTGACGAAGTAATTTCTCAAGCAAGTGTGCCCCTTTCTTCAAATGATATCTCCAATGGATCTGCCTTCTCACACTCAGTTACCCAATAGATCTTCTCCCTACCTTAGCAAGGAAACTCAATCAATAACAAACCACAATGATGGTGATTAACCCAATTATGAAGTCAGTAAATATCTGCCCTTAAACTCCACGGATTCCTTGTCAATGAAGCACACAATGATAGATATGAATGATCTATCCTCTAAATTAGCTAATATGGATATATTTCGCCATTTAATCCAATATGGTCAAGGGTTTCTGTTCTCAACGCTCCAAAAGCTGGGAGCTCTCCATTGTGTTTTTTCAAAAGTGAATAATAATAATGGATACTTAGCCATTCATTTTTTCTTCTTTTATTGCTATTTTTGACCTTTGCATGCCACATGCAACTTTACTTACACATGCATGCAATTATATTTATGCATACCCCATGCATTTTGAATCATGCATTGCATGTTGCGCATGTCACTTGATACTGCTTAATTGACCATCTTTTCCACTAATGACTTCATATACTTGCTAATAATGTGCTTTCATCCCCATGTGGCATCAATCATTAGTTAATTCCCCATTTTTCTAAAAACTGGACATTACTAGCTTCGCAAAGAAGGGAGGTACCATAACATTATCATCAAATGATGAACCTAGTATAGGATTTTTTTAGTATAGGAGAGGTAGGGAGTGCCTTGGGAGCAAGCTCCCAAAACTGGGAGCGTTTTGGGAGCGATATTCAAAAGGTTGTGGAACTTTGAGAGTGGGAGAAAGGGGGGTGGGGGCACCCTCACAGCATAGATCCACAGAATACTATTGTAGGTTTTCTTCCTTCAATAATGAGGATACGATCTTATACAGCTAGAGAATTATTACAAGAGGAATACATATTATTCCTTATTTGATGCATAGAAAAGGCAGTTTGATCTTACAAGCCATTATATACATTTCATAATGGCTCCACAAATATTTTGGTGAGGTTAAACCTCTTGTTTAGCGGTTTAAATGATTGAGTCTTTGTTTCCTATATTTTTCAGCGCATCTTTTTCTTTTTGGGAGTGCTCAATCATAGATTCTAATTGACATATTTATTAATCATTGTAAAATTCCTATTGTTTTATGGATGTGACCTCTTGAGGCTTGGATGTGACTGGTGTTTCTCATGTGAATCCCTTTTGAAACTCAGATATTCTCTTTTGGTTCTCGTTCTTTTGAAATCTTTGATCATGTTGCTTTGACAACTCGATCTATTTTTCCATAGCTACTCGGATGTTTGTAAGGCCTCTTCCTCCAGTTTTGAGAGTGGCTTCTAGGTAGAGAGGATTTTTATATCTATAATGTGACTCACCAGCACACCAGGCTGGTATTTGCTTAGCCTTCTTATTGGTTTGTTGGTCGCATCTATTCTTTCATGCTTGCTTGACTCTATTATTGTGTGCTTGTGATATAGGGATAAAAGAGTCCCTTGCAGCCTTGTATGATAAATACTTAATACACATTCCCAAGTACTCCCAATTATAAAACATTAATTTGTTTTTAATTTGTATTTCATCACATGCAATCGAAAACATGTGCACATTTACACATCATCCCTATGATGAATGGAGAATTAGAGTAGGTGCAATATTTCAAGATGGAGCTAATTGCAAAGCTACCTTTTCCACTTAGGGGTACTTTTCTCCAACTGTACATTGAGCGAGTTTTTATTGACAATGCAATTTGAATTCTTAAGAGCAGGTCTTTATGTATTCTTCTTAACTTGAGGATCCCTTCAGCTCTTATCATTGCCCCACCTCTGGGTCATAACATTGTAGCCTGATCGTGGTAGCATAAATTTCATCCTAATTTAGTTATCTCACCTTATCCATTAACATTGTACCTAATTTTATGAAATGTATTTTAAGAGATGTGCACAAACACTCTGAAAGCTAATTCTGTTGAAAATTATTCTGTGATTATTTGCCTTCAATCTAGTTAAGTGCACCTTTGTAACATTTTTGGTATATTTCTTTCATTGATGACTCTAATAATGTTGGTCATTTCACAATTTAACCCTGTAAGAGATGAGACGAGTCACAAGACACGTTATTTAAGAATCCCTTGATCTTGACACACTCAAACAGATTTGCCATGTTCATGATAGACAATAATCTCTTTCACCTTATATTTCATCTAAGAATCAAGTTCAAGATATGAAGTAGCAAGTTGTTGTCAATAGTACAAAATTTGTCTACTTTGTTCTATCATAGTGGAGAGAGCATGCATATAGCAGGTAGATGAAGACCAATAAGTGACCATACTGTCAAATACATAGTGCAAGATGTCAATTTCTATAACAGATGGTCTTAAATTAAATTTGTAATTAATTTCATGATTGAATTGAAATTAAATCTGTACTTTATTAGTATCTTCAAGTGACCAAAAGAAGTTGATGGGACTAAAATACAAATGAACATGTAAGGTACAACCAATCAGGGAGTTATCACCAATTCCAACATTTGATTAATTCAGCGCATAAACCTCTCACTAAGTCACACATTCTGTCTAGAGGCCAAAAGGAAAGTGATCAATCACCATTGTGGCAAAAAGCAAATTTGTGCTAGAAAATTGACTATACCATAGGGTTTCACAAATTCCACTATTTCTTTGGCACTTCGAAGAATTCCCTATCGTTAATGAACTATTAAATATCAAAGAAAACCAATGTATGGTAATAAAAAATAAATTAGAAAATAAACCAAATTTCTCTTAGCATACCTCTCGCTGTTATGAATTTAGAATCCATCTCAAGATACTTACAAAATATTTTAGAGTGATTGGCTACACATTCAGATTGATCATGTTGTATTGGTAATAGGAATTTGGAAGTCCACCTCATGTTGCACATTCACTTTGGGTTCAACAACGATTGTTTGGTGTACTAAAAGCAATATATAGTTTCACTCTCCATAGCAAAAGCAGAGTCATATGAAGACCACAACAATTCATCTGAACACATGTCGACTACGATTACACACTACCCTGCTAGGTTTGGCGCTTATGCATTGCCCGGCTAATAAAAAACCATCGAACTGAATATGCAAACCAGCTGAAACATACCTACTCGAAACCACCTGTCAACCCTGCAACCCCAACTCTGACCACTTCCTAGATAGATGTGCACTACCTAGGGAAGTGTGCGTTGTTGAAGAACCATACAATGTAATATACCAATAGAAAGTTAAGACTAAGGGGATCAATATGTGAGCCTCATAACACCCATATGAATATATATACAAATTCAACTATGGACCTCCATATCAGAGTCAAACTGAATAAGGTACATGTAATAGTAGATTACAAACTGAAGAATATACCATGTGATGATGTACATAAGATAACCACATATGATGAATACTAAAATGAGCCCATGTTGGACCATTTTCCCTAGGTCAATCCATGGTCAAGATAGTCAAACCATGGTCAACCCACTAATATCTAGTGTAAAACTCTGAGAAAACAGGTATTTGAAGCTCTGGACTCAGTCGTATTAGTATACTCCAATTACAACAATTTTTTGCACTAACATGATTCCAGTCTTAGAAAAGGACAAGACATATATTCGCTATTGTGTGTGTGTGTGTGTGTGTGTGTTTGTTGTTTCTTTCTCATATCTAAACTTAAAAAAAATGTTTTCCATTTCTATAGTATTCAATTTAATCCCCTTTCATTGATATCCTACATCGTTTTACTAAGGGATATCACTCAGTGGGAGGCCATCTTGGCTGGGATTAGCAAGATTGAAAAGTTATTGAAAATGATAAGTTAGTTTTGAAATCATTCTTAGTCCATCTCAGGTGCATTTTGCATCTTTTCCATGCCTTCATATGGTTTGGAGCACAAATGAACCTTTATCTTTTATTAGTGCTTAAGTTGTCAAAACTCAAAGCCCAAGAATCCTTAGTCTCTTCCATGTCAGCTAGCCATGTGGATCTCTTTCTAAGATATCAGTTCTAACCAAGATATCTCATTCTCTTAAATGGCTCTAATGATCACTTTGGCACATGGTGTTACTCAAATTCTAATGTCTATAATCACCATGTCTCCCAACTGTTTAGAGGTGTAATAGGTGCTTGATTTTATTGGATGAAATTATTTTTTCCTACTACACTAGACTACAAGAAGTATGAAAGAAATTGCTTAAATTTGTCATAGGCATTGTGAGATTGAATCTCTCATGAGTAATAAACATGTGTATCTACTAAATATTTTGTATAATTTGAAATTTAGTAGCCATGGACATTAACCAAGTAAAGTATTTTTTTTCTACTCTGCCAATGATACATTGCCAAACGTTTACAAGCAATATCATGAATCCAAATGAAATTCCTAGGAAATTAAATATTTTCCTTGGAATTGAATTATAGACATTTTTGAAACTGTCATTGAGAGAGTCTCATGTATCTCAATCTTCTTCTCCTTTATATCTATATTAAATATGGTGTTTGTGTCATTTATGTGTTGTATGGGCATAGTGATTCTGTACCAAGTTTGTTGTTGTACAAAAGGACTGAAGTATTTAAATTAGATGAGTGTTTGATGTAATTGTTAATAAGTCTTGCTTTGATGGGGGGCTGGTAGTGGGGCATGTGAGATAGTGGAATGTAGGTTTGTATGTTGAAGTGTGAGTACTTAAACAAGAAAAGAAGAAATAAGTTTGTAGATATTTTCAGTTAGAGTGAATCCTCTATTGAGGTCACTAATGAGCTCAAGAAATTCTCTTTGAATATGAGATGGGACTTTAGGATGCCCATAGTTGCTGATGGATGTGAGGTGGGAACACTAGCATTTCAGAGTCAATTGGAAGGGAGTTTAAATGCTTACAACCTCAAGCCACATTGGTAATCTTGTTGCCTATAGACTCTCCCACTACCTTTCATTCAATGTGATTCAACTTTCATTTTTGTGTTGAATAAATTTCCCAACCAATCATCACCTCAACTTCCAGAAATAAGGTGTAATCCAATGCTCTTGTAGTATGGTAATTACTTGTTAGAAGAGGCCCAGAACAGGCACCAATAATAGGATGCTGGACTTATTCTCTGTTTCCACCATGACCTATGGAACAATTGCGCCCTCCACAACGGGGAAAGTGTTAAATTTATAACATGGATATGATTTTAAAAGCAGTAACAGTCTTCTTAAAATTTGCAGACTTCTAATATTAAATTTCTGAGTTATGTAACAGTAGTAAACAATCATCCACAAAATCATACACAGGAACACAAATAATTTTTTCATGGGGAATCCTATGGAATAAATCCCCAAACAATGATTAGTCTTCCTCTAAATGAGATGATTGAGTTCGTACATGAGTAGATAAGAAGCATACTTTAACATCAATTTGAATTTTTGTGTAGGGCACACATACCAAAAGAATCCTATTGAAGAATGATTATCCTTAACAAGACTGCTGCCACCAATCAAACTGACCCAAACCCCAATCAACTGAACAGAGGCTGTACTGACCAAGACTGAGGTTGATGTTGACTGCCACTGACTATTGACTGTGCTAAAATAAGACTTGGGTGCTTGGAACAGTCTCCAATCACAACTTGGTTGAGTGAAGAAGGCCCTAGACAGGGCTCGACTGCTGAGAAGAGGCCTTAGTAGGGCTTGATTTCGAAAAGAATACCCTAGATAGGGAAAAGATGAGTGGAGAGAGGCCTAGTATTGCTGTTGTGAACTAAAGGCATGCCCAATAGGATCTATTGGTTTCCTCCTCTAACTTCCAATACCCATGTGGCTGCCTTTAATTCTGAACCAGACTTTTGATGGTGATGAGAGAGAGAGACAACAACATTAAACCCTAAAAACAGTCTCCTTGGATCAACTATGAAGATGTGTAGTGTGTCTAGATCAAATGAGAATGCTTCTTTATTTATAGTCCATCATTGAGAGACAAATCCATAAGTTAAGGAAACTGCCCTTAGGGGCTTTTAATATTTTTCCTTTTTTAACCTTTTGAGGTCTTTTTGAATTTTTGATCTTTTAATCTTTTAATATTTTGTTGGGCCATCTTACCTTCCTGTTGGACCATGGCTGTGGGTTTATCCACTTTGTTGAAACGTGGCTTTTGGGAGCCTTTAAGGATGGGCCGTGATATCATCCTTCTAAGTTACGACTATTTTGTATGCCCCTTGGGTTGGGCATGACTATTGTGGTCATCTCCTCCTAAAAATCCGTGACATTCTAGATGATTTTTAGACTGGGTTGTGGCTGTCATTTATCCTTGGAAACAAAATTTGTAGAGATAAACACTTATAAATGAACAATTTTTTAAACACTGCGTATAAAATCAAAAACCAAGTATCCAAAATATCATAAGAATTTATATGACGTAGCCCAGGGAAGATCATAAAATGAAATCCTCACTTTATCCAAAATATATTTTGAATTTGAGAAGAATTGTGATGGTTGTTGCATAATTTTGTGTCCGAGCTAGCTTTGAAAGCTTCATGTTTTTAGCTTCATATACAGAAAACAAATTTTGTTTGATAGAAGAAAAATCTGTTCAGCATGCATCTTGATGAGTTGGTAATGTTTTGATTAATTTTTTTGTTGCTTTCAATATATAGTTTTATATGTGTTAGTGGACTAAATCTAATCTGTATGATCAACACAGGTCCATCATCCGCACAACAACATGACTCGAAATCATAAAAAGAAGGCACAAGCAACAGAGCAAGAACCATAGGTAGAAATAATAACCGGAGTTGAGGTTATTTATGAAGACACCAAAGCCATCACTGGTATTGATCTTGAATATAAATGGGGAGAGATATACCGAATGATCTCAAATCAGAGTGTCCCAGAGGTTGGATTTGAGGATTTTCCTATTTATTCCAATATCGAAAGATCAGCCATCATGAATATGGCTACCCGACCTGAGCTTTTCCATTGTTCAGAGGTGATAGGATGGATCGTGCCTAGGGCATATGTGACAAGGATGATATTGGATAACACTGAAGAGCAAGGTTATGTTTCCTATAGCCTAGCCTACGTAGACATGGCTTATAACTTTTCGACGCCGAGGAGCTATTTGACTGAAGGATGGTTAAAAGACCTCAATCTAGATGTGGTAGAAACAGTCAAAAGGATGATTCCAGGTAAGAAATTTCGTACGAGGCCTTCATGGGAGTATGAAACAACAAGCCTCCGTACTCCATACAGGTTGATAGCCCTGATGTTAAACTGGATTTTTGGGAGGGCCAATGGGAATAACTTCAAAATAGGTTGGGTACCAGTGATCTTTTTTGTAGCCACTCAAGGTACCATCTTCAATTGGGAAAACATAGTGTCCAACAGTTTGTCAGCCTGCATAAGTGCAGCCTTGGGAGGAGTCTCACAAAAGAAAACATAATTTTATATGAGCTCAATCTTGATTGATTGTATTTTATGTATGCTACCATTCCCAGCATTGAAATTCCAATGGGATAAAGACCGGTCCCATGTATATGCTGCCTACCAATTGTTGTGGGCTCACAAGTTTTACAGTCACAACAAGAATATTTGTGAATATTTTATCATGCCATTGTAAACATTGATTTTCCTGGTTGAGTGTAATTGCATGTCCGAGGAAGCTATGAAGGTCATGCAAGGTAACGGGCACTATTACTTGATTGAAGAAGGTTTGTATTTAAGAATGTTTGGTGGGTCTAGGGATCCTTCCCTTCTGCCTATGTATGCTACAGATTTTTTCATTCATAGGGAGGTAGTTAGATAGTTATACATTGATGGAGTTGGAAACTTTCTATTCGATCAAAAGAATTTTGTTTATCCTCCAGTCCCATTTTATATAGGGAGTTATAAGTTTTCAAAAGTAAAAACTGCAGCAGAATTCCTGAAGGAGCTAGAGTATTTTCAGTTCGGTGAAATAATTTTCCATAGAAATGACTCCGAGAAGAAGGTTGCTGATCATTGTGCCACATTAGGGGTGCATTTCGAGTATACATATTTTTGGGATAAAGATGAATAATTTTTCTGGAATGCTCGAAATATGACAGATTTGAGAAGGAGGTTTAAACAAAAGATAATTACTGTTGGCGGAAAGGGAAAAGCTATTGAGCAACTAAAGAATAAAGAAGAGGAGGCTGCCAAGAAAAGGTAGGAAGAGGCCCACAGATTAGCCTAGGAAGCAGAAGAGTGGTTGAGAGTCGAAGAAGAAAAAAAATAAAAGCAACGGAAGAGGTTAAGAAGAGAACAAAAGAAGCCAAGAAAATAAAAGAAGAAGAAGAAGAAATCCAAAGAAGAATAAAGAAAATAAGAGGATAAGATTAGAAGCAGCTAATAAAGAAAAGGAGCAGGTATAAAAATCAGCTAAGGAGTTACGAAAAAAGGCACAAGAGGAACAAGACTATGCAAATCAAGAACAAACTCAGTCTTATGCTGATCTAGTAGAACCCTATGTTCCCTCTAGTAGAATATCGGAAGGAAATCTAGTTTCAGTATCAGGAATTGAATTGATTCCTTTTACTTCCATGGAAGAAGATGAAGTGCCTGATCTAAATACTATTTTCTATGACAAATCCAAAAAGAGGATTGTTAAGAGAATGGAGAAGAAGGTGAACACTGGAGGAAAGAGGGGAGTTATGGTGACCGAAAAGGCAGTGGTTCATGGTACTAATAAAGATCTGAGATTAATGGCAAGGGATAGTGTAGCCACAACCCTAGATATTGAAGACAATGTGGACAAAATGACGGATTTAGAACAATCCCAGAAGAAGGTTACGTAGTTGAAAGAAACCCTGAAAAAGGAAAGAGATGAAAGTCAAAATATAAAGAGAAAGTATGAAGACATGATTAGTGAGATTGAGGAATCCAAAGCAGAGTGCCAAACCTTATAATCATGCAAATATGCTTTGGTGTTATCAGCAAGAAATATAGAAAGAGAGTCCAAGGCTACCTTGGCAGAGTGTAAAAAACTTCATCAAAGACATCAGGTCTTGGAAGCGGAAATAGATAGTCTAAAATAATCAATTGAAGAACTGAGTAAGGAGAAAGGAAGTCTAGAGAATAAAGTGGCAGAACTAGAAAAGAAAAAGACTACTGCTGAGGGGAAAGCTAAGCTTTATGAGACTCAGGTAGTAGCATTGGAAAACCAGAAATCTTCATTGGAAGTTTCATTAAAAGTAGCTATGGAACAGAAAATAGATATTGAGCCATTGAAGAAGCATGCTCTTGCACTTAGAAGTAAAATTCATCAGATGGAGCTTCAGATGGAAGAGGAGATGTTGAAGGTTCAACAAGTAGAAATAAGGCTGGAAGAAATTGTGAGTACAACTTCTTTTTTTTAGACAGGACCCAGGATATCTTGGAAATTCTACAAGGACGCATGACTTGGTTGGACACAACCAAGGAACCTCCAGCTAATGCACCCATCAAGGACCTAGAAACACTGAAGCTAGAGTATGAGCTAATTGAATTCAGGATTAAAGCAACAGAGGAATTGGTAAAGGTAGTTCAGAGGACGAAAGGTGTTTGTGTAAAATTTTGCAGAAAAGTTCTCATAACTTACAACCGTTGTCAGACATCTGCTAAGAGAAGGTTAGAATAATTGTCTGATCATGAAGGGTTTTTTGAACTCACCCTAGTGGCAGCCTTAGAACTCACCCAATTATTTTCAGGTGCCTTAAATGATCCATTTACATAATGTGACTTATTAAATCCAAGTATTGAATATTGTGTGAGGTTGATGGGGAAAGTCTTCTCATGTAATTATGGAAGCATGGGATGAATATACTTTTATGACAAAGTGTAAGAGTACTTCAGCCTATGGTCAAAAGTTATGTCAGTGGTCTTGTCATCAATTCTCCCATCTTGATTAGATTTTATCCTTCATTTTTCAAGTATGGTACATTAGGGAGTTATGCATTGGGAATGCATAAGGGAAGATTTACATAGCTTCATGTTGTCGAAGCCATTTCCAATGACCAGTGTTGTTTCCTTTCACACACCTAGGTTATGTGGCAGAAATATTCAATCCACTTGGTGTGCCCTTGGGGGCAAGTCTCAAGTCAAGGCTGTCACCTTGTTCTTGACTCCTCCGTTTAGGCTCAACTCCTAACGAAGCCAAGGGGGGTAGACCCTATTAAGTTACTAAGGCAAAATTATTTAGTATGATGATGGTATTAAAGATTAATTTTTTTAGGAGTTTCGATTTAACAATTGTAAACAACAAATAACATGATGAGATAAACACAAGTAAGCACGAAAATGACACCCAATCACATATAGATTGAAAGAAATAAACAATTGACCAGTGCCTTGAAAATGGAGTCGAAAAACAATTAAGAGTGCTTGCAAGTGCTGGAATGGATGTTGTGCAATTGTATCTTGGTTAATTTTAAATTAATGTAAGAAGATGAGTAATTTAACTTAGGCGAGGGAACTCCAGATATACCCAGGGGGTACTTGAAGTATGTCCAAAACTAAACTACCATGGCTACCCGGAAGGAATATGTGGGCTGAATGGAGTCTCTGAGACTGTTTTTCATAATGCACCCGAAGTTGTAACAGAGATCGACACCCCGAGGTCACTTTTTAGGAGTTCTCGCTTTCTTTGGGTATTTTGCCACCGTAATGGTTTGATCGAGGCATTGGATTTCCGCCTGATGGTTTGTCAATTTGGGGAGAGTGAATCCTAATTATTCTAGTCACTCAAGTGCTTTTGATGTAGCTTGACTGATTGGATGAACCACAGCCAAGTGTAGAGCATACACATTGGAGTCTTTGTTATTTTTAGTAAATTTTAAAATAGGTGTTCTTGTTAAAAAGAAAACCCTCTAGGAACCTCTTTCGATCCAAGTGGACCTCAATCGGGGAATCAAGGAGGGGCTTATTTTATTATGACTAACGAAACAATTAATGAAAATGGAATCAAATATACACAGCACCGGTTTTCTAATTAGTCCTACCACACATCTCTTTCCCCTTGCGGGTCAATCGGGAAGTCGTGGGGTAAGTAGTATGATTACTTTTGAAATTAAAATATGGAATAATGAAAAATTATATCAAATTATACAATCCTACATGTCAGTACTAAACCAGAGCATAAAAAAGGGAAGAATGCAAAAAAGTGAAACGGACGCAGATCCCCCCTAGGGGAATGGTGAGCGGGCTCGAAAGAGCCTACTCAAAAATATTTTATTTTATTATTACTAGTTACAATATCAGAAAATTGAAATATCAAAAACCTCTTGGTTCTTATACAGGATGAAACCAAGATCTTACAACTTTCCAAAATTTTTAAGATTTAGTGAAAGGGGAGACCCTTTGGGGGATTTGAACGCTCCCAAGGCCACTTTCGAACAGTAGCTTCTTTTCTTTTTTGTTACACTTGCTAAAAAACAGCAAGAATGTTAGAATAAAATATTCCCAAAAGCACTTTAAGAGTACCTTTGGGTCAGCCTACCTTAACTCAAAAAAGACTAAGTTAAAACTAGCTAAACATGTGAAAAAGGAACCAAGGAAAGCAAGATTTCCTTGGGATCTTGTCTTGTTGTTTGTACAGATAATGAAATATGCAATGATTTTTGGATTTAATCTTTTTTAAAACAGAAAAGGAAATCTGGAGCATGCAACCTACTGATTTTCTTTAACTTGCCATGCAAAACGGACGATTTCCTTATGCTAGATCTAGAATGCTTAATGATACTTTTCAGAAATGAGATCTAGACTATGAGCTTTGAAATAGCAGATATATGTAAATTTTACTTTAATATAAAAGATCCAAATGATAACAAAGCTTTCGAACACAGTAACAAGGTAAGAAAATTGATTTTTTGAAGGAGAAAGAGAGAGAAAGAGTGCTAGAAGCCTGGGAATGTTGGGCTTTGGAATCTACTTTGGTGGAACACCAAGGGACTAGAGTCATTCAGAAGATCTTGAAGATGAGGAAGATGCAAACCATATCAACCTATTCTATAAGGGAGATCACCTGCAACTTGGAAATCCTTGCACAAATAGATGGTTAAAACCTAGGTGCTGCTAGAAGAGATAATTGGAAAGCATGCAATTAAACTTAAAATACATGCAACTCCAATAGATCTGAAACAATAAAATAGTAAGAGCATAAATCAAACTAGAATAAACTCTTACTCTAACAGGAGGGAGCTCTCTCCTTCAAGGCCAACAATTAACCAACAAAAGTAATGATAAATAACACAGATTATACCTCATAAGCATTTGACAATCACCATCCACACATGAAGAGCATTACACCATAGATCTTCCATCCAAAGCTTATTTGTTCCAGAATAATAAACAATAACATAGGACAAGAGCAATGGCACCTCAATCCCAGTTCTAACTAGCTTGGAAGAGGTGGTCTGAGCTTTATTTATACAAAAAACAGGAGATCCATCCCAGGGGGGGGCACAAATCCCAAGGAGACAGACCACTGCAATTGAAGGAGAGTCCATTAATGCCGATCTGAAGCTGAACTAAGCTTCCACTGAGCCTACTTGTCAATCGGTGGGATGATTGAGCTGACACATAAACCCACAGACTGACACATCAATCCACAGAGTTTTCAGGATATCCCACATGTGTGGAGGAGAGAGGGAGGGTGCAATTACCCATAAAGGAGGCTGAAGTTCAACTTTGGATCTATCCAGATCACCTCCTTCAGTCAAGGATTTGTCAGATCCAGTCAATCTGGTGCAGATCTGATTGATTTCAATCAAATTGGTTGAGAATCCACTGATCTAGGATTTTGGATTTGCTCCATTATTCATCAATTTATTAATTAAAATAGTCAATAAATGATTTTTTGGGGCTTTCTGACCTGAGTGATGGAAAATCACTCAAAACTGGGAAGTAGTGGGTCTATAGGTTTACTGGGTGCTCTTAGCTTGAAAATGAACACCTACATGACTGAATCTAAATTCCGAGCCCAATTTTATTACAAAACCAATTTACCCAATTAAACTATTAAAAATAGCCTAAGTTTTGGAAAAATTAAATTTTAATAAAAATCACTGAAAAAATTAAAAAAAAATTAAAAATTAAAAAAACCTAGGGGGACTTAGACATGTTCATATGAATCAACCAGAATGCCTAGCATGTTTATACATTGACACATACACTCTAATAACATCAATAGGCCTAAATTCCAAGCCGACCACCCCAACTTTGGAGGTATTGAGTGAAAAACTCAGAAATTATCAGTCGTTTATTCAACAACCAATAATAACCAAGAGAAAATACACCCTGGGATGATCAGATTGACAAATAAAGTCTAAGAGATTGAGTCTTTTATAGACACTATCATGCTAGAACATTTATTAGAACTCCCCCAAGGGGGTATCAACATGTGATATAGTACAACAAAGTTTCCCATAAACAAGACTGAAGGTCTTCTGAAGTCCAAACAAGTTATCCTTTTCCGGTTCACCAAGCTCACTTGATAAAAAACCACTAAGTACAACTTAGGTGGTAACATTCTAGCTCCAACTGTGGGACGTGTGCTCGATCTAGTCTTTAAGGAAAGGAGAGGATACGAGAACACCAGAATCTCTGGTTTATATACCCTGTAAAAACATCTCAACTTGACAAGAAAACCTCAGTAGCACAAGCTTTATATAAAAACCAAATGAACCATTCAGCTGATTTATTTAAACAAAATAAATGCAATTAACTAATGAAAAAAAAAAATTATTATAGCTAAGTACAAAACATAATTGCAGAAAGTAAATGCTCTCTTTTAGGAGCTTATTTTCCTACTCTAAGCATGATATAAAAAGGTTAGGTGTAATAAAAAATCCAATGTAACCACCTAAGCATTTTATTAACATAAAAAAAAAATTCCTTGTCTTTGGTTACCAGCCAAAGTAAGGATACCTTATTTAGAAAATGCAAACCTGAGTGATGATTCAGAATGGGCGGGATGGATGGGAGATCATAGGCATGAATAATGTCATAAAAAACTTCCCCAACTTGTATGTTCTCATGCATGCTGCTTCTATCCATGACTGGATAGGACTGATATACCAATCAGAACGATGAGGCAGACTGACTACATCATCATACTGATCACCGGGGCTTATCAAATGATAACTCGTTGCACAAGCCCCAAGTAGCTCCAAATCACAAGGAACCTCTATATGTGAAAAATATGGTTGATACTGATCTTCCATTGACTACATCACATATGACTTTTCACAACACTGCTTCTCAATGTCTTCATTATTGATACCTTTGTACAGCTCTGAATGATCATATAAGAGTTTTGAATGCTCCTCTTCCATACTAGGATTTTCCTAGGTCTCCAGATCCATGCTTCCCTCTGTGGAAGTATAGTAAATTGGACTTCCACAAATTTATAAATAGACACTCCCCTTGTTGGATATAGAATAGATGGGATTCTTAATAATATATTCACAAAAATTCCAATAGTCATCACCGCCATCTATGACAAATGTGATGGATTCTCCATTGTTGATATTACATTCTGATATCAAGTTCTCTTTCTCTTCATTACTGATAGTGATATATGGCTTAGACTGATCATATGGATATACTGCATGCTCCTTTTCTATATCAAAATTTTCCAAGGACACAATGTCCATGTTCTCTCCTTTAGATATGCCATAGACAGGAGAATCAACAAAACCATCCAAAGTTTCTAGTTCATTATTTTCCTCATAGATTGGATTTTCCATGAATGTCCAGGACTCCTCTTCAACATATTTGTCAGACATAAGGGAGTATTCATCACCTGTATCATGATCCAAGTTATACTTGTCCTCATTTTCATACTCGTCTTCTTAAAAAAATGGGAACAAGGCAGTAAATCTTCCAGACTGTCATCATTATATGGAGAACAGGTAGGAGTCCCATCATGCACATTACGGTTTTTATCATAAGTTTCACTATAATATTCTGCAATGATTTCATCCTTAGGTATATTTGGAGTACAAATGTGATCATCATCACTAAAATAATCATGAAAGCATTCCCAATCATCACTATTCTCTGTTGATGTTACATGAGGAGGGTCTTCAACAATTTTTTCAATTAATGGCTCTTCATGCACAAATTCGATGGGATCATAATGGATTTTTGAATGTTGGTTGTTGTACACCATGTTGATATTAGATATCTTAGGTTACTCTGTATGAAACTCTTTCCAAGGAAATAAGTACCTCAAATTGGTATTAATGAATTATTTAGCATTGAATGATTCAATATCATTTCCATCATAATGCCACCGCTTCAAAAATATTTCGAAGAACTTTGTAAGGGAAGTAATAGATTTCTCAGGAAAACACTCATGAAGCCAACATGAAGCGTCCCCTCGCAGAGAATGAGCAAACATCGCCATCATATGATCCTCATGTTGAATGTTGTTTTGACTCATATGTGATAGAAAAATCATCACATGGAATCTGGTTAAGTGATCATTATCATCCCCCCGAAAGCATGGAAAGGAAGTAGATTTCGTTTCACTAGCGAGACGATTAGGAAAGCCAGGGATCCTAGAGAAATCAATGTGAGGAAAATAATAGGAAGCTCGAGTAACAACTTCTATTCTTTTAATATCCATATCAAGAATAAGTGATCATGGAGAAAGTCTAGAACTGGAAAATAGAGTTGAGCCTTAAATTTCACTGTTATGTGGGATCACCTACACACAATCAGTCTCAAAATGTTTTGTGAGAAACAAGGGTTTGATCCCTTCAATGGAATCGCCGTGTGAGAATAAAAATATACATTTAAGAACTCTCACAAAAATATTTTTTGCTTTTCTTTGTAAAAAACTGAAAAAAGGTAAGTGGAGTCGCCAGATGAAAATTAAAGATATACTCCAAGCATTCATCAAACAAAGCAAAAACAAAAGTCATACTCAGGAATAAAAAGATTTATCCTCAGCAACGGCACCAAAAAGTGTTGTTTCCTTTCACACACCTGGGTTACGTGGCAGAAATCTTCAAGCCACTCGGTGTGTCCTTGGAGGAAAGTCTTGAGTCAAGGCTATCACCTTGTTCTTGACTCCTCCGTTTAGGATCAACTCCTAATGAAGCCAAGGGGGCTAGACCCTATTAAGTTACTAAGGCAAAACTATTTAGTATGATGATGGTATTAAAGAGTAATTTTTTTAGGAGTTTCGATTTAACAATTGTAAACAACAAATAACATGATGAGATAATCACAAGTAAGCATGAAAATGACACCCAATCACATATAGATTGAAAGAAATAAATAGTTGACCAGTGCCTTGAAAATGGAGTCGAAAAACAATTAATCCTGTGCTTGCAAGTGCTGAAATGAATGTTGTGCAATTGTATCTTGGTTAATTTTAAATTATTGTAAGAAGATGAGTAATTTAATTTAGGTGAGGGGACTCCAGATATACCTGGGGGGTACTTGAAGTATGTCCAAAACTAAACCGTCACAGCTACCCACAAGGAATATGTGGGATGAATGGAGTCTCACAGTACAAGAGCAACAGCACCTCAATCCTAGTTCTAACTAGCTTGGAAGAGGTGGTATCGGCTTTATTTATACAAAAAATAGGAGATCCAGCTCAAGGGGGCACAAATCCCAAGGAGACAGACCACTGCAGCTGAAGGAGAGTCCATTAATGCTGATCTGAAGCTGAACTAAGCTTCCACTGAGCCTACTTGGCAATCGGTGGGATGATTGAGCTGACACATAAACCCACAGACTGACACATCAATCCACAGAGTTTTCAGGATATCCCACACGTGTGGAGGAGAGAGGGAGGGTGCAATTACCCATAAAGGAGGCTGAAGTTCAACTTTGGATCTATCCAGATCACCTCCTTCAGTCAAGGATTTGTCAGATCCAGTCAATCTGGTGCAGATCTGATTGATTTCAATCAAATTGGTTGAGAATCCACTGATCTAGGATTTTGGATTTGCTCCATTATTCATCAATTTTTAATTAAAATAGTCAATAAATGATTTTTTGGGGCTTTCTGACCTGAGTGATGGAAAATCACTCAAAACTAGGAAATAGTGGGTCTATAGGTTTACTGGGTGCTCTTAGCTTGAAAATGAACACCTACATGACTAAATCTCTTAGGATATTTAGACACTTAGGAGTTAGTTAAGATCAACTTGTGTAATATATCCGTTAGGTAAAAGTGTGTTTCTTTAGTATGCATTTGTAAATATTTTAATCCGACGGTCATGATATGTTCTAGACATAGAGGGATCCGATGGTTCAACTTATCTTAGATCATACCTACCATTGATCTGTGTCTTAACATCCGAATTGTCTATGATCTCTATTTAAAGAGCATAGAGGGTCCTTGGCTAGTTGATCGATTATGAGAAGCTCATGTAACTTTCTTTCTTTTGTATAATAAATTGCTCCAAGTAGCTATTTGGCTGGGGCCGTGGACTGTTTCCCTCTCGAGGGTTTTAACCACGTGACAAACATCGGTGTGTTGATCTGTGATCTATTTGTGTGAAGTGGTTGCTCAAGGTGTTCGATCTTTTGGGAGTACCCTGTGTACCCAAACATGGTATCAGAGCTTTTATGAAGAGTTGCTTTTGGTTTTGATCAAGATCTGGAACCGATGTTGTCGAAACTTTGAAAGGGTTTTTTGTTCTGGATTTTCTGTGAATTTGTGGCCTATTGGAGCTATTCCATTGCGTCCAGAGCGCCATTTCCATTTGGAAATAGTCTTCGTTCACCGAAAACCATTTCCATTTGCTTCAGAAACACCCATTTCTACAAATCTAAAGGTATAATGTTACAATGACGGATTTGTTTTTTTTAAATCTCTCATATTTTATCAGTTTGTTATTAGATATTTTTTGTTTTAGTCTTGGATTGTTGCCTTCCCTGACTGCTTATGCTCTTTGCCATGCAACTTGCGCGATCGTGGCGAATCAAAAACAGTAAGGGAAAAAAAAATCTTGTCTTCTCGGCTATGTATGCTCTTTGTCATGCACCTTGTGCGACCATGGAAAATCAGAAACAGCGAGAAAACTTGAACACATAGACTTTCCGGGTAAGCTAACCAAGATCTAACCCCATTGTGTGGAAAAAAAAATTTGCTTTTGTTTTTCGTTTTTTTGTGATTTGCAGGAAAAGAAAGCAAGCATGGAGAACAAGAGAGAAGAGTTAAAAAAAAAAAAAAAAACTCTTCTTCTTTCCATTATTTTACGTACATTTTAAACTTAGCTCACTTGGTCCAAACTTGCTTTATTACTTAATAAGTCTTGAATTCAAGTCTTATTAAGCTACTTTTTAGTGCATGCAATTTCTATTTTCAAGTTACTTTATTGTAAAAGTGCATCTCACATAAATAAAATAAAATAAAAGTGAGTCACTTAAGTTTTTTAATTTATTGTCGCACTATTTAAAAGTCACATTATTGTAAAAGTGAACATCACTTATTCTACAAAAATGATTCACTTCAAAGCACTTTATTGTAAAAGTAATTGTCAAAGGTTGATCTTGGGAAGAGGGGGCTTATTTTTTTAGCTGGTCAAGTTAATATCTGCCACGTCACTATTGGGGACATCTTCAACTTTTTCTTTGATCAAGCATTACTTCATCATCCAGAATCAGTTTTAAGTGTTGTTTTTTTTAAAACCACATATTTTTTTAAGCTCTTTGCATCCAGACAGTTAGTTTCTATTCTTTCATCCATTATTTTATAGTATGGCCACACCTTGTGATATTATACTTACAAGTTCTAACTATTTCTCATGGAAATCTCATATGGAGGATGTTCTGTGAAGTAGGGGAATTTTCAGGATAACCTCAGGGAAAGAAATAGAACCCACTGATGATGATAAAAAAATTAAATGAGAAAATAGATGTGATGAAGCTCGTGGATTGATTTGGATGTCAATCTCTACTGATTTGCGATTCCACATATCTGGAATTGATGAACCTAATCTCGCTTGGGAAAAGTTGGAATATGTGTTTGGTAAACACAATGAAATTCGGGGTCATCAACTTGAGAATGAGTTTCTTTTCTTGAATCCAAATGATTTTTCATGCATTCAAGACTATTTATCTAAGTATAAAACTCTTAGACTATTATATGTAGAATGCAAGATTAAGAAAGAAGACAAACAGTGTATTTATCATATTCTTTCAAAACTTGGACCTGCATATTCTATTTTTGTATCTACATTCTACTCCATGAAAGAATCATTGACTGCAGCTAGCTATCAAGAGCCTAGCCTTGAATCCTTTTGTGATTCCTTAATTAGAGAGCAAGATAAGCTCATTCATCTTAGAATAATTAACAATGCAGATACATCTAGGAAAGCCTTATTGTCCCAACAGAAAGAAAAGTCCAAGCCTCCCAAGAAACAGAATTTTCA
The DNA here is from genome assembly GCA_001517045.1 of Pseudotsuga menziesii. NCBI lineage: Eukaryota > Viridiplantae > Streptophyta > Pinopsida > Pinales > Pinaceae > Pseudotsuga > Pseudotsuga menziesii. Next base: position 401,288 of record LPNX010096221.1, read on the forward strand.
CAATAATAAGCCAAACAATAAGGGTCCCAAACCCTCTCAGTCAGCTCCTTCTTTAAAAAATGACAAAGGATCCAAGCAAAAAGGAAAAAAGACTGAGTGTCATTGCAATTTTTGTGGGAAAGATAATCATGATGAATCTAAGTGTTTTAAGAAGATGTCAGCCTTGGAAGCAGCAATGAAGAAGCACCACATTAGCCTAGATTCGTCTTCAGAATCTACCTCTCATGGACATGCACTTTGTGCTTCTGGTTACTCTTATACTGCATCTTCTTCTACTACTTCAATTGAATGACTCATTGATTCTGGAGCATCTTATCATATGGCTAAGGATAAAGCCATATTTTCTACTATGCATGAATGTAACACCAAACAAATATTTGTTGGTGATGATATGTAATGTCCTCTTCCAATTAGGCCTTAAAGCCCAAAATCGCTAACCTATGTGATTCCTGTGGGTTTGAGTGGTTACTGACAGCTAGGGAATCATCTAAGGACTGGTGCCATCCATAGAAAATCTAAGGCATCATCATTAGGTCAAGAAGGGCCACCGGGGCCATAGGCCACCTCCATGCATGCCACCCAAGCATTATTTAATGATGCATGCACTCATTAAGTCTCCATCCGCATGCATGCAAGTCAACTGCAAATTAGAATATAAAGTGACCTAATTAGGTCAAAGATTAGGGTTTTCACAGTTGAAAGTTATAAAAGAGGGATAAAGCGAAAGGAGACTTCACTTTGGAGGATTATTATTTTGGGAGCTCTTGGATAGTAGCACAGCATGCCGTGCAGCAGTTGGGGTTGGAGATGGATTCTTCAGCTAACGGGATTTCGGCAGTGAAACATCTGCCCTAGTCTCATTCAAGGTAATCCATACAGGTTCACCATTTTCTATTACATTCATTCATAAGTTATCCAATATATGGTATAGATCGTTGCAGGGACATGTGTGCAACCATAAGGGGGGTTTTCAGCTAGAAATCACTAATCAGTTGCTGGGTCTTCAGATCTCAGTTTTGCTTCGAAACTTAGGCACCATTCTCATCATCAGCATCCTAATCCGGCATCCGGTGATTATCAGATCTGACCGTGCTCATCCAGAGCAGTTATCAGCAATTCCGGGATCAAGGGGGCGTGAGCAGCTGCCTCTCTGGATCAATTCGCTAGCCTGCCTAGAGACCTCAGAAACTCCACATGTACTAGGCATTCTCTTCGACACAGGAAGGCTATCAGTCTTAAAAATCGGCAGTTTCATCGGACACCTCCCTCACTGAAAACGTCGCCCTTATATGATCGGGGGTTCTTGCTGCTGGGGTTTCACCGGAAGCAAAAGATATCATTCCATCTTCAATTCAGTTCTTGATGCTTGCATACCCTCTTAAGAGCAATCCAGCCAGCTTATCAGTGGTAAGTGTTCATTCTATCTCACAAACCCTAACCCTAATTTTTGCTATAAAATAGGGATTTTTGCATGGCAGTTTGCATGCCTCGTTGTATCAGAATATTTGGATAGGAATAGAAAATATCGGGATTGGGGATATTACAGTGGTATCAGAGATATCTTCTTGGCCAACTATGGGCTTAAGAAATGAAACTTAGATGAATACAGAAGGAGACCCTTTTGTAACCTATAGGAGGAGGAAGAGTAGATACACAGGGGAATTTGAGGATATCCAACTAGAAGATACCAATTCAGACATGGAACAAATAGGTATACACTTGGATAGAGGAAAAGGAACGGGAGAAGAAGAGGATTGGATGGAGTTTCGCAGCTTGGTCTCTACATTGCAAGACTTATACAAAGGACAAAAATATGTACTCAATGCAATCAACAGATTATCAGCGAAACCGGAAACAGGTATCAACAATACACCTCCATCACCGGTGGATCGGGGATCTACAAGCAGTAGTGGAAAGATAGCGTACACTAATATTCAAAATACTCCACACATATATAGCAGACCTTCTAACAGGCCTACCATGCCTCACTTCTTGGCAAATACAGTAGGGGGCCCAGTCATACAGGTAGAACCTAGCGAGCCTTTTGGGGCTTATTTACAGGAGTATAGATACTTAGGGGATGAGTTTCATGTTTCCATGTCTTTTTTAGATTTCTGCAACATGAAGAGTAGGAACAGGCCCAGAAATTTCAACAAGGGTTTCAATCACAACTATGAGTTGCAGAAGACCTTGGCCAGGTTGACCATCCCAAACTTTGATGGGACTCGTGGAGGATCAGCGAGGATATGGGTTCAAAAGTTGGATACCTATTTCCAACTCAACCCCATGACAGAGACAGATGCCATTAAATTGGCTGCACTTCACCTAGACGGAGAAGCTCACGAGTGGTGGTACCACAGATTGGTGACATTGGATCACAACGCCATACACTCCTACAGTGATTTCACTCAGAAGCTCATAGAGAGGTTTGACAGGAAGGATCCAGAGATACATTTCAGGGAGTTGGCTTAGCTCAAACAGATCAGTAGTGCAGAAGCTTTCATTTTAGAATTTCAGAGGATAGCGGTTATGGTAACAGATGTGTCAGAGAGCAGATTGACTATGTTATTCACTGAGGCCCTCACAGAGCCACTACGGGGATGGGTGAAAGCCTACAAACCCCTCACTCTGTAGGATTCCATTAGCAGAGCAAGAGATCTTCAGGATTCAGTCCCCAAAAACAAGTTCTTGCTGAAAACTAGTTTTCCTTTTAGGGACAAGGATAGGAAACCTTTCCAGCATGATGTTCCCAAGAAAACCTGGTAGATGAGGACACTAGGAAAGATTTGAGAAGGAAGAAACTATGCTTCACTTATCAGGAACCATGGGTACTAGGACATAGGTGTGCAGGGAAGGCGAAGGCTCACTACATTGAGGTATATTTAGACAGTGATGAGGACGACTATGAGTAGGAGGCCACAGAAGAACTACGGGCAGCTAAGGAGGAATCACACTAGGGAGATACACCAGAGGGAGTCATTGCTACATTATCTGGAGTACCAAGATTCCATACTCTTAGGGTCAAGGGAGTAGTACAGGGTCACAGAGTAGGAGTATTGATTGATGAGGGAGCCACCCACAAATTTCATTGACTCCTCTTGGGTATCCAAGAGAGGTATTCAGACTGAGAAGTTTGAAGGATTCACTGTGGCAGTAGCCGGGAACTCCAGCATGGAGTGCAACTACTGGATCCCAAAATTGAATGTCACCTTAGGTAACTATCAGATGACAGATTCCTTCTACGTAGTGGATGTATCGGATACTCATGTAGTATTGGGTTTCCAGTGGCTTTATTCCATAGGGAAATACACTACAGACTACAGGGCAATGGAAATGGAATTCCAGGGGCCAAACGGCAAACGGGTAGTTTTGAGGGGCATGAACACTTATCCCCCAAAACCGATCTCGTCACAGAGAATGGAGGCAGTACTCCGATAGGATGATATAAAATGGGCTGCAGAATGTTTGGTCACCTTCAGGAAACCCCCAGAGACCAGCACACAACAAACAAGTGACATTCAAACCTTGCTACAAAAACATGAAAAGGTTTTTCGGGACCTTCCATCAGGTAGACCACCAAACTGAGGTTTTGAACACATCATTGAGCTAAAGGAGGGGACACAAGCAGTCATCACCACTCCTTATAGGCATTCAAAAAGATACAAGGATGAAATTGAGAAAACAATCAAAGAATTACTGGAGCTTGGATATATTCGGCCCAGTTCTAGCCCCTTCGCATCCTCAGTAGTACTAGTCAAAAAGAAGGATGGCACACTGCGAATGTGCATCGATTATCGAGCACTCAAAAAAAAGACCATTAAGAATAGGTATCCCATTCCCAGAATTGACGAACTCATGGATGAGCTTCGGGGAGCTAAATACTTCTCCAAGATTGATCTTCGCTTGGGATACCATCAAATCAGGGTAAGGGACCAGGACATCTCCAAAACAGCTTTTCGTTGTCACTATGGTCACTATGAGTTTTTGGTCATGCCCTTTGGACTTACCAATGCTCCAACCACTTTTCAGTCATGCATGAACCACACCTTCAAAGCACAGCTACGTAATTTTTTGCTCGTATTATTTGATGACATCCTGATTTACAGCAAAACATGGGAAGAGCATATGAAACACCTAGACAAATTATTGAGTATTTTAGAAGAACATTTGCTTTATGCGAAAATGTCCAATTGTGATTTTGGCATGAAGGAAATGTTGTACTTAGGACACATAATCAATGCAGAAGGAGTACAAGTTGATATGGAGAAAATACAAGCTATCAGATATTGGCCCGCGCCAAAAACAATTACAGAATTGAGAGGTTTCTTAGGTCTGTGCACTTATTACCGATGGTACGTTAAGGGATTCTCCCAATTTGCAGCACCCCTCACAGATCTCACCAAGAAGGGAGCGTTCACTTGGACAGACTTAGCACAAAAAAATTTCGAGGAGATGAAGGTTATTATGAGTTCCTGTCCAGTTTTAGCATTACCAGACTTCTCACAGCCCTTTGTAGTAGAATGTGATGCCTCAGGGGAAGGGTTAGGAGCAGTGTTGATGCAAAACCATCACCCTATTGCATTTGAGAGCCGTAAACTGAAGAACTAAAAGCTCCATTACTCCATATATGACAAAGAGATGCTAGCCATCTTACATGCTCTCACAAAATTTAGACAGTACTTGGTGGGCAGTAAGTTCAAAATCAAAACTGATCATAACAGCCTCAAGTATTTCCTAGAGCAGAAGGAACTGAATGAGCGATAGCAGAAATGGGTCAGCAAAGTACAAGCCTATGATTTCGAGATCAAGTATGTAAAAGGTAAGAATAATGTAGTAGCTGATGCATTATCCAGGCGTACTGCCTCATTATCTCTCAGTAGTATATCCACAGATTGGAGGGCACTTCTCTTCGTAGAATACTCCAAAAATAAATTCGCTTGCGAATTATTGGACGAGCAAATTCAGGATGACAGGTACAGGATTGTTGACGACATCATCTATTACAAAAACAGAATATACCTCATCCCAGGATCCACATTGAGGAAAAGGATCATTCAGGCATCCCATGATTCTCCTTTATTAGGGCATCAAGGTTTCTTAAAGACCTACAGGCATATCTGAGAGAGGTTCTCATGGAAGGGCCTCAAGGGGGAAATTATGCAGCATGTACGGGAATGTGGCATCTGTCAGTAGAACAAGATTGAGAACACCCATCCAGCAGGGTTACTCCAGCCACTACCGATTCCAAAATAGAAGTGGGAAAGCATCTCCATGGAATTTATTTCAGGATTGCCCAAAGTCCAAGGGCAAGATTGTTTATATGTAGTAGTTGAGAGACTGACCAAGTTTGCACATTTCTTTTTGATATCATCAGACTACCCGGCAGCTCAAGTAGCTGAGTTATTTTTCAGGGAGGTCTTCAGGTTACATGGGTTACCTAAGACCATTGTCAGTGATCGAGAGAGCAGATTCACAAGTGCCTTTTGGTAGGAACTGTTCAGATTGGTAGGGACCGAACTGGCTACTAGTACGAGTTATCATCCCTAGAGTGATGGACAAACAGAAATAGTCAACAAGTGGATCGAACGATATTTAAGAAACTATGTAGCAGGACAACAGTGAACCTGGATCAAATGTCTACACCTAGGGGAGTATTGCTAAAATACTACCTATCACATGTCTATTAGGATGACTCCTTTTAAGGCATTATACGATTATGAGGCCTTGGACTATGCAGATTTGGCATTTAGAGATAGTAGGGCTCCCAAGGCTAAGGATTGGATATAGGACAATCAAGACATTCTGAAAATATTGAAGGAAAATTTACAAATAGCCCAGAATCAACAGAAGTTGTATGCCGACAAACACAGGATTTAGCGGAGATTTGAGGTAGGGGATTTGGTATACTTAAGGCTCCAACCTTACAGACAGTCCTCACTTAAGAAGAAAGGAGCAGAGAAGTTAAAACCCCGCTTCTATGACCATACAGAATAATCAGGATGGTGGGAGAGGTGGCATATGAACTAGAACTTCCATAAGAAAGCAAAATTCACAATGTGTTCCATGTATCTAATCTGAAGAAGAACCTTGGGAAACACATTGCTCCATCTATAGAATTGCCTCCTTTAGATGATGAAGGACTGCTGATACTGATTCCCGAACGGATCATACAGACTAGAGAAAGGAAGCTCAGGAACAGGGTAATCAGAGAGTACTTGGTTCAATGGAAAGAACTACCGCCAAAGGATTCCACGTGGGAAGGTGAACAGGTATTGCAGCATCCCAGTTTGAAGTTGCTTGAGGACAAGCAATCTCAAGCGGGGAGGACTGTAATGTCCTCTTCCAATTAGGCCTTAAAGCCCAAAACCGCTAACCTATGTGATTCCTGTGGATTCGAGCGATTACTGACAGCTAGGGAATCATCTAAGGACTGGTGCCATCCATAGAAAATCTAGGGCATCATTATTAGGTCAAGAAGGGCCACCGGGGCCAAAGGCCACCTTTGTGCATGCCACCCAAACATTATTTAATGATGCATGCACTCATTAAGTATCCATCCGCATGCATGCAAGTCAACCGCAAATTAGAAGATAAAGTGACCTAATTAGGTCAAAGATTAGGATTTTCGTAGTTGAAAGTTATAAAAGAGGGGTAAAGTGAAAGGAGACTTCACTTTGGAGGATTATTATTTTGGGAGCTCTTGGATAGCAGCACAGCGTGCCGCACAGCAGTTGGGGTTGGAGATGAAGTCTTCAGCTAGCGGGATTTCGGCAGTGAAACATCTACCGTAGTCTCATTCAGGGTAAGCCGTACAGGTTCACCATTTTCTATTACATTCATTCATAAGTTATTTAGTATACGGTATAGATCGTTGCAGGGACACGTGTGCAGCCTTAAGGGGGGTTTTCAGCCAGAAAGCCCTAATCAGTTGCTGGGTCTTCAGATCTCAGTTTTGCTTCAAAACTTAGGCACCATTCTCATCATTAGCATCCTACTCCGACATCCGGTGATTATTAGATCCGACCGTGCTCATCCGGAGCAGTTATCAGCGATTCCGGGATCAAGGGGGCATGAGCAGCTGCCTCTCTGGATCAATTCGCTAGCCTTCCTAGAGACCTCAGAAACTCTGCATGTACCGGGTATTCTCTCCAGTACGGGAAGGCTATCAGTCCTGCAAATCAGCAGCTTCATCGGACACCTCCCTCACTGAAAACGTCACCCTTATCTGATCGGGGGTTCTTGCTGCTCAGGTTTCACCGGAAGTGGAAGATATCATTCCATCTTCGATTCAGTTCTTGATGCTTGCATACCCTCTCAGGAGCAATCCAACCAGCTTATCAGTGGTAAGTGTTCATTCTATCTCACAAACCCTAACCCTAATTTTTGCTATAAAATAGGGATTTTTGCATGGCAGTTTGCATGCCCCGTTATATCAGAATATTTGCATAGGAATAGAAAATATCGGGATTTGGAATATTACATGATAGATCTCTAAGTGTTGTAGGATCTGGAATAGTTCCAGTAGAAAATGGTCATTTCAGTGATGTACTATGTATTCCAAAAATTTCCCGCAATTTGTTATCAGTCTATCAAATTACTCATTCAGGTGAAGGTAAAACTGTTATGTTTACATCTCACCAAGTTGTAATCAAGGATTTTAAAAATCCTCAAAATATCCTTGCTACTAGAACTGTTGATGATATTACTAGGTTGTACGAATTTAACAACTTTGGGTCATCACCTTTTCCTCCAGTTTTTGTTGCTCATAGTGATAACTGGAGCAAACTTTGGCATGAGCGATTTGGTCACTTAAATTATCGCTCATTGCAACAACTATGTAAAGACAATATGGTGACTGTTCTTCCACTGGTATCTTCCAAGGATGGTGTTTGTTCTGGTTGTGTACTTGGAAAACATCATCGGGACAGTTTTGACAAACATGCCTCTTAGCACACCTCGGTTCCCTTGGAGCTTGTGCATAGTGACTTGTGTGGCCCTCTTCCATCTGCTTCCTTTTCTGGTTTCAAATATTTCTTAACCTTCATTGATGACTACTCCAGACGCACTTGGGTTTACTTACTAAAACTTAAGAGCGAATTGTTTAACATGTTCTTGGCCTACAAGGCCCTTGTTGAAAAACAATCTGGTCATCAAATTATTAAGTTAAGATCTAACAATGGAGGAGAATATGTTAACAACAAGTTCACTACTTTTTGCACTGAACAAGGAATCCAACAACAACACACTGTTCCATATACACCACAACAATATGGTGTAGCTAAACAGAAGAACCGCACTTTAAAAGAAATGGCTAATTGTATGATCCAATCTAAAGGACTAAGTCTTCAATATTGGGCTGAGGCCATAAATTGTGCAAATTACATAGTTAATCATACACCCACTAAATTTTTACAGGGTATAACACCGAAAGAAGCATGGAGTAAAATTAAACCATATGTAAGTCACTTTCATGTGTTTGATTGTGAAGCATGGGCTCACATTTCGGATGAAAAACGGAAAGCATTACAGCCTAAAAGTGAAAAGTGCATATTTGTTGGTTATTCTGAAGATGTAAAAGGTTATAGACTTCTTCATCCACATTCTCATGATATAGTCATTAGAAGAGATGTTAAATTTGATGAAAATCTCTTGGCCTGCGAGCCTAACTTGGCGGGTGTGCCATCTTTGGCCTACGAGCCTGATTCGGCGATGTGCCTTCTTCTTCTTCTTCTTCTTCCAGCATCCTTGACAGGTTTCCAACTACAATTTTGATGATGATAGTGAGCATGAAAATCCACCTCCGCCTGCTCATGTTCCTCCAATTGCACCAGCACCAATACTTCCTCGATGGGTCCGTTCAACATGTGAAGCAGCTGGTGATCTTGTCGGTGATCCTAGAGATCAACATCTAACATGTTATCAGTTTCAATGAGCCTCTTCTCTTTTGGCTCAAGTTTCTGAGAATCATGATCCGAAAACTTTTGTAGAAGCTTCAAGAAATCCAGATTGGGATGCAGCTATGGATGAAGAATATCGTTCCTTAATGGTGAACGATACTTGGGATCTTCTTCCTCTTCCAAAAGGAAGAAAACTTGTCAGATGTAAATGGGTCTATAGAACTAAGTATGCATCAGATGGAAGTGTTGAAAGACTTAAGTCAAGGTTAGTTGCCAAAGGTTTTTCCCAAGTTGAAGGGATTGACTAAAATGAAACCTTTGCCCCTGTAGCAAAAATGAACTCCATCCGCCTTGTTCTTTCCCTTGCAACCTTACATAACTGGGAAGTCCATCCAATGGATGTCAAGTCTGCATTCTTACATGGTGATTTACATGAGGAAATTTACATGGAACTACCTCCTGGATATGTTTAGAATAACTCTAGCCTTGTTTGTCTCATTAAGAAATCCTTATATGGCCTTAAGCAAGCTCTTAGAGTTTGGTATGCCAAAATGGATAGCTTTCTCCTTGACACTGGTTTTTCTAGATGCCATTCTGACCCCAATGTCTATACCAAGAAAGTAGGAAACCATCTCATCATACTTGTTCTTTATGTTGATGATTTTATCTTTACTGGTAGTGGCCCTAAACTTATAACCCATGTGAAATCCAGTCTTAAGCAAAATTTTGAAATGTCAAACTTAGGACATTTGCATTATTTTCTTGGTGTCCAAGTCTTGCAAACCAAAGAAGGAATCTTTCTTTCCCAGTCTAAGTATGCTTGTGACCTTCTTCGTCGCTTCCACATGGAAGATTGTAAACAAGCCCCTTCTCCCTTCCAGTATAGAGTCAAACTTTCTGCCACTTGTACTCCCCCTGAAGTAGATGCCACCTTGTATCATCAGCTTGTTGGTAGTCTTTTATACTTGACTCATTCCTGTCCTGACCTTTCCTTTGCCGTTGGTCATGTTGCCCGTTATATGCAAACTCCTCATGAAAGTCACTGGAAAGCAGCAAAAAGAATACTTCGATATATTCGAGGTACAATTCGGTTTGGGATTCATTACAATACAGGGGGGAAACCTTTGTTGGTCGGTTTCACTAATTCAGATTGGGCCGGTGATCCTGATGATCGGAAGTCTACTACAGGTTATGTTTTCAGTCTGGGATCTAGACCTATCACTTGGGCTTGTAAGAAACAACAAGCACTTGCTCTTTCTTCAGCAGAAGCAGAATATCGAGCTGCAGTTAATTGCAGTCAGGAAACTTTATGGCTTCGACAGATCCTTTCAGAGTTTGGATTTGAGCAGCAACAACCTACTCCACTTTGGTGCGACAATCAAAGTGCCATCAAGCTTTCCAAAGATCCAGTTCTACATCAGCGCAGCAAAAACATTGAGCTACACATGCACTTCATCAGAAATCTTGTTCATGATAGTGTTATTGAAGTTCTCTATTGCCCTACAGATGATCAAGTTGCAGACATCTTCACCAAGTCTCTTACAGAAGTGAAGTTTTCTAAACTTCGGTCTATGTTAGGAGTTCAAGAATGTGTCCTTAAGGGGGGATAGGCTCTAATGCCTCCTTCCTTCTCCTAATAGTGTCACTTTTGTAAATCCTTCAATCCTATCCCAAGTTGTTCTTAAGGGGGGATGTTAGGATATTTCGACACTTAGGAGTTAGTTAAGATCAACTTGTGTAATATATCTTTTAGGTAAAAGTGTGTTTCTTTAGTATGCATTAGTATGCATTTGTAAATATTCTAATCCAACGGTCATGATATGTTCTAGACATAGAGTGATCCAACGGTTCAACTTCTCTTAGATCATACCTACCATTGATTCATGGCTTAACACCTGATTGAACTATGATCTCTATTTAAAGAGCATAGAGGGTCCTTGGCTAGTTGATCGATAATGAGAAGCTCATGTAACTTTCTTTCTTTTGCATAATAAATTGCTCCAAGTAGCTATTTGGCTGGGGCCATGGAGTTTTTCCCTCTAGAGGGTTTTAACCACGTGACAAACATCGGTGTGTTGATCTGTGATCTATTTGTGTGAAGCAGTTGCTCAAGGTGTTCGGTATTTTGGGAGTACCCTGTGTACCCGAACAGAATCTAACTTCAGAGCCCACTTTTATTACAAAACCAATATTCCCAATTAAACTATTAAAAAATAGCCTAAGTTTTGGAAAAAGTAAATTTTAATAAAAAACACTAAAAAAAATTTAAAAATAAAAAATTTAAAAAACCTAGGGGGACTTACACATGTTCATATGACTCAACCATAATGTCTAGCATGTTTATACATTGACACATAGACTCTAATAACCTCAATAGGCCTAAATGCCAAGCCAACCACCCCAACTTTGGAGGTATTGAGTGAAAAACTAAGAAATTATCAGTTATTTATTCAACAACCAATAATAACCAAGGGAAAAAACACCCTAGGATGATCGGATTGACAAATAAAGTCTAAGAGACCGAGTCTTTTACAGACACTATCATTCTATAACAATTATTACAACTCCCCCAAGGGGGTATGAACATGTGATATAGTACAACAAAGTTTCCCAGAAACAAGACTGAAGGTCTTCTGAAGTCCGAACAAGTTATCCTTGTCCAGTTCACCAGGCTCACTTGATAAAAAACCACTAAGTACAACTTAGGTGGTAACAACCAGATTCGAGAAAAATAACCAGAAATAAGCATTGCAAAGAGAAATTTGCAGGTTTTAGACTCTTAGAGTGAAGAGGATGGTTGTAAGTGAGCCTAGAGTGATATAAGATGAGCAGATTGGCTAAGCATGAGAGAAAATGGGTTGGGTTGAGAAAAGAGTGCAGCCTATCATTGTTTCCTTCACCTTGGTGGATTCATAGCCCATATTAGTGGTGGTATATGTAGTTGATATCTATGATTGGGTGGAATGTGTCGCTTACACAACTAGTTAGTTGGATCTCTTCATTTGAAAGATAAGTATTCTTTGTTGTTTATGAATGTGCAAAGCTAGATTTTCTTTCTAGATATAAATAGGGTATTTATGCATGTTGTGTGTATGAATGTAATTGTTAATTTCATTTTGTTTATTATTCATTCATTTGTTTAAAATTTAAATTACGGCCCTGTTGGGGTGAAAATTTTAGATGTGAAATCGTGTACCTCATAGCTAGGGATGTTACAACATGGAAGACTCACCAAGTGGGAGAATACCCTACAGGATATGAGGAGCATTGTGCATTGTGGAGGAGGGATACAAGCCCTAGATGGCATGTGGCAACTTGGTTTCTTGTTCAAACAATTAGAGATGGCTTCAACAATGTTCTTGAAGGGGGTAGCCACCTTGATTGAGTACTTGGATTTAGAGGATGGATGGGGTTCATGGAGGCTCAGGATGGAGTGGTGTGTACTTTCCCTACATAGCTACATCACCTTGAGTCAAAATTGTGAACAACATCATCAATGGAGTTTGACACTTATACTCTAGGAGTGGAGCGCTTCAATTGTGTCTGGATTAATTATGTTTAGTAGGCTTGCTTGTAAGGCTTAGGCCGACCTTTCTTATATTGTTGGCCTCCCTTACCTCTCATATAAATAGAGGAAAGAGAGAGTCTTATCAAATATCACAACACATCACATCACACATTCATTTGTATCTCTTCTTTGGAATGCTCTCTTAGCGATGCCCTAGGGTTCACAAGGAAACCTTAGTGGAGCATATGAAGAGGAGGTGGACAATTCCTCTCGCTTGAGATTCTTCTTTGTACATTTCATATATATCTCTTGGGTGCTAGGGTTTCTTGGTCTCTTGGAGAATTTTGGATTCTAAGGTTAGTGTTTCATCCCTTGAAGGATAGAGATTAGGGTTTGGAAACCCTTGGATGTATTTAAGAAAGAAGAGGAGGACATCTTGCCTTGGAGATAGTGTTGGTGGGATTCTTGCACTTGGAGGACCTAGGGTTTGGTGTCTAACCCTGGATAGGGTATCTTGGATGATTGGATTTTGTCCTAACCTCAAGAGGAGGTTATGGTATGTATGTGCTTCATTCATTGAGTATATATATATATATGATTCCTCCCACGCATAATCCAAAATCTATGTGTCACTCTTATACATGGGATTATATGATGAAATTTTTTTTGAAGGAACCTACTATAAGTTATAAATAGTGGTAAATATGCAAAGGAAACCTATCCATTTGTGTACAGATATGAGTGTGACATGTCCTTTAGATGTACCTTTGGTGAACCACCTAATGTCCTCTAGTTGTACCTTGTGTATGGATATGAGTGTGACATGTCCTCTAGATGTACCTTTGGTGAACCACCTACAAATAAATAGTCAAATCCTTAACCCTTAAGCAACAAAATATATGTCACCATGTGCCAAGTCTAATAATGGCATTCATGAATAATTGATGCCGAATGATGGTCCAACAAACTAATCTATCCTGTAATGTATGATCGATGAACCATTTCTTCTAAATGCCCAATATGAATTTGAAGAAATTCATTTTGGGTGTTAATGGGTTCAACTCTTGAATGCATGCAACAACACACATTTGCTAGACATGTCCTCTAGATGCACCTTTGGTGAACCACCTAATGTCCTCTAGATGTACCTTGTGTACAAATATGAGTGTGACATTTCCTCTAGATCTACCTTTAGTGAACCACTTGCAAAGAACTCCTCCAATCCTTAACCCTTAAGCAACAAAATATATGTGACCATGTGCTAAGTCCAATAAATGCATTCGTGAATAATCGATGCCGAATGATGGACCGAACAACCAATCCATCATGTAATGTATGATCCATGAACCATTTATTTTGAATGCCCAATATAAATTTGAAGAGATTCATTATGGGTGTTAATGGGCCCAACTATTGAATGCATGCAACAACCCACATGTGTTAGCCATGTACCTTTTTTAGATTACATTATAAGAGGTATGTTGTTGTACAAACTTAACTAACTTTGTGTTTGATTAGTGAAATATTGTCTATCCTTCTTCAAAAAATTGCATTCTTCTTCTTGTAAAGGGAATTTTTGAATCCACAAAACATTACAAATTTACAACACCTAAAAAGACATTTTTAGTGCCCTGCATGAGGAAACAAGTGGAGGATTACAATTGGAAATGCTGCCTTTGTAGTCAATCCAAGCCTTCCATTAGGAAGTTTAAAAAGTTTCATCCTTCATTAATTCCCTCTTGACATGGGAATCACCAGTTTGCCCAAAATTCAAAGAACAAACATGACCACATTTCTGTTGCTTCTGTCACTTGTAATAAGTTCATAGATGATACAAAAGTTGTGTAACTAATTATTAAGCATGTATGGACACATCTTGGGATTCCACTTGCCATTATTTCAGACCATGACTCACTTTCTTAGTCACTTTCGGCAGTCTTTGGGGAAGATCCTTTGTTGTCTGTCATGGTTTTCCACCCCTTTTAATCCCCAAACTAGTGGTGAGACTAAGGTTTTTAGTAGGACCTTATCAATGCTCTCAACATATGTTATCAACAAAACAAGCAATGGGACAAGTATATTCACATATTGCAGCATCATTGCAATAGGAAAACTTGTGTCTCTATAGGGAATCCCCTCTTTGAACTTTATTATAGTTAGTCTTCCTTCAGCTTCCACATCTCATCAGTAGAAGGGTAGGATAAAACTTATTTTAATGTTCAGAGTCAAGACATTGACCAATATTCATACTAGAGTATATGTCATGCTCTAGAAAACACAAGCCAAGTATAAGGCACTTCACGATAGACATTGAGTTCCTCCATACTTTCAGGTTGGTGACCATATATGGCTACACCTAGATAAACATAGTTGAAAAATCATCAGTATCACAAGCTCAAACCAATCCACTATGGGCCATATACAACATCCAAGTGGCGAGTTCCAATGCATTTCAAATGGATATGAACCTGAGGAACAGGTTCCAATTACACGTTAAGAAGCAACTATACCAAACTTCTAGCTTCCTTTGATTGATGAAACCTTACTTGATGTCCACAACAAAATCACTAGGTGCAAGCAGATAACCACTTACTTGGTTGGCCATAAAAGTACATTACCCACCCTAGTAAATTGTTGTCCCAATCAACTCTTGAACAACACTTTCAAGACCTACAACATAAGTCGTCGGTTGAAGACAATTGAATTTCCTCTAAGCAAGGATGAAATAATTAGAATCAGTAAGTAAAAAGTAGATAATGTACAATTATTTTGTTTATTTTGTATTTGTAAATTCATATTCTAAGGAGACACTTGTAATCTCACTTAGCACTACACCAAACTCCATTTAGTAATTTTTTGTACTCCTATATATAATATATATCTAATGGAATATAGAGTGTTTTGTGACAATCTCTTCTCACAATACCTTTATTATGTGTGTGTTTTCTTTGTTTATTTTTTGCACACTATACACATCATCATCATACTCACTTTCTATTTGTCCTTTTCATCATCTAGTATCAAGTACTCAGTTCCATTTACCTTAGGATATTCTTCATATGACATCTCTGCTTATAAAAATATTTTTGTCTTTTATATCATATCTAGTGGATAGTAGTTTTCATTTTTTCCATACCCAATAAAGAACCATTTCCTTAAATTGGCATACGCAATGCTCTCAAGGACTCTTAAGTGATTTTCGCTTGGTTTCTTCCAGCTTCAAGTATCTTCAAGGGTCATATTCCTCACTGCTTTAATGGACTCTTATTCAACAAGTTCACTATTGTATTAATTGCTTCAACTCAAAAGGAACAATCAAGCCTTTGAGCATGATTCTTGCCATATTGACCATGACTCAGTTCTGTATTTCAGCAACTCCATTTTGTTGAGGAGTATATGTTGTAGTAAATTGGTTGTTGATCACATGCTCCTTGCAGTATCCTTCTACTTCATTAGACAAAAATTCACCCCCCTGAATCTATCCTTAGTACCTTCAAACTTCTCTAATTTTGTCTCACAACTAGTGCATTGAAAGTTGAATGACAAAATTCCCAAAAGCATCTGATTTATTATTTATGAAGCATCCCTTTCTTATGCTTAAAAACGCAACAGTTTCAAATCCAGTTTTCTGACTAACAAAATTATAATTTACAATTTGATGAAGAAAAGTTAAAATCAAAATAATATGGTTTCGGTATTAGACAAGAGTAGTTTCAAAATTAGAAGAGTATGGTTTCAGTTTTGGATAAAAGCATAATCCCTTTCGACTAGTTTTATGAATATGTCATTAGCCAATCTAGTGTCTTGCCTCCATTTCAGACAAAAACTTGTACTTGCAATTTAAAATATAATTTATTTTATTTTATTTTATTTGTTGTTAGCCTCCTAGTATCATAGTTCTACCACTAATGGGGCCTGTTGCCTATGAATCCATGCATAACATTCAATTCAGAAACCTTCAGCTAAGCAGCCATGGGAAAGGCTATTCTATTTCGCCAAATTTGCCCAGGTGTCATGCATGTTCCTAACCATTATGCAAGCACAAGTTTCCCTCTCTTCGAAGGGCATCACATCACCAACAAGACTTGACCTAGGTGGGGGAAATATCAATGCCCCACTTTCACTAACCCAGCAAGCCCCCATTGACTAAATATCATTTAAAAATATTTAGACTTGTTCTCTCCTAACATTGTTCCCTAGAGTATCTGTCTCATTTTGTTCTTCTAACTAGGGTTGTTTCTTGTGATTTTATCTTGTCTTCTTGCATTTTGTGTTTTTGGAATGACCACTCAGCGAGTGAATTTTCTCTTCCCACAAAAACTGTTTCTTGGCAATATTTCTATCCCTCCTAAGGCTCAAATTTTTGGGATTGAAGTTTTAACCCCGTTCAATCGCTTTTTGGTTCACTTCTCTCTTTCAACTCTTAAATGATTGCTGTGAACATGGCCTTCTGTTGTTTTCTTTCTATTGTCACAATTCAAAAACTTTGTAGCTGATGTGTTAAGTTAAGATTTCATAGAACGACAATAATCCCCAACAAGATAAATACAATCAATAGGTTATAGTATTGAACAGTGAACTTACCAATCCTGAATGTGGAGCAAAAAACATGAGAGTGTAAAATGGAATAACAACTATTGTTCCAACAGTAAAGATGCTGCTAGCAATATGTGAACTTCTAGCCACTGCCAAAAAAAATCCAGTGAGATAAGTTGTCAATTACGTAAGGGCACATGCATCCCACCAATGCCAAAAATAAGGATTACCTAGAAAGATTGGGTTGACTCGTAAGTAGGTTTTATGTGCAATAAAAGGTTTGCAGGAAGTTTATTCACTAACACTTGTTTCAAGCTCTGGTAATGATCTTATCCAAAAGGACCAGAAAAATACATAAATTTAAAAAGTAACATCTGCCCTGAAAATTCCTAAGTTGTCAATTTTAACAAGGATGCGCAAAAAGGTAGAATATTAATATTTTTTAGTATATGAAAACTAATGATTATCAAAATGCCTGCATTTGTGTCCAATGAACTTAGTTGGGTATCAATCAAAACTAACATTTCCTTTACGAAAAAAAAGTCATCTCCAATTTTATACCTTATACACAACCCAAGTGTCAAATTCTTTTAAGAATAAAAACAAAGAAAAGAAAAATCCGATGATATAAAATCCGAACTATAATGGCAAAGCAATGAGCCATGTTAGTTGAGGCATAAGTGGAATTATGACTATTGATCTGTGTAATTCTCCTGTCCAGTTTTGCAGTTTAACAATATAGCTAAATCAAATAGAAAGTATATATATATATATATATATATATTTATTTATTTATTAAGCCCTTGCTTAGTGGGTTAGCTCAATAAATTTGAACATATAGATAGGACCAATGTAATCCACTCCCCAGCACTGAAAAGGCTCCCTGACAAAAATGGGTTGCAACTTCATTTCATTTTTAGTAGATGGGGGGATTATTATATATTGACTGGACCGACCTGGCTGGATAATAACTATTGCAGGATAAAAATAACCCTACATGCATACTTCCGCTATCCCTTACGCCCATCCTCTAGCTATCCCTCCCAACCATACTTACAAAAATGATAGATTTAGAACCTACCTAACAATTGAAATGGAACCTGCAAATTATATCCCTTACGCACACCTTCACTAGAAGCCTTCCCGCTACCTCGCATAATGGAATAAAACTATTTCTCTTAGGTTGGGTAATTAAGAAATGCACATTTTCAAATTTTTTGAGTGATAGACTACACTTGCGAAAGTTTATGATTTATAGGCAATTGGCCTACCCTACTGCAACAGTGTTGCTCCCATGACATAGCCCAGGATGAAAACTGCAAAGCCCATTTTCACCATCTGAATGCTTCTGGAAACGTTTATGGGCGATCCATTTTAGTGTTTCCAATTGTGCCTCTCCCAGCTGACTCGCTTCATTGTTCTGTAGTCAGCCCAACCAGTTTCAAGGTGGAGATCATTGTGAGGTCACAGGTTCAATTCTAGTAGAGTCCCTCTAGGTAAGGAGTACATGTACTCCGTGGCAATTACCCAGTGCACTATTCATGAAATGGGATTCCTCCAGGACATTTTTCAAGGAAAATTATATATATATTGAGAAACCCACCACAAACCCACGACCAGAAAACAGTGGAAAATAACGGTGAAAAAACGCTATGCACCAGAGGACCAACACTGCTATGCACCACGGTGGAAAAAAAATGGTGAAAAAATGCTATGCACCAGAGGACCAACACTGCTACACACCAGAAAAATTGCCCTCCAAATCCAGAAAATACGATGGAGAAAAACCCCAGGAAAACCCTATGCAGCATCACGTAGGGTGCACGCAGGCTTATGGATTATGGTGGAGGCGCGAACAGCATTGTGAAATAAAATATCCCCCACCATATTGCATATTTATATAGTAAAAAAAACACCTTTTTACCCCTAATATACTACCAATATATTGGTTTGTAATTTTTTATTTTTAACCCCCCAATATGAACAAGCGTGATATCATATTGGTCCCTGGGTGACGCCTCCATGACTAGTACCTACAAATAACAAATGGTCAATTGAATTGCTTTTCAGGCCTTCTGTTCCAAACAACATTACCAGTTTAAGGGTGTTTTATGATGATCAACAAATATTGGAATGTTTAATGAATAATGATACATTTTAAGGAGCCATAATAGATGACGAGGAACATCAACCAAACCTCCAGAATGGAAATTTCATTGCTAAAGGAGTCAGAACTCTGGAACAGATGCTCGATCTAGACAACAAGTTTGGAAAACCAGCGAATGTCAAGACACATAGCTCATCTTTACAATTCGAGTTGATAAATCTAGGAACAAATGCTAAACCCAAATATGTGAATTTGGGAAAGTGTTGTTCACCCGGAGAGAAGAGTAAATTCATCAGTTTATTCAAACAATACAAAGATGTATTTTCTTGGACCTACGAGGACCTCAAAACTTATGACACGAGAATTATATAGCATGTTATTCCAATCAAATTTGGAGTCAAACCTTATCAGCAGCATTTGAGAAAGATGCATCCTAAACTAGAGCCCCTAATTCAAAGTGAGGTGAAAAATCCGTTGGATGATAAAATCATATTTAAAGTTAGACATTCAGAATGGGTCTCAAACTTGGTACAATTACGGAAAAAGTCTGGAGAGATCAGACTTTGCGTTGATTTCGGGAATTTAAACCATGCGTCAGATAAAGATAATTATCCTATCCCATCCATGGAACAAATACTACAAATGGTCTCAGGTTCTGAGTTGTTTTCTTTGTTCAATGGATTCTCAAGTTATAACCAAGTACTAGTAGCAAAAGAAGACAGGCTCAAGACTACCTTCATAACCAAGTGGGGGAATTTTGCATATAGGAGAATGCCCTTTGGACTCATTAATGATGGAGCAACTTTCCAAAGGGCTATGGATATAGCTTTCCATGGTCTGATTGGTTGGAGTGTTGTGGTCTATTTAGATTATGTTACGATATTTTTGAAGAAGATAGAAGAACATGCATTTCATTTAAAATATATTTTTGAACGTTGTAGAAAATATGGCATTTATTTAAATCCTAAGAAATGTGTGTTTGTTGTTACCGAAGGAAATCCTTTGGGTCATGTTATTTCAAAAAAAGGGATCTCCATACACCCAGAGACAATTAAAGCAATAGAACAGATCCCTTTACCACATAATAAAAAGGGTATGCAATCTTTGCTCAAATAGTCAAACCTTGCAACAAATGGTCAGGCACAGTGTGCAATTCAAGTGGATTGATTCAGAGAAGGATGCATTTAACAAGATCAATACGTCCATAGCTCATGCACCATCACTTAAAAGTCCCAACTTCGAAAAGGATTTTATCTTGTACACTTGTGCTTTAGATGATTCATTAGTAGCGGTGCTTACACAGAAATAAGAAGGGGGAGATGAGTACCCCATATCATTTATGAGCACTAATATACAAGGGGATAAATTAAACTACCCCGCAATTGATAAGAAATCCTGTGCAGTTTTTAAAGCAGTGAATCAATTCAGACCGTATATAATTAAGAACCATACCAAGGTAATAGTCCCGCACCCGGCAGTACGATCTCTTTTTGTACAAAAAGAATTGGGAGAAAGAAGAGGTAACTGGGTGAATCCCTTGCAAGAATATGATCTACAATTCAAACCAGCAACCATAGTTAAGCGACAATGGCTCTGTAAATTGATGGTTGAGAGTCAAAAAAATGAAGATAACCGTTGGGATAATGAAGCTGAATTACACATGGTGGATGTATGTCCTTTATTCACAGCTCCAGATTCCGAGTATAGAGATTTAATTCATTATCTTCAAGAAGGATATTTGCCAGAACATTGGAATCCTAAGCAACGAAGAGCATTACGTCTAAAATCAGCCTTATATAAGATTATTGATGGAGTGTTGTTTAGAAAGAACTACAAAAAAGTTTTTCTTAGATGCTTGGAATGTGAAGATGCAAATAAAGTTGTAGCAGAACTACAGGATGGACCTACTGGAGGTCATTTCTCAGGAGATATTACAACATCACACAAGATTTTAAGAGTTGGATATTACTGGCCAACATTGTTTAAAGATGCTCATGCTCATGTTAGGAAGTGTGATACTTGCCAAAGGAGCGGTGGGAGACAAGTCAAGGAAGCAAGACCTTTGAAACCAGTCATTATTTCAGAACCATTTGAGTAGTGGGGGATTGATGTTATCGAAGAGATCAATCCAAATTCTTCATTGCAACATAACTACATCCTGACAGCAACAGACTATTTCACTAGATGGGTAGATTCCATTCCATTACGAAAAGTGAATGAGGATGCAGTTATGGATTTTTTGCAAGACCATAGTATGACAAGGTTTGGGGTTCCAATTTCCCTGGTTTTTTAGAATGCTTCATATTTTTCATCTATTAAATTGAATGCATTTGCAAATGAAAAAGGAATTAAGCTACACTATTTTGCTAACTACTATCCGCAAGGAAATGGTTTAGCAGAATCTACAAATAAAAACCTCATTAGGATTTTGAAGAAAATGGTCATAGAAAATCAAAGGAGTTGGCATCTAGCTTTGCCTAATGCACTCTGGGATGATGGAGTCACACCCAATAATTCCTTAGTTGTGTCACCCTACACTCTCATCTATGGGAAAGAAGCTATCCTGCCTCCTAATATTCTGTTTCCATCCTCTAAACTAGACCAAGACTCTAGAGGAACTGATAATGAATTTCTGCAAATACAAATCCATAATCTGCTAAAGTTAGAGGAGTCTAGATCCAAAGCAAGAAAAAGGTTTAAACATCAACATGAGATGGTGAAGAGATGGTTTGATAAGCACAAAGCCAGGAAAAGGGAATTTGAAGTAGGTGATTTGGTTCTTAAGTGGGATCACCCGCATGATGAGAAGGGAAAGCATACTAAGTTTCAGCAATTATGGATAGGCTCTTTTCATATTGTAGAAAGGTTAGGCCCCTCAACTTACAAATTGCAAGATTTATAGGGGTGGGAAGATAACTTGCCAGTAAATGGTTTGGTTATCAAACCTTTTTTTTTTAAATTCTTTTTGAGTTTTCTGTACATAAATAAATGGTTTGATTTGTTTTTGTTTTGATTTGCTTAGATTAGTTCTAGTTGATTTGCTCAAGAATCGATTTCTTGTAATTTTTTGTTTGCTTTATGTTTCAATAAATCATCACAACTTTCGATTTTGGAGTTCATCAGAGTTCTGGATAGACTAAAATATTTGACCAAAGACTGCTTTATTTTCACACCTACATAATGTTTAAGGATTCTTTAAGATTAGCAGATTGTCTGAATATATTATGAACACCTTGAAGTCCTGTTTAATCCCTGTAAAATAACTAAGGTCGGAAAAGTCTAGAATATTATTTTGAGGCTTCATTCACTTCACACTAAAGACTGTCCTAGGAGGCTAACAGCAAAATACCCATGGAAAGGAAGCAGGGTAAACAATTGTATTATATTTAAATGATCCCATGCCACAAATGAAAGCCAAAAGGCTAACAAAAGTCAAAATATCCTAGGAAGAAAACATATATCAAAATACATACTGAACAAAATAAATTTGAATAAGATTGTTCAAAAGTTCTTCTCCATCCGTGAGTTGAAATCAAAATATCTCTCACATAAAAGGACACTATGGATAGAGGAAACACCACAGACAAGTAAAGAAGGTTAATGGATTGTGTGGAAACAATTCAAGAAATATTTCAAGCACAAGTAGCTCTTTGACAGGTACTATGATGATAAGATTAAAGAATTCCATGAGCTGAGAATGGGACAACAGACCATGGAAGAGTATCCAAATAAGTTCTTGAAACTATTAAGATATGTCAGGTACATCAAAGATGAAAAAGTGAAGATCCAGCGGTTCCTGAGTGGATTGCCTCAGTCTTACAAAGACAGAATCGAGTTTTATGAATCTAGAACTCTTGAAGAAGCAATAAGGAAGGCTAAGTATTGCTATGAGCAAAGCAAAGGTAAACCTTATTATCATAAGACATGGAAGGACAAGAAGCACGAGAAGTCTGACCATAGAAAGAAAGGTTTCAAACCTTCTAACTTCAGGAATCAGCCGAAGCAGCCATCCCAAGCTACAAGTAAGCTAGCTGGAGTGGCGGGAGAGAAGCCAAGAGATCTGCAACAGAACAGGGAACCTCTCCAATGTTGGAAATGTGGAGGACCACACATGCGTAGAAATTGTCCACTCGAGAATGAGAATGCAAGGCCAACTTACAACATTCAAGAAGTAGAAATAGTGGGTCAAGTAGCAAGGGTCGTCCCTAGGATTTATGCAGTACTGGAGGACCTCCAAGCAGATCACCAATCAACTGTGGTTGAAGTTGCAGGTAAGATTGTTGAGCAATCTGTTTCTATTTTGATTGACCCTAGTTCTACTCACAGTTACATTACCCCTAGAGTAGTGGAGATTTGTGCCTTTAAGAAAGTAAATCATAGCGAATCTTGGTTAGTTCAACTAGCCACTAGAACTAAGAGAAATGTTAGTGAAGTGGTTTCCAGTTGTATGCATCTCATATTTTGGAGGCATCAGAGGATGAAACGCCTAGGTTGGATGACTATCAGGTGTTACAAGAATTTAGGGATGTGTTTCCTGAGGAGATTTCAAGGCTTCCTCTAAAGAGGGACATTGATTTCACAATTGAACTTATGCCAGGAGCAACACCAGTGTCCAAGACACCCTACAAAATGAGTACACCAGAGATGCTAAAGTTGAAAACGCAACTGTAAAAGTTGTTGGAGAAGAAGTATATCAGGCCGAGTGTGTCTCCTTGGGGAGCACCAATTCTTTTTGTAAAGAAGAAAGATGGTACACTCAGGTTGTGTATTGATTACAGACAATTGAACAAGGTTACTGTGAAGAAAAAATATCCTTTACCTAGGATTGATGACCTCTTTGATCAAATGAGAGGAGCAAAGGTATTTTCCAAGATTGACTTGAGGTCTAGTTACCATCAGGTGAGAATCAAGGATGAAGACATTCATAAGATAGCCTTCAGAACAAGGTATGGACATTATGAGTTTGTAGCGGTACCATTTGGTCTCACAAATGCACCAGCTACATCTATGTGCCTTATGAACAGTGTCTTCAGCAAGTATTTGGACAAGTTTCTTCTTATTTTCCTTGATGACATTCTTATTTATTCTAAGAATGAGGAAGAGCATGAAGAGCATTTGAGATTGACATTGCAATTTCTCAGGAAGCATCAGCTGTATGCAAAGTCGAGCAAGTGTGACTTCTATAGAGATAGAATTCAATATTTGGGTCACATTATCTTAGAAGAGGGTATATCTGTGGATCCTAAAAAGATTGAAGCCATTATGAATTGGCCTACTCCAAGAAATGTGACAGATGTAAGATCTTTTATGGGACTTGCAAGATACTACAGGAGATTCATTGAAGGATTCTCAAAAGTTGCACATGCCATCACTTCTTTGCAAAAGAAGGGGATAAAGTTTTAATGGACATCGATGTGTGAAGAAAGCTTCCAGCAGTTGAAGAATCTTCTCACCAGTGCAACAGTATTGAAGGTTGCAGACCCAGAGAAATATTTTGTGGTGTGTACCGATGCATGTGGACAAGGGCTTGGAGGAGTCCTTATGCAAGACAACCACGTGATATGTTATGAGTTAAGAAAGTTGAAGGAGCATGAGAAGAACTATGCCACTCATGATCTAGAGCTTGCAGTCATAGTACATGCTCTCAAGATGTGGAGGCATTACTTGATGGGTAGAATATTTGAGCTAAGGACATACCATTGCAGTCTGAAGTATTTGTTTGATCAGCCTACTCTGAATGCTAGGCAAGCGAGATGGCTAGAGTTTTTATGTGAGTTTGATTTCGAAATTAGGCACATAAAAGGAAAAGAGAACAAGGTAGTTGATGCACTCAGTATAAAGGTGCAGGAAATGCATGTGGCATATCTTAGTATTTGCCAATCAGATTTGAGGCAGCAAATTGTTAATCATACTACTGGAGATGAATTGTATGTGCAGGTAAAAGAAAAATTGCAGCAGCAAAGTCTTGAGAAGAGGTATGAGGGATATAAGTTGGAAGAAGATGGACTTCTTACTTATAAGGGAAGAATTTATATTCCAAATGTAGTGGAGTTGAGGAGAGTTGTTATGGATGAAATCCATCAAGCTCCATATTCTGGTCACCCAAGACATCAGAAGACAATTGCTACAGCTAGAAAGCAGTACTTTTGGCCAGGAATGAAAAAGGACATGTCTGAATAAATTTCAAGGTGCATGAAATGTCAACAGGTAAAGGTTGAGCATCAACACCCTGCAGGTTTGTTGCAGCCTTTGCCAGTCCCAAAATGGAAATGGGAAGTTATTTCCATGGATTTTATTACAGGATTGCCAATGACTTGGAGACAACATGATTACATCATGGTTGTGGTAGACAAGTTGACAAAGGCAACGCATTTTATACCGGTTAAGTCTATGCATAAGACTGATGACATTGCAAAGATCTTCATGAAAGAGATTTTCAAATTGCATGGATTTCCTAAGGCAATAGTCTCTGACAGAGATGTCAAGTTCACTTCCAATTTTTGGAAGGGGTTGTTTGCAGATTTGGGTACAAAGCTAAAATTCAGCACTGCCTACCATCCTCAGACTGATGGTCAGACAAAGAGAGTAAATCAAGTGCTTGAAGATATGCTTCGCATGTATGTGATGGATAAACCAACCAAGTGGGAAGATTACTTACACTTGGTAGAGTTTTCTTATAACAATGGATAGCAAGCATCCTTGGGGATGAGCCTGTATGAAGCTTTGTATGGAAAAGGGTGTAGGACACCACTAACTTGGGATAGTCCAGTGAACGGGGATGTGTTGGTTCCAGAATTTCTCAAGGAGATGGAACAGGAGGTTGTAAAGATCAAACAGAATATGAAAGCAGCCCAGGACAGACAGAAAAGCTATGCAGATAAGCATAGGGTGAACAGAGACTTCATTGTAGGGGATCATGTTTACCTTAGAGTGAGGGAAAAGAAGATTTCTTTGAATCTTGGAAGTTGTGCCAAGCTGTCACCAAGATATTGTGGGCCGTTTGAAGTGCTTGAAAGAATAGGGCCAGTTGCATATAGACTTGGATTTCCTTCTAGCACTAGAGCTCATAATGTTTTTCATGTTTCTTTGCTTCAGAAGTATGTACATGATCTTAACCATGTGATAAATTGGGATGTGATTCAGGTGGAACCCGAGGGAGAGTTCCAAATCAAGCCAATGCCTATCCTCGACAGGAAGGTCACAATGCTCCAGAATCGAGCCATAGGGCAGGTAAAGGTGTAATGGGAGCACTACGGTCCTGGAGAGGCTACATGGGAGCTGGAGGATGCCATGCAATTGGCCCATCCATTTTTGTTCAATTTTGAGGAACATTGAGGCGGTACCAGTGTAGCATTTTGTTCAAATTTTGTAGAGCACTGAGGACAGTGCTATTGAAGGGGGAGGGGAATGTAACAACCCAGTTTTGACCCCGTTTGCATTAAAATGTATATGATGTATATATTGTAATTAATCATGGTGTGGAGCTAAAGGAAAAATCCCCACCATTGATTTATCGTTTTATGTTCCGGCCATTAAAATCGTTGCCAAAGGAATATTTCATGCTAGCCGGCACATTATAATTTTTGGCATCATGTAATTATGTGTTTTAATTAAAATACCCACAATCAGCTATGTCATTGCAACCATAATGAAAAGGGCATGATTTTCCTAAGGATAGGGAGGGAAATTATTTAATCCTTTGGGCCAATGGGGAAAATCCAAATGTCAATAGGAGAACCCATCAATCAGTCAACTACCCATTTTGTCTTTTTCCCCCAATCACTAAATTCTACCAGAATGTGGTTGAGTTAGTTATTGCATGGGGATGGGATGAGTATGGGCAGCAATTTCAAATTTGGGGAAAACCAATTTTGACTTTTGGGGCAAGTAATCACCCAAAAATGCATGCCATTTGGCCCATTCACCCACGTTCTTCATTTTCTCATGTAGGGAAGCTTGGGGAGCTACTTACTTCCACAATTTTGCTTGTTGTATGTTTCTCATTCACGAATTAGAGCCCCTGGGAGTTTTACCATTACCATTCATCCACGTTGGGTTGTTGTATGTGTGTTTTTACCTCACATGGACAGTCGTTCTTCACTCTCCTGGCTCAGGATTTCATTTTGGGTGATGAACTGTGGTTGGGTTTCCTCCCCAATTTTTTTGTGACATTCCCCACCGTTTTCCAAGCTGAGAAATCACTTTGGGTTAACTTTCAAAATTTGGGTTTGTTGTGGATTCCTGTTGAGTCGTTTTGGCCACGATAGGGCCAAGAACGACTCAGGAATCGAATTTACCAGTCAGAGCTGTGTATTACCCAAATTGTCACTTTGGTTTTGTTCTGTGGTGTTTTCTTTTCTTCCCTAGAGCTGTGAATTGCTCAATTTTGCTATGTGTATTCAGTGGTTGGTCTTTGGACTGAATTAGAGTGGGAATGAAGGCTTGGTATGCTTGATAAAACTGGTTTGTTTGGGAGCCTCATAGACATAGCTAGAGGGCTGGCTTTCTTCTCCATAACCCTTGAATAGCACTGGAAGTCAGGGCATGAGGGACTGTGTAGCAGAGAAGGGGTCGATTCCTTGTGTTGGGTGTGTGTGGGTGTCCTAGAAGTCAAGGCCTGAGGGAATGTGTAGCAGAGAAGGGGCTGATTCCTTGTGTCAGGTGTGTGTGGGTGTCCTAGAAGTTAGGCTAGTTTTGATGTAGGTTTCCTTAGCTCTCCAGTGAGCCCACCAACTTAGCAGTCAGCTTTTCCCAGCTCCCTGATGGCCTAATAAACACAACTGTGTTGGCTTGGTTGAGTTGTGTATCTTGTCTATGTGTGAGCCTGCTTAGCTCCTTATTCCTTAGGGAATCATGCCCAGCTCGGGGGTGGCAATGTTGCTGAGAGATTAAGGAGCACACTGGCCTATGGTTGGGTGGAACGTTGCAGCGACATAGCTAGTTGCGGGGATCTTCATTCAAAGATAATTATTCTTGTCTATTTCATCTCTGCAATTTCATTTACTCTTTAATGAATTACAATGAACATGTCAAATGCTTGAATGTATGGTTTTGCTTCTGCTGTATGGTAATAATGTATGTATGTTTAGTTCAAAGCATTTCAGTTTTTATGTGTGTATGTTCATGGGGCTAGTTTCCCGAATAGATAATGGTATGGTAGCATCCTCTTCGCCGGTCGAAGGGTCAGAGATGTTACACTCAATCTCTTGAGATCTTCTCTTCCACATCAATGGATTGAAGACTCCCAAGAATATTGAGGATAAGCTTGCCTCCTTATTTGATAAGCAGGATGATTAGAGGATCTATCAGCTAGACAATGAGATGTTTTCTCTTCGTCTAGCCAATTTCAAAACACAAAATGACTTCTTCAGAAAATTCAAGAATCTAGTGTTCCAGTTGAATTTGCACAAGGTTGAGAAGGAGGATGATCAACTCATCCTTGTCATTCTCTCAAAACTTGGTGCAGACTACTCAGTATTTGTATCAACCTTTCATTCGATGAATCTTACTACTCCAAACTGGAGGATGCCTACTCTTAACTCCTTCATTGAATCTCTCACTTAGGAGCATGACAAGTTGATCCAAATGGGGATGATTTGATATTCCAGAGATCAAGCACTGGTTGCAGGAGGACCTAAGGTAGCGAATGATGAAGGGAATCAAAAGGATGAGTCTCCTGTGGAGAAAGAGCAATCAAATGAGCCTTCAAGTTCAAAGAGAAGAAAGAATAATGGCAAAGGAATGACACTTTGTCCTTACTGTGGAAAGGGATTTAATCCAGAAATCTCCTGTATGACAAGAAAAAATGATGAGATGGCTCTTCTTCTAAAGAAACATAACATTATTGTAGCTGCTAGCACAAGGAAGGATGACCATATAGAAGAAACTGAAGAACATGAAGAGACATACCATACACTGAAGGCTAGCTTCTCAACAGCTTATGCCTTCCTCACTAATTCTGGAGCTTCCAATGATATGGTTGAATCCATAGAATCATTCTCTTCCTTGCAGTATTTTGATGATCCTAGTATTTAGATTGGAAATAACAATAAAGTTCAAGCCAAAGGGAAGGGTTCTATCAAGCTTGAACATGGAAAGTTCAAAGATGTGCTTTATGTTCCCTCCTTAGCTGCAAATCTGTTATATGTAAACCAGATGACTCGTACTGGCTCTCCAAAGCAAGTGATAATTAGTCCTTACTCAGTGGAGATCACAGATATATCTACTGGGAACATCATAGCGAAGGGTGCTGCAAATCATGCCTCCAAGGCATATGAGTTCTCACACTTCATGTCATTTTCAGAACCTATGCACTCTCAGCAGCCACTTGCAAGGGAAGGTAAAAACATTTCATCTACTTATTTTGTTGTTTCCACTAGTATTGCAAAGTTGTATTAGTTTATCATATTGAGATACAAGGTGATTCAGATCCAGATCCAATCCCTACTTCCAAACTGGAATCTAGGAAGATGACTGGAAATCCATCTGACACTCAAAATACTAAGAACCTTGCGCTATGTCATGCAATCTTACCTACTTCAGAGATATGCAACAGACTCCCTCTAAGATGCTACATGGCAAGGGCCCAGTCTCACTGCATTCAGAAGAATAGAGTGGATCATACACCTCTTCATCCAGCAAGAGGAAAAGGTTACATTCCTACTTCCTTCCATCATCATTTTGGGAAAAGATGGAGAAGTCTACATGTCAGGCCCCAGGATACCTTTGCACAGAACATCATGCATTTTTCTTCACTACATCACAGAGATTGAAGCAACATATTTTCAAGTTTTTAAAACTTGAATCCCGATTCTATCTGCTTAGTTAGAGGGGGGACTTTTTCCCTTGTGGTTTTTTCCCCGGCTCCTTGTATTGAACAGTTACTTTAATTTGCTTGTTGTAATGGGTGACCTATGGTCTTAGTTACCAGGACCCACATATTGTCCAAGTTAGCATTTAGGGGGGGTTTTAGGATTATAATCCTCCTTTTTCTAATTTGGTCATTTATTTCTAAATCGAGAGTCATGTCTAAATCGGGAGACCTTTCAGTGTATTTCTAGTCACTAGCACCATTGGGTCCACTTTGCCTAATTGGGGCACATGTAATAGTTACTAAAGTGTGGGGAACATTAGTTGAGGCCAAATTCCACTGATTGCACTGGCATGCATTAGTTCAGGAGCCTCCTAGATTAATCCCTACAGATTAGGAGCCAGTGGGAGTGCCGATACCAACCTCCATTAGTTGAGTTCAGTTGGTGACTAGTCAAGCTCAATTAGGAGTTAGTTACATTCAATTCTAGACCCTACATTCAGTTCTATTCAGTTAGTGCTAGGATTGCATGGCTACATGAGGTGCATTTACTCACCTACCTTAGTCAGTTAGACTAGTTAACACTAAATTAGACACTTGAGTTTGGATTTTGAACTCCGGTAATGATTAATTTAGACAAGGTCAGTTAACGATTTAGTCAAGTAGAGTCCAACCAATTCGAATTTCCTCAGATGGATTCAAATTGCATGTAGCTATTTAGCCATTGTACTTCATTTTAATTAATTATCTAATTACTTTTGATTAATGAAAGCATTCACAGTTTCAAGCCATTTTTACACTGTTTCATTCTTCATTTGCTGAGTAATTTGTATGATCTATCTTGTGAGTTGTGTGTTGATCCAAAGATCTATGTGTTCAATTTAATACCTACTTCATTGAGATGAGTGGCATGCAGAAAACAAGCCACCATCCTTCCATATAACAAAATATTTGGGTTACCAAGATAAGTCACAAGCCAAGAGAGCAAAGGGATAAATGAAACACAAAGGGAAGACTAAGAAAAATGTCAAGAAAAAGGAAAAACCGTCAAACAAGGAAGAGACAACGATAACACAAGGGAGTGTTTAGTAAAAAGACATGGAAATTGTCAATGAGGATAGAATTTGGTCACCAGTTTACTTTTTAAGACAACTTGAAAGCCCAAACTTGCAAGAATTCCCATGCAAAGGGAAGAAGTGAGGAGACCAAACAAATTGGAGGTTTCTCGCTTCCTTGAAATGAGTGGGATGACAAAATGAACCAACATCCATCCAAATGCCAAAAATATGGGTTTTTCGAGATAAGTTGCAAGCCAAGAATACAAAGGTCTAAACAAAATACAAGGTGAAGACCAAGCGAAACAACAAATCAAATATCAAAAGAAACCAACAAGGTGTAAGCAGTGACAACACAAGGGATTGTATGGTGAAAATATAAGAAAAGTGTCTAAAAATGAGATATTTTGGTCACCATGTTACTTTTTGGGGAGAACTTTGACACACAAATTTGCAAGCTCTCCTGTGGACAAGGAAGAATAGACAAGGCCAAATAGATTTGGGGTATCACACTTCCTTGAGATGAGTGGCATGGAGAAAACGAGTTGTCATCCTTCCATAGCAAAAAATTGGGTTTGCAAAGATAACTTACAAGGCAAGAAGAAAAAGACTTTCAATGCAATACAAAGGCAAGACCAAGAAAAAACGACAAGGCAAAGACAAAAGAAACAAATAGGGTGAAGGGAAAGTCAACACAAGGGAGTGCATGGTAAATTTAAAGACAAGAAAATTGCCAATAAAGAGAAGTTTTGGTCATCACTTTTTTAAGATTAACCTTCTGTTATTCTACTCGGGATGTTCAAGGCTCGCTATGCTCTATAAGAGGGTTTTCCTTTTACAATTTAGTACCAAATTTGCACTACAAGTGGATTATGACATTATTGTGTTTTTTCAATGGATACAATCTATTATTCTTGTGAATTCTTTGTGATTGATAGTGATAAGGGAATTAATTGTCCTATTTGCATGGCATTTAATATATGGGCATTTGTACGCCAGTAATTTTTCTTTTCATTTTGATTATGTCTCTTCTCTAAAACATGAGTTGTAGTGTTTAGCCATGCTAGTTTTCAACTATGTATCAATCAATAATTTTCAGTCTTTCATGTTCTATCAAAGGATTGGAAAAAATTAGAAACATTTATACTTGGCAATACACATTTGGAAATAAAATTGGGACCATTTACATTGTTGGTTGATTATTTATAACTACCAAATTGAAAAAATGGGCAATTTTATAGTTTCCAACTTTATTTTCAACCATTTATCAATGGATAGTTTCCATCCCTTTGTGTATTTATGGAGGATTGAAAAAAATATAACAACATTATGCTTGTTGATTCATGGTCAGAAAGAAAATCGACACCATAAATTTAAATTTCAACAACATAACTATTATTGGATGATAACATAACCATGTACCCCTTAACATAAATCTCATCATGTAGTGGGTGTGGTCAAAGTAGTTACTAAATCAAGGTAGTGTAGTTGTTTTTGGAAAGGTTATATAGAGGTTCAATGTT
Source organism: Pseudotsuga menziesii (assembly GCA_001517045.1). NCBI lineage: Eukaryota > Viridiplantae > Streptophyta > Pinopsida > Pinales > Pinaceae > Pseudotsuga > Pseudotsuga menziesii. The sequence continues at coordinate 433,724 of LPNX010096221.1, forward strand.
GTATCAAGGTTAATTTCATGTAGTCACTGTCAAAATGAAATAAAAGGAAAAGGGGTTCACAACCTATTTAAGTTTTTTAACAAAAGAAGGCACCTCAATCGAGATTTTAAGCTTAATTGGGGTCCTAAATATTGATTAAGGAATAATTTTCGATCAAGGATTTAGTTAACACTCATTGGGACCTAAATGAAGGAATTGTTAATTCCAACAAAAATCCTTGATCAAGGTCTTGTTTAAGCATTAAATAAAAGTCTTGAAATATCGATTGAGCACTTGAAAAAACATCTTTCAACCAAGGGTGTGTGAGGACTATTCTTGTGTGCTACTCTACCAAAAAGTGTGATCGAGCTCCATGGATTCGGCCCTCCACAAATATACACAACTATTCTAGATCGATAATAAGAGGATGTGATTGTTTGGGGTTGGAGTTGTGCATAGGTTTTATATTTGATGTCACTAGTAGAATGTTTTAAAACTTTTGGTAGTCTATGTCTTTCCTTTCATGGAATCCTTTGGTTGATTCCTTTTGAATTGGGTTCCAATTTTCCACCACCAACTAGTGTTAGTGTTGTAAGTAGTGATGTTGATACATTATTATGTTATAAATTTAAAGCAATAAGGTCATTGGATTCTTTTCTAGCAAACTATTTCTATGCCATGTTTATTTCATTTCCCTGCTTGAATGGTCTTGTTATCATTTGTTTTATGTTCATTTTTGTTTCAATCACTTCACATTTAGTTCCTAGGTGAATTTCCTTCGAGCATTTTGTGTATAGGATTTGCTTTAATTACTTACAAACTTGTTTTCTTTTTTTTCATTGAATCCATTGCTAGCTATTATATTGATTTGATATTTTATATGAATATGTCACTAGAATTCCCTTATATCAATTTTGTTGGAATCTTTACTTAAACATATTTTTAATTAAAGTATTCATGTGCATTCACATCTTTTTAACATGCTTTGAATTCCCGTTCATTCACCTTCAATTAGACCAACATTACTATCTTGCATTAGTTGGTAGCTAGAGTTAATAAATAACATAGATGTATTCAGCTACAAATACATTAGGTAATGATTCTTATGTTTTTTTAGATAAAAATATAGTTAAATAATGATGTCCATAGTGTAAAAATATATGCATGTTAGTTAGGATAGTAAAATGTAGCCTTTAGCTTGAATTGATTGTGAATATTTCCTTCATTGTTGATTTTGACTTATAATATTAGCATGTGTAGTTTGTTCTCTTAGTTCTGAGGGTTTTTTATATTCATGTTAGTTGATTGAATTCAGGCATTTAGATTTCATGGTATTATCATCGAATTTGACTCCATACCATTACAACTTCTTACAATAATTTTGAATGGATTTAATTGTTCCATTCATTAGATAGTGCCTTCTTTATAGTCAAAGTACTTTAGTTAGGGCTCATGTTCCTTTTCCAAGGTGATTTCCTTTATCTTGCAAGTAGATTAGAAATTGTTCTCCCAAACTACCTACCAAGAGTAGTGCTTTGAGTTGTTCCCACAATTGGGTCAACTCCCTTTATATAAAATAGTAGAGGCTTATGTTAAACAAGACACCTTATATTGACTAACGTCAAATGACCTTTCTATCAATTTGATTGTTCATCATGAATCACTAGTTTGAAAGGCCAACCCTTGTTCCAACCTTTCGTGAGGATGAGTGATTGAATTGTCAATCACTTTGAATCCCATGCCCTTTCTTTTCAGATTTTGTGTTTTCCTTAAATTGTCTATTGTCTTTTTAAATTGTGTGTTGCCTCTTCAATTCAATACACTATCATAGAATTAATTGCAGTGTCTTCTTGTTTTTCGTGTTTTACTTAAATTCTTTGCATTTTCTCCTTGAAATTTGTAGGTCTCCTTCAAAGTGCTGGTATTCTTTCAATTATTTGGAATTTCCTATAGTTCTTTTTTTAGATATATAATCAACAAGATAAATGCAAAATTATCTATCTACATAATTATATTTCTATGAGACACATTTCTCCCTTCGACAAAAATATGACCCAATGTGTGTCAATCTCCTTGCATTTTTTCTATGTTATACACTCCTTTGATTCATATACATATATCATGTATAACGAACTACATCCTCCATTCCTTCATCATCACTGTTATTATGATATGCATACCTAGTGTCATATTCAAACAACAACAAATCAGAAGAGATAATAATTTGAATTAATGCTTGATTTTTAATGAGTCATACACATAACCTCAATGATAGTGAATTTATTTTGAAATCCAAACATCTAATTGTTGGTTATGACTTAAGAAATACTAAGATATAACAATTTAACTCTATAATAAACTAAACAATCACCCTCCCCCACCTATATACCACACATTGGTCCATCTTCATTTTGATTTGAATATTAGTGGGGGCTTATAGCCTAAGTTTGGAAGTAAAACTAATGAAGTCATATGTTTATTACATGTAAAAAATGAACATTGCATACATGTTTATGTGTCAGGATTAATCAAAGTTGACTTCGCCAACTAAGAACCTTATAAAAGGCACTAAGAAGAGAGTCAAGGACGGCAAGAAAAGGTCCGAAAATTGGCCCCATTGAATGTATTGGTTCATATGGATAAAATCCTTCTTTTCCAACCATCTCTAGTATGTTTATGGTGTATTTCATTCATCGGTTTTCGTTAAAGTTTCAAGTTTTCTCTCTTGTCTTGGAATCCAAGCCTTCTCACTAGTACATATGGCTCAAAAGTTCCATGAACTATTGCCATGAATAAGTTAAAATTGAAATTTTTGTGGATAAACAGATAAAAAAATTGAAAAAAAAAAAATTTGGCCCTCGACAATCGTCGCTATAACGACAAACAGAACAGTTCGTCTCTATAGCGACAAAATTTCATCACTATAGAGACGGTAAATTTAACATCAACAAAAATGATCATCATATCTAAGCTTGAATATATCATATGCAAATATACTCAATGAAAACTTAATACTCAAGTAATCGATGATACATAAAATGATAATCACTAAATGCATTAACTATGTAGCAACTTCATAAGGTGGAAATGTTGCTAGAATATTATTTGAGGATGAGATAAAGCTAAATACACCATAGAGAACCCAAAATATAACAAGGAATACACCAAGCTATTGAAGAATACTCTAGGGCATTGAACCTCAACTATAACTGGAATGGACCCTCCCTGGAATATTCATTACATAATGTACTTCTTGTAATATTATTGATCATGCATTCACAAAATGTTTTATCATTTTAAAAATGTGTTGTATATTATACAGTAATATTATTACATTGTTTGTAAATATAAAGACAATGCCTCCTAAATGTCGATCGTCGGATGAGATAAATAGATTGTTCCAAGACACATTTTCTCCATTGGATCATTAGGACAACCTCCATGATATTTATGATATTCCCTTACTTGAGAAGTCCCAAGAACCTCTTTATGAAGTCTCATCAACAAATATTCTATTTGCTATATTGTTGTTGGTGAACTTGAACGTTTTGAATGGTTTATCAAACACTTGTTTCACACAACTCCTAAGGTATGTAAAGTTGATTATTTTCCTCTATTTTTAGTGTTAATTAATTCATAAAGTAGGGATATGCAATATTTATGACTTATATTATTTACATATCTTTTTTTTTGTCAATATTGGAGATTGTTGGGTGAATTTCTATTACCACCATCAAATAATTTACCAAGCACATTTCGAGAGGTATTCTTGATTATGAAAGAAATTGGAATGGTGTATCAAGATATTGATGCATGTCGTAATGGACATATTATATATTATGGACAGTATGCATCAAAAAACAAATTCCCACAATGTGAAATTAGTAGATATCGAACTGATCAAGTAACAAAAAGGTGCCTCGCAAAATTCTTCGTTATATTCCAGGTATTTTTTTGAAATGATTTATATTATTTCATTAATTTCTTTGTTTAATTGTTGCATGAGAACACCTTTTATATAGTGGGATACATAGCTAAATAGCATTGTATGTTGAATGATCAATTAGGTAAGTACCAAGTTAAAGGTATGAATGTATATATTGAAAAAGCAACAAAGCAATGCTATAAAATAGGTCATTCAGAAAATAAGGTTTTCGACGGGGTTTTCGTTGAACATACAAAATATCTTAACAAAAAAAGGTGATTTTGGTGGTGTTAAAACTCATGACTGGCATACATTCATTAAGGTAATTATTTACGTATATATTTTCCATTTAGTACATCGTTTTATTAATTGTTGTCTCTTATTTGGAAACAATAAATAATGATTTTCTTTTTGCTACAATACGTTCTACCTCTATATCTCTCAGATAGCTTTGACGAAAACATAAAACAAGTTATATATGATATTGGTAAAAACATGAGGTAAGTAACAATTTTTATGCATGAAAATGTTTTTTCTCTTTGTTCCATAGGTTATTGACATATTATGTTTTGCATATTGCAACTTTATTATATCTGCCTCAATCTTGTTGATCAATGTTATTTTCTTGCATCAATTTGTAGGTGGCTTTCATCTAAAGAAATCCATAAAGAATATATTAGGTATTGGAAGAGAGAAATTCCTTGTTTAATGTGTGAAATGCAGAAGTATTTACCTCCATCATTTTTCAAATCCCAAGATCACTATCTCATACACCAAGTTGAGGAGATTGAATTGTGTGGACCTGTAAACTCAAGGTCAATGTGGAGGGTGGAAAGGAATTTGAATTCATTGAAGGATTTTGTTAGACAAAGAGAATTTCCTAAGGGTTATGTGTTGCAGGGCTATATGTTATATCAATCCATGGTGTACATTAATCAGTATCTTCCAAATTTAACAAAAAAATATCAATCTACCTTGCATTTGGCAGTCAACTCCATCAACAAATTTGAATGGGAGGTCCTATTGGGGAAAGGTAGATTGAGGAAAGTGAAAGGTAATTGAATGGTGTAGATTTAATTTATTATACAATTAATATTTCAATTTGTTGCACATTTTCATATGTTTCATTTTTCATTCACACATAGATATTATTTATATATCTAAAATGGTTGTAATAATTATGTATTGTATATGTTCGAATCATCATCACCATCACCATCATTAATGTTATAATAATAATAATAATAATCATCAATCTTATGATCATGATCATCATCAATGTTATCATCAGCATCATCATCATCACTATAAATAAAATACCTTGAGGTTTTCCTCCCTTGACCATGTTCAAGGTAATGAAATTTTTTGGAGGTTATTTTTTACAAACCACCTCCAAAACTTCAATTGTCATGAACTACAAACAACCCCTATTATTTATAACATACAAACATAACCTTTATAACCCTTGGCCTCTAATTTTTATCCACTTTAATAAATAACCTTATTACCCTACTATAAATACTCACCAATATAACACATATTCCATATAACCTTCAAACATTCTCACACATATAAATATTAAGCTTGAAATTCCTATCCCCTTTAACCTCTAGCAACTACTCCCTAACTCATATAATCACTAATCCTTATAAACCAAAACCCTTGCAACCACTAACACCTATAAGCCCTTGGTTCTATACACCTTAATCATTACCCCCTCATCTAACTAAACCTTAACCTCTATATCACTTGACCCTTATAAACTTTCATCCTATCGATTATATTCCCTAACCTGTGTATCCCATAAGGAATACATCCTATGAATTAACATAAATATTAACCCCTATAACTAATTATAACCCACATCCAAACCAAAGGATGTATTCCCACCATTATCCAATCCATCCCGTGAATCAAAGTCATTTTTTGGTATGAACTCTTCCATCTCATGAGCAAAGAGACACAGTCAGTCAATCTCTACAAGCTTGGGTTATTGTGGTTGTGTACATCATGTGAGCCAAAGTCATTTTTTTGTTTGAACTCTCCCATCTTGTGATAAAAGAGACCCAACTATTCGATCTTTGTATACTGGGTTTATTACAGTCGTGTATGGGAGCAGAAGGACGACTATAGAAATCCATATGGTTCTAAGCATGAGATAAAAACATGGAGCATAGCTAACCAAAGAAATAGAGAAGCCAATGACTTAAAAATCGATCAGTCTTGAGCCCTAAATATCTATTTTTAATCTCTCTGTGTTTGTTTTCCATCGTTTTTACTCACCATGCGCATAAGTTGAAACCCCTCCCCTCACGAATTTTCCCTTTCTCACAATCCATTTTCCTCAATTGGTCGATTAAACCCCTACATCCTACGTCGGGGTAAATTTATGTCGTAGATTAAAATAAGTTTTTCTCTTTATGTTTCTAATAAAATTTTAGGGATGGATGGTTGGGTTTGAGTTAAAAATTTGCACTTTTTTCTGTAACAACTGGAACATAACCTACAGAATAGAACATTTCTAAGCAAAATTGTTATAGTTTAATGGACACCGAAACCAGGAATTTTTTCCAAGCCATTTGAGCTCATTTTGGTCAAGCCATTAGACTGCCCACCATGCCATCCACCAAGCTAGGCCTATCATATTTAGTTTTTTCTTTTGAATGGATGTGGACATTTCATCCAAATGATTTACTCATTCCAAATGTATACTAACAATACAACGTTGAATACAAGGAGTGGGAAATAGGAATGATGAGCTAGCATCCAACTTGTGACATGAATAGAATTTCAAATATATTGTTAATTGCACGTATATATTTAACCCATGCACATGGTAAACTCTCTAATTTCACTAGTCATTACCATTGCTATTTTTTTAACAAAGTATGACACCATTGTATATTAACCAAAAAACTCAGATGTTGGGGCATTGGGAGAGTACATCAGGATTTCCAGTTTTGAAAATGGATTGCTATATCTAGTTCTACTATCGTGTCTTCTCCGTAGTGTTTGCAGTTAGTAAAAAATAATAAGAGCTAATTTCCTATTGGATATATTCTGAAATATGCAGACATATTTCCCCAACAGTAGACAAAAAAACATCTAAAACTTGTTATTTTCCTAGGGAGGTACTGAAGTCAGTTCCATCGGCAAAGTTTCAATTGGCTTGAACTTCTTTATGTACTCGAGCTTCGAAGTCCATTGTTCCAACTTTTATCTCGACATGGGTTAGTTTGTCTAATAGTGCCTGAATGGATTGGGCTTGCTTCTGGTGATGGGTTTCCTTAGCGACTACTTGGTCCCTTTGAATCAATTTGACTTCTTGTAGGTCCTCTTCTACCTACTCCAAACACTCCCTCATCTCTCCTTTGAACTGGAGAAGCTAGCACTTTTGGCTGTCCATTTCATCTTTGGCCCTTTGCAGACGGCGCCCCATGGAAACCAAGCCATGTTGCAGGCAACACGATTCACTATCTTCACTGGTGTCCATATTTCAAGTTTGATTATTAGAGATTCGAGTCGCTTGGTGGTGCTCACAATGCTAAACAAAAATGTATTGGTGCACACAGACAGTGAACAAATTTTGGATTTCCTTACCAATTGTCAGATCAATATATGTATTATGAGGGAGATCTATCCCATTGATCTAGTCACCAATTTCCATGATGAGTGCAATCTCTATGGCACACTTTACATCTCCCGATTCCTTCACGGCTCGCTCCAAGCTCACGATTGACATCATCCAACCTGAATTGGCTTGGTCTGAAGACCTCTTCGCATCACTCACCTGGGGCATACATGAATTCATGGCTATTATGATTTGTACCTCTTGTGCAAAGACTATTTTCGCAACGAATTTTTGGATAGGGTGTCACCTCCGCACACCGACTCCATATCCCTTGGTGATTCAGTTCTCTAGGTTTCCCCTTCACTCATGGGAAAATTATTCTTTGTTTGTTCCTGTCTTAAGGTCGTCTTTCCAGCCACCTCCCCACGTTTAAATTCCATGTGCCATCCATGTTACCATGCGGTAGAGTGGGTTGTCCTGCTATGGGAGTGGGTCTCGCCCAAATTACAACTCTGATTTATTTATGTTTGGTCGCTATGGTAGGGCTTCTTGGGGGCTAGGGTTTTGTTCACTGTAATTATTCAGAACTTTATGAAGGTTGGGTTTTTTCTTAAACTATGAAGTGAACCCTAATGTTGATTCGTGTGCCCTAAATCTGAGTTGTGAGGCTTCGCTATGGGGTGGATTGTTTATTAAACATGGAATGTGGAATAAACTTGGAGTGCTGGGCTATGTTGAATTATGGGATAAACATTGGCTAAGTTGTGACTCAACCGTGGGATGGAACCATGAACTGCTTTGTGGGTCGTGAACTGTGGTTCCACCTTTTCTGAGCCCAGGATGGAACCATGAACTGATTTGTGGGTCGTGAATGTAAACTATATTGTGCAATGTTGTTATTATACTATACATTGTTATTGTTTAGTTTCATCATTTATAATATTGTTATCATACATGGAATTTGGTAATGCATTCAACTTTGGAATATAAGGCATTAGTGGAATGATCAAGACTTGAAGTTGTTGTTTTTGAAGCCCAAGTATTTAAAGTTTTGTTGGTCCATTCCCAACCTTTGTTTCCCCCTTCTTTTCCCAATCAACACCGATGGGTGGATGATGCAGGCCTAAAAATATATACATGCTAACTACTTACCTACAATTTCCCTTTCTCGAGGAAACAAAACAATAGTGCAAATATGTTCAAGTTGTTTCTCTTGGATCATGCCAAGTCTTGGATTTTGTGGTTAAGTTGTAATAATATATTTTCCATGTTTGCAATCATTGATGAATTCAATAACCAACAAAAGAAACCATTAATAAAAGAGAAACACAATTTGTAATCATGAAAAAACTAGAAGAATGAAACAAAACTGAAGGTGAATTCAATGATAGTTATTAGTTCCTAATAAAATGCCAACTGCTTTTAGTTAATCCATTAACTCGGTTTCTAGAATAAGAGATCATGCTTCGCATGTATGAAGAGGGATGAGTGTGTATTTTTTCCATTTTAATGAATTGTACCAGTTCTAATTGTTGGAGAAAACTCTCTTGGAAACATAAATTATGAACTTTCACAATTAAACTCTAAATCTGAAACTAAACATATAGCAATTCAAACCAACAATAAAATGAAACACCTTGAATTAAGTTATCCTTCACTTGTTGTCTGCAACCCTCTTCCTCGACCATTTTGTCATATCCTTCTAACATATGTGCTTACCTTAAACCCTCTTTCTCTAAGGTATGATCTCATTCCTTGGTGACTTGTTTCTTGAAAGACAAGGTTTGATCCTAAATGTGCCAGAGTATTAGGATGGTCTAAACCAGTATCTTTTGATACTAAGTTTTGATTATTTTATTGGTCTTGAATTTGATTTTGTACTATTGTTATTGTGCATCTCAGGGACCAAATTTAGCACAAGGATCATGGAAGAGTGCTAAAATTGAAAGAGATGAAAATTATGTCTAAAGTTGGTCCTATGTGTAAAAGGTGTTGGTTTCTTACCCATAGTTAGATTTGTCCTTGGAAGTGAGAATTATTATGAGGGAATCTAAGTTTTTTTACAAAAAGTTATGATGTCATCCCATCTCTTTGTTTGTTAATGTGTATTCCTTAGAGAAATTTTCATCTTCACATACGAAAAATAAAAATTGGGAATTGTTCCACATGAATCCATGCAGAGAGATGAGTGTATATTTTTGCCATGTTAATGAGAAAAAAACAGCTTGGCAACAACAATTATGAACAACTTGGAAACAATTATCCACGGCTTGGAAACACCAATTATGAACAACTTGGAAACAATTATGCTATATTGTTGCAGAAAACTCTGTTGGAAACAACAATTATGAACAACTTGAACAATTAAACTCTCAAATTGAAACTAAACATATAGCAATTCAAACCAGCAATAAAATGCTTACCTTAAACACACACTCTCTCAAGGTATGATCATGTTCCTTGGTGAGTTGTTTGTTGAAAGATAAGGTCTGATCCTAAATGTGTCTAGGTATCAGGAAGGTCTAAATTATGTTATTGTTATTTCAGCATTGTTGTCTTTCATTAACAATGTAGATCTGATATATATTGCTAATGTTATTACTGTTTTTCTTTTAGGTACTTTAATGATTATTGGAGATCTATGTTTGATAGTATTGTGCTTATTAAAACAATTAATATACCTATATTTATGCTTTTTAAAATTTATATGTGAAATGTTTGTCCACTTTGTTGCATAGCTTATTTTTGAATATGTGTGACATCTTTCAAAGACTATGGTTATCCTCAACGGGCTTGATGGAATATTGGACAATACTGAGAAGGGGGGAGGTGAATCAATATTGATAACTTTTAACAATTTAAACCACTTTTAATTTATCCATTAACACATGTGATCAACAAGAACACACATAACACAAATTTATCGTGGAATTCCAATTGGGTAAACCACCAATACTTCCTATTACTGCAAAATTATATTTACAAATAACTTATGCCTGCTACTATGGACAATGATGGTACTACACCCTATTTACCTGCAACTACGGAAAGGAGGCTACTATTGGACATTGGATTCAACGCTCCCCATGAGTTTTGTGACATGGACTAATTGTCTCTCGAGATCCTAACTCTAAAAATTGTGGCAGAGATTAACACCTGGGGGTTTCAGTCTAACGAAAATTGTGAGTCAACCAAATGGTATTAGAGCAACAGGTCAAGGGTTCGAAACTCACTTGACTTACGTTGGGGGGAATATTGTTGGACATTGGGTTCAACGCTCCCCATGAGTTTTGCGACATGGACTAATCTCCTCCCGAGAACCTAACTCTGGTGATTGTGGTGGAAATTAACACCTGCGGGTTTTGGTCTAACCGTAATCGCGAGTCCAATAGCTACGACCCCCTATTTTTATCAGTTGCTACTGAAAGGATTCTTACTACACCCTATTTACCAGCTACTACTAGAAGGAGGCTACGAATCCATGGAATTATCAGCTTCTATTGAAATGATGCTACTACAACCTATTTACCAGCTACTACTGGAAGGAGGCTACAACCTACATGCAGACATGTATCCTACCCTAGCACCACCCTGCCACCCTAATATATTTTTGTCAAACTTTTAGATCTCGTTTTTCATCAATCTCTGTCACAAATATTGGTCTCTGCCTCTGCTAGCTGCTACTGCAATCTAGATTGTAGAGAATTTCTTTCACTCGACACTCTGTCTATAAATACCTTCTAACACATTTTCTATGAATGCATCTCCTCACACTTGCGCCTCTTTATTCTTAGATTGTGCCTCTTCAAGAAAACACAATGCTTCATTTTAATAATTCTTTAACTCTATTTAGGTTTATCATTCATGACTTTCTGCAACAAAAATATTTCCAAAATTACTTCTCCGCAATCATAATTCTGCACCAGAATTCCTTCCAAAATTTCCTTTTTACCGCAATGATATTTTCGCAACAAAATTCCTTCCGCAAATGCCTTTCCGCAATGACCTTTCCACAATTGCGGGTTGCGGATTGCGGTCACGTGTTTTGACTTTTATCAAAAATTCCTTTCGCAGTTTCCTTTCTGCAACTTCCTTTCCGCAAGGTACTTTCTGCACTCTTGATCTCTTGCAGATTCTTTCTTGACCGTCAATCTTGCAGATTGTGGATTGCGGGTTTTCCAACTTTGTTTAGACTACTTCTACGATTCCTTTTTCACAATTTTGTTTTTGCATCGTCAATCTCTTGTGGAGTCTTTCATGACTGTCAATCTTATGGATTGCGGGTTTTCAAATTTTTTTCAAACTACTTCCACATTTCCTTTTCCGCAGTTTTTATTCTGCACCGTTGATCTCCTGTGGAGTCTTTCCTTACCGTCGATCTTCGGATTGTGGAGTGTGGAATGAGGAACCACACTTTCCCATTTTAGACCTTCGCAATTTTCTTCCGCAACTTTGTTTCCTCAATTTCTCTAGACCATTTATTTTCTTGCGGGTTCACTCCTGACCGTCGATATGATCAAATTCAAAGTTTGGATATTCACTTTTCATGTGCAGAAAAGATTCACCGTCGTCGATCTTCTAAAAAATGGCTTCAGCAATTTCTCTCGACTGATGTGAGTCGTCCAATCCTTCACTTCACTCTAGTGTTCAAGGATGTTATTTTCCATGCATATCTATTTTTCGTATCTTAATATATACCATTGATATTTGTCTCTCGAATGATCTGGGCCATCCAAATCTTCTTTGGTGCTTTGGATTGTTATCTTCCACTGCTTATTTTGCGGATCTTTCCCATGTCATTGATCTACCATCCGATTTTGGAATTCCTTTGTCTTTCACTAATTTCACCCTTCCATCGCGTTTATTGGTTATTCGTTTGTCATTGTTCAACTCCTTTAACATCAATTGGCAATCCATGTATATTTACTTTGCGGATCCTTTGTCTTTTACTCAATTCATCCTGCTATCATGTCTATTGGTTAATCCTTTGTCATTCCTAAACTCCTTTAACATAAATTACAACTATATTCTCAACATTCTCTCCCTTTGGCATTTATGGAAACATCTAAACATTCTCCCCCTTTGAAAATAATGACAAATAATAACCTGTTATGCCATTGTTGTACCATTTTTTTTATAGTCCTGTCTTTCTTTTTTATAACAACTTCCCTTACCAACATATCTCTCCTTTTAAGTTATTTTCTTCTCTTCCCCTTGTTAACCGAACTTGGTACTAATCATTGCTTGAGAAATGATAGTCTTAGTTAGCATCCTCATATTCCTTCTTGAGGCAAGTCTTTGAATAATAACCTGAGTGGTAAATTCATAGACCCCCTATCACTGTGCTTCCCTCTGTTCCATTTATTGAGTCTCTCTCAGTTTACTTAAAGTTAATTCTATGCACCTTTTCTCTATGTCAACCATGCACCAGTCATATCATTTAACCCTGATCATCTCTTGTCTTTGAGGAAGAAATATTTCATCATACTTCAACATTAGATACCAAAATAATTTATTCCTTAGAAGCCAATTGGAATTTTCTGAATTTAACTCCCCCTAAGTATATGATCCCTCCTAATGTTATTTTCATGGTTCTCTTTATATCATGAGATCTATTTAGAAAAGAATTCCACAATCATCACTATATCCTTCTTCATCACCTTCGTCTTCATCTCCATCGGTGTATTATTTTTACATCTCCATCTTGATTTTCCTCATAATGGATGTCATTTTTATCTATGGCACTATTATGCTCATCATCATATTTGGAGACCTCACTGATGTTTGAAATTTGTGTTTCTTTTAAATCTTTGTAATCTGACTTTTTTCTCCACATCTTCCCATGAGGTATCCTACTTACTTGTCCTTTATCATCTTCTCTGTTTGTGTCTTGTTTCCTTCTCAAAATTTGATCTTTTCCCTTGGTTCTGCAGTCAACAGCCTTGTGACCAAACTTATGATGGCAATAACAATAACCATAGAAATTTCCTATATATATAGGAAATATTTGATCTTCCTCCTTCACAACTTCCATCTCCTTCCACTGTTTCTGAGCCTCTACTGAAACACTCTTTCTTAGTTCACATTCTCTAGCCATATGTCCAAAGTTATTACATTTGTAACACTCTATGTAACATCTTTGAACAGGTCCAAAGGGGTTATGATTTCTTTCTTTTGGTTTTTTACTATATGCATCCTTCTTGTATTCATGAACCTTTCCATAAGCTCTGCATTTCAGGGCTTTATGACCAAAATTATTACAAGAGAAACAATGACCAAAAAATATCTGTTGATATCTATTTCTCATTGGTCTCTTAGACAACTGATTAGTTATGTCTCTTTCATGAAAGGATGGAACAAATTTCTTGCTTTCTTCCTTTTTAACAGGGCTCTTTAGTGCATCAACATAGGTTCTTTTATTTCCACCTTTGTTTGTGAAAGTGGAATATTCTGGATTCTTTACTTTGTCATATCCTAGACCAGATTTATCACTTGATGATCTTTGGCTACTTAAGATATCATCTAAGGTCCTTGACATGTTCTCAAACTTTGTTTTGATAGATTCTTCATCAACCCCTTTTCTAATTTGAATAATCTCTTTTTCATGTTTTTCATAATATTGGATTCTCTTCTTGGTCCTCTTCAATCTTCTTGGCCACTTGAAGTTGGTTCTTCAAGTCAATAATAATTTGATTTGTCTCTTCTTGGTACTTTGACAGTTTATCTTTCAAAACTTTGTTCCTTCTTATACATTTTTCAATTTCATCAACCACAACTATGTGTTCAGCTTCTAGGTCCACTTCTCCTTCCTTGTCTGATTCCTCATCTAAAGTTATTGTCCCCACAAATATGATTTCTCCATATTCACTTTCATCGTCACTATCTTCTTTAGAATAGAAGTTCTTATTTTTCTTAAACTTCTTCTTATCCATGGTTTTACACTTGTGACAACAAGGTTATTCAAGATCACTATCCTCTTGTTTTGGGTAAGGACACTTATTGGAAAAATGTTCAATTCTTCCATAGTTAAAACATTTCAAGGGTAGCTTTCCTTTTTATTTCCCAGTACCTTTCTCAAGTTTTCTGATGAAAAGAGATTCTTCAAAATCTAGGATCTCTCAGTTGGTTCTTGGATATGGCTTTAAATGATGCCACTTTTCTTGAAGATTCATTATGTCTCGTCCTCATCTATTATGCAATGAAGATACCATGTAGTTCATCCACTGTCATGGCATCAAGGTGATCCCATTCTTCTAGAGTGGACACTTTTGAGTCATCCTTCATTGGAAATGTTCTTAGTACCTTGTTAACCACTTCTCTTTCTTTTAATTTTCCTCCAAGGCCTCTAATAGCATTGACAGCTTCATCTACTCTTAGAAGGTATTCTCCAATATTTTATTCTTCTTTCATTTTTAGGAATTCAAACTATCCTTTATATGTATGAATCTTATATTCTTTGACTTTGGATGCCTCTTCATAGACAATATTTAATTTATCCCAAGCTTGCTTGGTAGTCTTGCATCTCATGACTTTTGCAAATACAAAGATTGTCAATCCACTCAAGATGGAATTTAGGGATTTTGAATTACCCTCATGTTGGTCTAGTTTCAAATTGTCTATAGGTAGGATGTATGTTATTTTATACTCCTTTTCAGTTGATGCCAAAACCTTCCATCCAAGAGACATCATATGACACTTCATTCTCACACTTTAGTATGCATAATTTTCTCCTATAAATAGTGGAGGTATGTTGGTGGCTAACCCTTCTTGTTGATCCATAGTGGCTTTTTAAGTAAGATCTTCCTTCTAGTGGTTAAACTGTCATGAAGGAACCTGGCTCTAATACCAATTGATGGAATATTGGACAATACTAAGAGGGGGGGTGATTTTGTATTGATAACTTTTAACAATTTAAACCACTTTTAATTTATTCATTAACACACATGATCAACAAGAACAAACAACACACAAATTTATCATGGAATCCCAATTGGGTAAACCACCAATACTTCCTATTACTGCAAAATTATGTTTACAAATAGTTTCTTATGGCTACTACATACAAGGATGGTACTACACCCTATTTATCATCAACTACTGGAAGGAGGATACGACCCCCTGGTTTTATCGGCTGCTACTGAAAGGATGCTTACTCCACCCTATTTACCAGCTACTACTAGAAGGAGGCTACAATCCCTTGGAATTATCACCTTCTACTGAAAGGATGCTACTACACCCTGTTTACTAGATACTATTGGAAGGAGGCTACAACCTCTTTGCAAAAATGTAGCCTGCCCTAGCACCACCCTACCACCCTAATATATTTTTGTCAATCTTCCAGATATCCTTTTTCTTCAATCTCTCTCACAAATACGAGTCTCTGCCTCTGCTAGCTGCTGCTGCGATTTGGATTGTAGAGACAATTTCTTTCACTATGCACTTTGTCTATAAATACCTTCTAACATGTTTTCTACGAATGAATCTCCTAAATTTTGCACCTTTTCATTCTTATATCATGCCTCTTCATGAAAACACAATGTTTCATTTTAATAATTCTTCAACTCTATTTAGGTTTATCAGTCATGAATTTCCACAACAAAGATATTTCCAAAATTTCCTTTCTGCAATCATAATTCTGGACCATAATTCCTTCCGAAATTTCCTTTTTCGCAATGATATTTCCGCAACAAAAGTCCTTCCACAATTGCCTTTCTACAACAAAATTTTTGCAATCGTGGCTTGCAGATTCTAGTCACGCGTTTTGACTTTTCTCAAAAATTCCTTCTGCAACTACCTTTTTGCAAGGTACTTTCCGCACCGTTGATCTCTTGGGTATTCTTTCCTGATCGTCGATCTTGCGTATTGCATATTGTGGGTTTTCCAATTTTGTTCAAACTAATTCCACAATTCCTTTTCCACAAGTTTGCTTCGGCGTCGTCGATCTCTCGTGGAGTGTTTCTCGATCGTCGACGATCTTGCATGTTACAGGTTTTCAAATTTGTTTCAAACTACTTCCGCAATTCATTTTTTGCACCGTTGGCCTCCTACAGATTCTTTCCTGACCGTTGATCTTTGGATTGCGTATTGCAGAATGAGGAACCACACTTCCTCATTTTGGACCTTTGCACTTTTCTTCTGTAACTTTCTTTCCGCAATTTTTTTGGACCATTGATTTGCTTGCGGGTTCACTCCTTACCGTCAATCTACGATCAAATGAGATTGTGTATCTTCACTTTTCTTGTGCGGAAAACGTCATTCGCCACCATCGATCTTCTCAAAAATATCTTCCGCAATTTCTCTCGACTGATCTGCGTCATCCAATCCTTCACTTCACTCTAGTATTCGGGGATGTTATTACCCACACATATCTATTTTGCGGATCTTATTATAGACCATTGATCTTTGTCTCTCGAATGATCTAGGCCATCAAAATCTTCTTTGGCGCTTTGGAATGTTATCTTCCACTGCTAATTTTGTGGATCTTTCCCCTGTCATCGATCTACCATCCAATTTTGGAATTCCTTTGTCCTTCACTAAGTTCGCCATGCCACGTTTATTGATTATTCCTTTGTCATTGTTGAACTCCTTTGACATCAATTGACAATCCACGTATATTTACTTTGTGGATCCTTTTCCTTTTACTAAGTTTATCCTGCTATCATTTCTATTGGTTATTCCTTTGTCATTCCTAAAATCCTTTGACATCAATGACAACTATATTCTCAACAGGGTTGGCCACCCCTTGCTGTGTTAACCTAAGGAAGATGAGATGACAACATGAGTTTCCTTATCCAGTGATGATGATTATGAGTTTCCAATATTTGCATGTGACACATGAGACGTACAACCACATACAGTTGAGAGGGAAACCTACCCTCACCCTGACTTGATGTGCATGAGCCTAGTATGACATCGTGTTTCCTTGTTATGTTACATTGAATTGCATGTTTACTTGTATGTGATGTTTAGCCTTGTGGCGACTCGTGATTGACCCTTGCATGGTAACGTTGAGCTATACAACCCTTAAATGTTGATGTTCGTCTTGTTGATGACTAGCATGACACCTCAGGATTCATATCCACCCTTGTGTTGAACTTAATAGCACTCCTTCGTTCGATCCACCATAACACTACCTTATATGATTTTTTTGGAGTACTTTGTTGTCGTTTATTATTATGAGTTGGTTGTACTGTTGTGTTGCTAGTGTTTTTTATTTATGAGGGTTTGATGGTACTTTTTAGGGTATTTTCCAGTTCTGGGTTCTCTCCTTTCACAGGTATGTTGGTCTAGTTGAGTCTCATGCAAGTAACCTAACTCTAAGAGATTGGAGTCCGTTTAATAGAAGCATTGTTTTTTTAGGATAAGGGACTTCTGCCCTAATATTTGATGTTGATTTTATAATTGGTTTGGATTTGATATATATTGCTATTGTNCGATATTGAGGTATGGTTTTTCTTTTCCAAACAAATTAAATGTTTTATTTTATTGTAGTGATGCATACAAGGGTTGATTCTAGATCCTTATAGTTTGTAAAGTGTAAGGCCAGATTTGTTGGCAAATGATTCTCTCAAAAATAGGGGGTTGATATTGACGAGACTTTTGCTCCAATTTCAAAATATTTTGCGATACATGGGCAAGACCCAAGTTTTCTCTATCTCTTTGTTTGCGTGCATGGTTACCTTTTATTAATCATATTTTTGTTTTATCTGCAATTAGTTAAAGTTATCCTATTATATCAAATCTCTAACATGTTCGACAAGCATTTCCAACTCAACATAGCATTATTCTTCATCAAGCTTCACCCATGAGAGAGGTTCTTATGCATGAGGGAACATCGCTCAAGAATACATTAATAGCTAAGGTGCATTACTTGAGAGTTACACTATAGTATGTTCTTCCAATTCCAATCATTATGTGGGGCGTTAATTTAGAATTTGGTGTGAATTTGAGGGGGTGGAATAGTGGTGTCCATAAAACTCTGTTTCCATCTCGTGGCATCACATTTTTTAGAAGTCTTAGTATGCCTTTTGGAGGTCATCGCATATTGAAAGTCTTCTTAGATTAGATGTTACTTAAGGTGGTGTCTTCTTTCAAAAATTGGAAGCAAGTGTACAATTCGTATCCTTGCTTCACCTAAGTACTTCATGCCTTGTAGATTCTTACCAACAATAACCAAACCCCCCTCCTAGACTACCAAATCCATGAAGACTACCTCTACAAATTAACTTTGAATGTGTTCCCCATCCCCCAAATTTCTTGATCATAGTCAAGGAAACCCATTCCTCATCCAATGGTGGATATTTTAACTGATAAAACCCTCCATAACTTACAACGCCACTTTTGTTGGCCATCCTTGCAAAAATTTGTATAATACTTCACCCATCATGCTAAACCTATCAATCATAAAGTTAACATTTCAACCTCTCTATATTCCTTCTCACATTTTGGGAGTCCATTTCCATGGATTTTATCAGCAATGTCCCAATCAAGGTATTGTACACCAATGTCATTTATTACCACAATCAAGCCTTCAAATTTCACTCAAATACCTACTATTTCCCTAAGATGAACTATGGATGTAACATCAATACCACAACAAAATATGGGTACAACGAAGTTCTAACTTGATATATATCAATAAGAAATATCATATTTGTTGGCTATAACAGCTTGTAGATGACTTGAAGTGATGGCTTTAGTGCCGAGAATTCATCAACTACCTTAATGAAGATATTAGACCCCCTTTGCGTGAGAATAAACCCCTTAAAAAGTCCCATTTTGAGTTGGAATAAACCCATGTTCAAGTCTAGAATTGATATGGCAATTTTTGAAGATGACAAGCTTTGCAAATTTGCCCAGAGTTCAAGACTATTGAACAATAACTATACCAGAGGATGTATGGTTGAACTGTTGTGGTACGTGTATGTGTATATTAATCATGAAGTGATGTAAATGTCATATGGTGGGTGGTTGGATATAGATCACATTGCATAGTTGTGCATCATCATCCATCCATTCTATTGGAATTTTAAAATTCCCTCAAATACCTACTATTTGGAAGACCCTCTCCTCTCCCAAATGATTGTGCATGATATTAAAATTCCCAATGGTGAATGCAATTGAATTTGTATTTTCACTAATCCTTTAATAGGTTGACTATGAAAGGTATTATTTAGATTCAATGGTCTTCCATACTACCTCTTTTCCTAGAGAGGATGATACAAAGTATATTTTTCATGAGGACAACCTTATATTGTCAACTTCAGAAGAGATAGGCCTTGGATATGACAATGAAAGTATATATATTCACTCATCCATGAATGTGCGAAAATGCAATGCAATTTTAAATGTTGTTCCAAGGGTAGACGTTTTAGTTTTAATGATTCGATCATCACCCAAAACTATAACCCATTTGATCCAAACTTTTCCTTGGTATATGATGATTATCTTGAATATTCTATTTGAGATATTTTCTACCCTTTTGGTAAAGTTAGTGACCATGTCATCAAGGTTGAAGTAGGCATCCATTTTGTTGAATGTTCATCTTATACTAATGAAGATATTGAATTTCAACTTGAAACTAACATCAAATTTCTAATTATTTTGAGTTATTTTATGTTTCTATTGAGAGGTGGAAATAAAAATTAATTCTAAAGTTGACCGTTCAAGGTGAAATCTAGGATACGTTACTCCTCAATTCTGAAAGAGAAAGGTATGGATATCAGTGAATGCCTTTTCTTTAACCAAATATTGTGCCTTAAGTTGATGTTTGGACTTAGGTTCTAGTATAGTTTTTGTATCAAGATGACTTCATCTTAGAATTTCCTTTTCAAGCATTATTGGAGGTCATGTTGCATTTATAAATAAAGATTTCTTTCATCATTGCAAATGGTATTTGCCATGAAGATCAAGTCTTAACCATACTTTGTACAAACACACACACATTGAAAATTATATTAGATAAATTGGTAATTTCTTCTTCTTTCAAGTTATAACTTTTTCTTTGCTTTTATTGTTCATAGTTTTTTTTTTATTTTGGGGTTTCAACTCTTTTTATTCATTTTTCACTACTTTTAAGTTTACTTGTATCCTCTCATTTTTTTATCATTGTGTAGGTTTTCTTAATCATTTCTCCATTCATTGGGGAGTGAGTTTCTTCAACTTAACAATGCTTCAAAGCTTCACAACTTTCAACATTGTGAGGTTATTCATGATTATGATTCTCTTAAAGAATTCATCATTATCATTCTTCTCATTGATACTTTATGGAACTTCACTACTTCATGAGGATTCAAGATGTTATGGTGTTTTCATATTAACATTTCTCTTCAACAAACCATTTTTTTATCCAATAAATCACCATCAAAGATATTCTAAGGGTAACATCAATGACAACTAAAATGTCCAACAATGAAATCATTAGTGTGCAAATTCTTTGAATGACAGTGTTTATGCTTTTGTTTTCATTGTTTATTATGGTGATTGGCTCTTACCTCTACAATATTTTCATAAAATTTTCAAGGTTTATGTGTTTCCCACGAAGGTTCCATGGCCTCTACAAGAGCCCATGCTTCTCTACAAACGCTTGGCATCCTTTGTAGCCCTCTACACTCCATACTCTCACATCCAACACTATTGCAACTTCATATGACCATGACATGGCTTTAAAAATTCACATGCAACATCTTGAAGCTTGAGCGACCTAATTTTAGTAATTTCTCAACCTATCCATAGTTATATGGCCACCATAGAGTCATATTAAATGAATGTTGCAACCTCTACATGGTGTTTTAGAGGATATACCATAAGCTAATTTGAAAGGCATTTTTGTCAATTCAAATGGTTTTTTGCGAAATTTTATTTCTCTTTTGGTTTGGGAGATATTGTCAATTGAAGTTCTGCAAGTATTTGACACATCAAAGCTATGCATACCTTGAGTTTCAGTAGGCATATTCTCACTTCATAAGCTACAAAAGAACTAGTTCCATATACTAATGGAAATTTCTCTTTGATAGCTTACATGGATCTTTGACAAAATTTGATTTCATCACATATAGTAGATGTTTTGAACAAATTCACAATAAGACGCCAACTGCCCCAAACTTAAGAGTTTTCTATATGATTTTTTATTCTAGATTTATTAAATCCCATTTTAGTTCTTTTGACCCATTTAACATATTAGGATTGTAAATTACCCAAGAGATTATAATTTGAGACCAAGTGAAAGCTTTTCGTTAAACCAAGGTTACCACACAAAACCTGTGTTTTCATTGTCAATTGGCAAACTATAAGCATATTGGGAAACATAATAGGGTCATATTTTCTTTAGAATGGTGAAATAATAGGGACCATCATTTTGTAAAGGGGGAGGATTAATTCAAATGTTAGAGGGGTTTATAGCATAAGTTCATATGCAAAAGTCATAAAGTTGTATTTTTCTTAAATGTAAATGGAAACATGATGAACATGTACTTTCCAACTTCATCAACTAGACACGTTATAAAAAGATAGTAAGAAGAGAGTTAAGGTTGGGAAGAAGAGCTCCTAAAATTGTCCTCCATGCATGAAATGGTTCATATGAATAGAATCATTCTTCTACGACACTCTCTTGTATGCTTATGGTATATTTCATTTCTTTGTTTTTGTCATTGTCCTTTATATGAATTTCATGGTAGGTTTGCAAGTGTTGTCTCTTCTTCTCTTCCCATTCAAGCCTTTAAGCCTTTAAGCCTTATAGATCTCATCCCTCGGGATTCAAATCATTCTTATTGTTTAAGTTTAGATGTAAAAGTCATAGTCATATTTTTATTAAATGCAAAAGGGAACATGAGTGACATGTTTTTCATGGAATCAAGCTTAATCAAAGTTGACTTCATCAAACATACACATTATATAAAAGTAGTAAGACGAGAGCTAAGGTGGAGAATAAGAGGTCCTAAAATTGGACCCATTTCATGTAATGATTCATATGAATAGAACCCTTTTTTCTCAAACTCTCTTGTATGTTTATGGTGTATTATATTTATTTATTTTCATCAATGCTCATTCTATAAATTTCATGATAGATTTGCAAGTCTTATCTCATCTCCCCTTGGCATCCAAGCCTTCCAGATCTTACCCCTCAAAATGAAGATCGTCGTTACTAGATGGAGCTTTGCATACCCTAAAAATTATATGTCGTCAACCATGCATTCCTTTTGAATATTTGAAGGGGGGAATTTATCTTATCATAATAGTTGGAAGCTTAATCATCCAACATGCTCCAATCATTCTTGTTTTCTTATTTCATGATATTTGTGTGCTCCAAACATTTTTTTTTCATGATAAATAATTACTTGGTATGAATTTCCTTAATCAAATTGGTTGCACATTCCATTGTGTGGTGGCTTTAAGCTTTAGTCATGCTTGGATTCTTGTTTAATGTGTCATGTAATCCCTTCTCCCACCTAACACTCAACATCATTAATCAAGTCGTAAATTAATGTTGTTATCAACACCATTCTTGTACCTACTCATCATTACTTGTTATGCCTGTGTGCATCTTCCTCTTGTTTGACATTCAACCTCTTTGCCAAGACTTCTATTACTATTTGGTACATTAGACATATTGGCTATAATCCTAATCTAGGAACAATTGTTGTTATCCCGCTCAATTACAAGCTTTTTTCTTTGGCAATATTCTTCTCCTAATTCCTTCCACCTACCTTTCAAGGGCTCTCACTTAATCGAAATCAACAAGAGTGGACTTTTATCTATTGTTTTTCCCATTGTTTTTTCCATTTCTTATCTAAGTAGTAAAACAAAAGGCAATCATTTACACGTGAATGACTCCTTTTGATTTTGATTTTATGAGTCACTTTTCAAAGTAGACCTCGATCTTCAATGCAAACTAGGAAGCCTTATCCAAATACGTGACTTAAAAAAATCCATATTTTTCAAAATATCAAGAAAAAAAATACAATAAACTTCAATGTAAGGTGTGTTTCTAAATCTATAACTTTCATCTTGATAGAGAGCTTCTTGAAGTTCACTAATCAATAATTTTTCCTATGAATTAATAAAGATGTAAACATCATCTTCCAAAGGCTATAGTCCTAATGATCTTAACCATTTGTAAACAACATATATTATCAAAAAGTATACAATGATTCGAGGACATTTTTTTATCCATCACCCCTTCAAAAACAATGGGCTTGGGCTTCGAAGGTATCATTGTTGCCATAACCATTTGATAGTGAACCAAACCAATTCAATATATGTATATACATGATACCTATATGAGGTTTAGTTCCTATCTAATATTGAAATTGCTTATTGATGTAAATAATGGGCTTCAAAGGTTCTGTTGCTAACATAATCATTTGAAAGTGAACCAAACCAATCCAATATGTAAATGCATAATACCTACCTCAAGTTTAGTTCCTATCTAATCCAAAAATTGCCTATTGATTAACACAATAGAACTTCTAAAGAGCAAGGTAAACTTTTATTTCCCCAATCTTTAAATCTACGATGCAACATAATTTAATTAGATGTTTCTACCATCAATAATCTTTATATATTCTTACTAATACATTGTGGCATAATACAAATAAATCTACATGTAGGAAAAAGGTAAAAGTTTTTTATTTATAGCTCAAAGCTAAATGAAATTATTTTCAAGTTATTCTCCATTTATAGAAAAAGTGGATATTTACTACATTTTGTAATCCAATAATTCAATCCCTCTCTTTCCCCTTTTGAATCTTACATTTGATCCATTTCTCACTTCCAAGTTATTCTCCATTTATTGAAAAAAGTATATCTACTTCTTGTAATCCAATAATTCAATCCTTATCTTTCCCTTTTTTATTTCCATTTCTGTATCTTAATTTTGATCCATTTCTCACTAGTCGAATCACAAAAATAAGAGATTAAAAAATAAAGAGAGCATGTGCAAAGGAACACAAAGTTGGGAGCCCTGTAAATGATAAGTGATATTAATATTATCATCAACTAACAATGTTCACTTCACACACACACAAAAAGCTCAACTAGATATTCCATAGAGTAAAGAATAGAGCTTCACACAGTTGCTTCAATTTTCACATTTATAGTACACTATTGAACTGCGACATATACAATTCCTTCTTGTACATATTTGTTGAAATTTCAAGTTATGTCCTATCATGTGTAGCACACAAAATGTTCAATTAGATAAGTCCATAGAATAGAGATAAGAACTTCACACAATCACATCAATTTTCACATTAATAGTACATTATTGAACTGCCTACAATGACATACAATTCATTCTTATCAATATTTTAGTGGATGCATTATTAGCCATCTTAAAAGGCTCATTAACCAAAATGACTAGAGTTGCTTTAAGAACTATGCCCAAGCTGAAGGACATCATTACGTAACACAAATTTTCAATTAGATGATTCCATAGAGTAAAGAATAAAGATTCACAAAATCACTTTAATTTTCACAGTAATAGTACACTATTGAATTGCTCATGATGACATACAATTCATTCATAGATATTTGTTGAGATTTTAATTTATGCCCTATCATGTTTAGCACACAAAATGTTCATTAGACGAGTCCATAGAATAAAGATAAGAACTTCAAACAATCACTTCAATTTTCACATTAACAGTACATTACTGAATTGCTTACAATGACATATACAATTCATTCTTATATATATTTTAGTAGAAAATATATAAAATGCATTAACCACCTTAAAAGACTCATTAACCAAAATGACTAGAATGGCTTTGAGAAACATGTCGAAGGTAAAGGACATATACACGAGCATAGATCCATCTTAAAAAGAGATCTACCAAGCAGCGGGAGGGATCAAATATCTTGTGGTGCAAAACCCTTTTTAGAGTGTAAATGTTGAGGAAGCATTTTAATTTATCTAATGTGTAGTTTTATATATATGTTGCATAAATGTTTTAAATCTAATTTGAGCCGACATGTTATTGTGTAATATTTTATTTTAAAAAAGGCACATGACAACTCTATGATGAGCACATAAGTGACACATCCCTCCCTATTGGGTTGTAGAATGCGCCTCTTTGACGCAATAACACAAATTTCCTTCAATTTAGGTGCCATGTTTGAGGATGTTTAACTATTCCATCAAAATCTCATAAGAATTTACATCAAAGAGGATGGACTATGTCAAGAATTGAAACCTAGTGGATAGAGTAATACTTAGTCAAACTCTACAACAGGAATAGAATCCTAGTGGATGGAGGAATACATTGTCTAGCTCTACAACGAGAATTGAGTCCTAGTGGGTGGAGTAATAGTATGTAAAGCTCGTCATTGAACCAAGGTCTCATTGCACATGATTAATACACAAGTGTGTTTTAAAGGCTAGTTTCGAATAATTTCATTTCATTTCTCACATCAAATTACAAGATTTTATTTCATCATTTTGCTCATCAAATTACAAATATTTATTTCATCAAACATGTCATGCTCATCTTCTTTTCCTGGTGTAAACATATATGTTCCACCCGACACAAAGCTCCTCATAAAAAATTAGTGTTCCATGAGGACGCGTCTCCCAGGGTTGGGGGCACGCCCCAAAGGCTGGGAGGCTCCATGGAAAACGTTTCAGCACCCCCCTTTCTACGAAACTTGGGGAAACGCAGGTGTAGGAGTTTCTCGTATTGGGGGGCTACCACACGCCCCTTCCTGAAAATGGGGAGCTCCTACAAGCCCCTACCCCCCTCGAATTTTTAAATTTTTTTAGTTAAAAACAAAAATGGTTCAATTTAAATTTTAGTCTTTTACACTAAATGGTCATTATAAATCGAAATAGAAACAAATAAACTCTTACATTACACTAAACTCTTTGGGAACATAAGGGTTTACATGTTGGTGTTCATATTTTTATTATTTTTCTATTTTCTTTTACAATTTTAAAGATCTCGACGCCTCCTGTCTCCCAAAATACCCAAAAATTTTGAGGTGTCTCTACACGTCCCCATTGTACGTTTCCCTACTTCGGCGTCCCAGAAACTTGGTGGAACACTGTAAAAAATAAACGAAGTGACAACAGTCTAAACATACTTTTCTGATCACTAACATATACAAACTATTGAAAATTAAAATGCATGCAAAGTAACTTCATGTTACTTCGAGTATTTTTGTTATATAAACATTCCTCCACGTAATCTTATTGGTTAGCTTTTGAAATAATACTCAGTAATGCCAGCCAGTTAATTTTAACCATTTCTCTCATCAGATCACACTTCATCGTCTTATCAAATGTGTCGTATATTTTGTTTTCTAGATATGAGACTCAGTTGGCATAGAAAAATAACTTGTAATATTGATAAACCTTAGCCATTGCAAAGCTCCTTACATGAGAATTAACAAAGGAAAACTGAATTCCTTCAAATTAAGTTCTCCAAGTGAGCAATCTAAAAGAGCCCAATTTACCGCTTACAGATACTAATTGTCCAATTAATTAATCACAACGAAGAACAGGATGACTGCTACAAAAGCATATGGTGAAACAATTAGAATGATTGAACCATCAATTCACTAAAAGTAATCACGTTGCAAGCTGAAGCAGATGAGTATTTCCAAATCCAACTTTATTCGTTGCTATTGAAATCTATCGCTTGCTTGCTAATATTTTAACAAGTGACAATCTTCCTTGAGTGCCTACTGCTTTCTGTACATTTGAATTTTTCCGCAAAGACCTGTCAGTAACCTGCAGATAATACAAAACAAGGGAAAAAAACGCACCGATTACAATTCGAATAACACACTCAAAGACAGTTCAACACTCTTTAAATTTACATTCAATGTCATGTCCAGCGTGCACCCAGCAAAAGAAGATCCCTCAACTTAATGAAACCATTATGCTAGCACGCTTATATATACCTTTGGAACCTCATCTTCAACTGTTGCATCATCATATCCTTTCAAAAGCACCGATGATGCTGGTAGTAATTTCCTGTTTGTATATGACAGAAAAAAAGTGAAAATGACTCTCATTGACTGAAGGAAAAAGCTTTCGAGATAGATGATCCAGCTAAAAAAGTAATATCAAGACCGTAATCTACCTTCGAGGTGTTTTAGCTGGTGAAGGGATATTTTCTTTGTTACACTCCAAGTAGCATAAGGCTTTTCCTTCGGACTCATTTTCAAGATCTGGTGACAATGTTTTTGAAGGAAAAGTAACCTGATATTGATCTCCAGAATCGTTCAGCGAGGTTTGTAGGTCTGATCGTCCATCTTGACTTAGACCCGACTGATTAAGATTCTGAAAGACACCTTCCAGTTGGAAACCCTGTCGAGCAAGGGAAGCTGCTTTCGTAATAGATCGAGCCTTCACTATTGCCCGGAAAATCTCCTGCCTTGATTTTGGATCAACGTCTTCAGCGAGAGACACCCAGTGCTTATCAATATTTATCTTGTTGCAAATTAATGAAAAGCAATACCTGCAAGGCAATCAACAATGAAAGAAGAAATATCAGCTGCTTCCAACCATACCATTTAACGACATTTTAATAAATACATCCAGCTATGAATTACACCATCCACTAATTATCAAATTGGCATGGATATATAAGTTAGCCATAGTCTAAATGTGATATGAATTTCAATTGGCCTTTTTCCAGCAGCTCAAAATAACTCGAATGGAAATTGGTATTTTTGGTGTAATATTTGGTAAGCATTTTTTTGAATCAATGGAATTGCATATTAACATTGTACAATCCTATTGCAATAAAGTTATTCAAAAATACTGAATCCATTTCTATATTTAAAACAGCAATTTCACCAAAACCCAAATTGCAATTTTGGCAATGGTAATGAAAATCAGAAAAGGTTAAAAACCATAAAATGTTTAGCCCTCCTTAAGCTGTCCTGCCAAAAGCTTCTAAAGCTTAATTTTGGCAATGGTAATGGAAAACCAGAAAAGGCTAAAAAACATAAAATGTTTAGCTCTTCTTAAGCTGTCCTGCCAAAAGCTTCTAAAGCTTCTAGTGGCGTTGTTTGTGTCATTAAAAATACACTTTTTTCAGAGACCTTTGTCGGAATCCAGCTAAACAATTCCGCCCCATTCCAAAGGAAGCACTACTGAGCATGCTCCAGATCGATTCCGAATGCAGAAAATCCCAGTGCAGTCACAATTTACAAGATCCGTCTTTTCTTAGTGGTGTACCAATCAGTAGGAAACATGCCTGAAATTTGGCTGGAAAAGGGTGCATTTTGATTCAACTTTAGCCTACCCGGCTTCAAATTTATTAGATCAAAGGTCAAACGAGACAGGCAGAGATCAACAAACGTTTGGCGCCAAAACTCCATACTAACGGAAGTCAACATAATCAGACAAGTAGTTGAAAGTAATGCTTGGCAGTTAGATGGCAGGAGGATCAACAGCGACTAGGGAGTAGACTATGGAACAACTAAAACTCCCCATTTCCGGCAGCCTTAGACCAGAATCTGGTAACAATTTATTTTGCAATCTCAATGACCTGTTGTTTAAATTACAATTCTGGCAATCTGGGTCGATTCAGAAGCCATGAATCGACCCAGATTGCAGTTTTGAAATGTCCAATCTGCAATTTCAGCTGCCGGGTTTGGGTAAAATCACACCAGAAAACGTAGCTGGAAACGAGCCATTTTAATTGGAGATTAGTCCATGCCCAACCGACAGTGGATAAAAAAAACAAATTACAAAAATAAAAAATAACAGTGTCAATGAGTTTAATGGCTGGATGAGACTTCGATGCAGAGAGCAGACGTGACAGCGGTTGTGAAAGAATTCCTGGTCAAACAAATTGATGGTACGCTACATGAGAATTCCATATGGCGGCTGAGGTACGATTAGCAGAAGATGGTTTAAGTAATTGACTGTCAAACCACAAAGGTGATAAAAGTAGAAGCGGTACAGTAAACGGTTGAAGGCATACTGACGCGAGGATGCCAAGCAATTAACAGAATTGGCGGTTTAACAACGTATGAATATGAATTGACTTTCATATGGCAATTATAACATTGATGGGTATGGCAAAGATCAGTCTATCTGCATCGGACATATTTGTACCGGAGGACCAGCGGTACATTCACGTGATTGATTAAATCAGTGTCAGAGGCAGAGTTAATCACCATAGAAAAGTTCTGCTCCAGGAGGCACACAGTGAGATAAGAGTAATTACAAGAAGGCCGAAGGTCAGCCTTTAAATTTAAATATTTTTCCTTCTGGTTGTTCGAGGGTGGTAGTGTTAAAATCATAGAAATAAATAAAAAATAATTTGTTTGATCCCTAAATTTTAAATGACAGGTGTACATAATTTTACTCCCGAACATGCAAGCAAAGTTTAATTGATAAATTATGATGAATGGAAGCAGCATTAATAAAACATTTTGTAATACAGGAAGTGGTAAGGGGAAAAGTAATAAGAGATCCCGATGACGGGGACCAATAGGAAGTGCATGATGCTAAAAACAACGAGGGGGTAAAGCTGATAATGTTGTAAAATGCTTCTGCAGCTACAGGATGGAGTGAATGCTGTCTTCTGGAGAAAGTTGACGGGATTCATTGAAACATCAGATAAAGGAATGAATCATTTCTTGAAAATCCTTACTTTCTTCCATGAATTTGGAGAAAGGGGATTTGATTTTAAATAATTTACTTAAGTAGGTGTTGAAACAATAAGAGGGGTGAATCAGTATTTGCACAATTTAAAATTTTTAATCAAAAACAAATTGCTGATCACCAATCACAGCATATTATCAATGTACATAAAAATAACAAGCTGCACAGTACACAATGTTTTTGACGTGGAAACCCCAGTCCTGGGGATAAAACCACGGAAGCCTTTTTAAAATAAATTTGATCAGCAACAAATTTAATACAACTTTACCAACTACAACTGGAAGGGGCTAGTATACACATTATTATTGTTGTGAGATAGGACAATATACAGTTGGTTGTGGTCTAGCAGTAAACCAGTGGGAGTTTTACCACAACCAGCCCCTGTTCGATACTCAATGCATTCCTCTATGGGCTCTTCCTGAGAATCCCTGAAGTGAGTAACAGTCCTTTAGCATGTAACTAGTACAATTGTTACCTAGGTGGTATACATCAGATAGTGTCGGAAACTATGATTGAAGTTGCTGTAAGAGGCAAAATTTACACTGCAGTGGATGAAAGACGATGCAAATCACCAAGCAGCATCAATAAAGGCCCAAGGGATTATTGCAAATCGCAAACTTACATTTTTTAGATATTAGTAGCAGTCATTGTCCTCAAAGATAGCTTGTCTAGAACCTTGGAAAGTGAAGATGGCCAATGGAGTAAAGAAGTGGATCACTGACCAGTTATTAATTCTCAGGTGGGCTTGGGTGGTGGATGGCAGAGCAGTGTACTCTCTCACATCCTTCCTTTGGGACAGTATGATGGCATAATTGGGATTGATGGGTTGTCCAAGAAAGAAGTTTGATCCTGCTCCGACCAAAAATGGCATGGCTTCTGTTTAATAGGAAGGTAGGGAGTCCCGAGACATAATGCAAGTAAAGTCTGTGGGATATAAACCAGTGTTCCACCAAGTTTCTGGGACGCGGGAGCAAGGGAGCAGCAATGGGAGCGGCAAAACGCACCTTGGGGACGTGTAGAGTCACCCCAAAATTTTGGGGTATTTTGGGGTACATGGGAACAGGGGGGTGTCGAAGTCCCTAACAGAGGGGGGTGGTCTCTAAAATTATTAAAAAATAGAAAAAAGAAATAAATATGAACCACAACATATAAACATATCAATTCCTCATCCCATCACCATTTGCATACTAGCATCCTTATGTTCCTAAAGAGTAAATGCTTGTTTTTTTAAATTGATTTTTGTTTTTAAGTGAAAAAATTTAAAAATTCGAGGTGGTTGGGGGGCCATGTGGGAGCCCTCCCCTCCCGCCCTTTTGAGGAGGGGCCATGTGGGAACCCCCAATCCAGGAACCTCCTAGACCTGCGTTTCCTCACGTTTCTCAGAAAGGGGGGCACTGGGAAACATTTCCCATGGAGGGGCGCATCCACGTGGAAAACTGATATAAACACAACAAAGATCATCCTAGCTAAAGCAAGCAAATTTGGCACAATATGAAGAACAAAATGCATATGCATTTGTTGTTTCTCAAGAGTGAGATAAACCTTTGGTTCATTGGTTTTTCGATTTTCAAGCATCTAAACATACCTAATTGGAGAATTTGGTATGTCAACTTTGTTTAACACAGATTAAAGAGCTTATTGCAAACAACTACCCCGAACTGCAACTTTGAGCCAAAACACATTTCACCTTATGTCACCACAACTACAAGAGAATTTTGCAGAGATTTAAGCTTCAAATTTTGATTACTATTGACAATCTCTTTTCTATCAAATTGCTTGTATCTATTGCTACATATGCACGGTAAAAAACATGATAGATTTCTTTTTCTTTAATATAGTATATGTTAGATTTTCATATGATTATAGCAGTATATCTTAATTGTATTTATCAATAGGATCACTAGAAGATAGACAAAGCACAAAACAATAACACGAGTATTTTATCTTGGGAAACTCAAATGGGAGAAAACCCAGCAACCTTTGTCTAGAGATGATAATTCTGAGAACAATGTTCAATGAATAAGAAAGAGAAAATATGGAAATGCTTTCCAACGATAGAAACCCTGAAAAACGATCTTCTTCTGTAGTATGTGCAAACTTCTCTCTCTCCCAAAAAACGGTGAACTTCACTGTGTTGTTGTGCTGATACTGTGTGAAATAATAAGCGGGGCCTCCTATATATACTATTTTCCCACTCAAAATTTAACTGGAGCCGACTTCACTTGGAGGAGCAATATAATTTTATATTTCATAATTTTTATTTTATTCTTTTATTGCTGGCTTTTCACCCCAAGGCTTACATTGTTCTTTCTAGGGTTTGTATGAATGATTACAACAAGTTCAACTCCCGAAGGAGGACAATAAGAATAGCTTCTGAAGTTGCAAAAGCTCCAACACTCCCTCTCAACAAGGAAGGTATTCTTCAATCTTCATCAACATCATGATCATATGAATTTCATCTATACATATATATTGTCTCTATCATCTCTACACGTACTGAAGGGTGTTTTTATGAATTTGTTCTATCCGGATGTCTGAGAGAAAATATTGTGCTACCTATCTGTCTCTAATACCGATGGAATACTTCCATACCTAGCTTAGAGATCCTGGATAAGCACACGTGCACAACCATCTACTACCTATTCGTCTCATCTGTCAATGGGGTACTCCCATACCTGGCTAAGAACCTAAACGAGTAGAGGTACCTGTGCAATCACACAGCCATCTGCTACCTATCCGACTCATCTGCCGATGGGATTACTCCTATACTTGGTTGAATACCTGGACAAGCAAAGGCACCTGTGTGAACCCGACCATCTGCTACCTGTCTGTCTCATCTATCAATGGGATTTCTCCCATGCCTGGCTGAAAACCTAGTCGAGCAGAAGTACCTAGGCAAAGTTATGGTAAATGTCTCTCAGTCATCTCTCCCTCTCAAGGAGGGATATGTTCTCTTCCACTCCAAGTCTTCTGCGAAAGTATTAAAATTTCACTCGGGAAAAGGCTTGGTGAGAACATCTGCAGTCTGGTCATCTGTCGGAATATAACGTAGCTCGACCGCACCTTTTTGCACCATATCATGTATGAAGTGATACCGAATCTCTATGTGCTTCGACTTGTCATTAAATACAGGATTCACTGACATTTGCACACAACACTGTTTATCACAGTGAATCACAATTGGCTCTGAAATCTGACCAAACAATCCTACACGAAGTTTACGAAGCCAAATTGCTTCTCGAGCTGCTGAACTAGAAGCCATATACTCGGCCTCTACAGTACTGAGAACTACTCAGTTCTGTTTCCTACTGCACAAGGAAATAACTGCAAAACCCATACTGAAACAACATCCTGAAGTACTCTTCCTATCAGTAGAGCATCTGACCCAACCTGAGTCTGTAAACCCTAGCAATTTCAAGTCACATTCTAAATCATATCGTAGACCATATCCCATAATGCCACGTAAGTATCTGAGCACATGTTTTGCAGCAATCCAGTGAATCTGCCTCGGTTCACACATGAACTGACTGAGAGCATTCACAACAAAACAAATGTCTAGTCTGGTGTTCGTCAGATACATCAAGGACCCAATCAACTAGCGATACATAGTGGGATCAATCAAATTTGAATCTAAAGCAAAATCCCTCAGCTTCTCCAAGTTTGCATCCATCGTAGTAGCTATGGACTTGCAGTCCAACTTTCTGAATCTCTTCAATATATCTATAGTGTATTTTCATTGTCCTAGGAAAATCTCTTTCTGCCTCTGCCATACTTCTAATCCCAAGAAGTAGCGAAACAATCTAAGATCCCTCATTTCAAACTCAGAGACGAGTTTTTTCTTATACCATAAGATAAGTTTCTCTTTTCCGGTAAGAAACAAGTCATCAACATATAGTACCAAAATCAGTGGCTCATAATTCACAACCTTGTAGTAAAGGTTGGGGTCTGCATCACTCTTGGTGAATCCCAGACTCACCAAGAATCCATCTATTCGTCCATACCAAGCACGAGGTGCTTTCTTGAGTCCATATAACCCCTTTTTCAGCTTGCCTACGTGGGACTCCTTTCCATGGACAACAAACCCTTCTGGTTGTGTCCAGCGAGGGAGAAAACCCAGCAACCTCAATACAAGTCCTGAGAAACCCAAATGGGAGAAAACCCAGCAACCTTTGTCTAGAGATGATAATTCTGAGAACAGTGTACAATGAATAAGAAAGAGAAAATATGGAAATGCTTTCCAACGATAGAAACACTGAAAAACAGTATTCTTCTGCAGTATGTGCAAACTTCTCTCTCTCCCAAAAAACTGCAAACTTCACTGTGCTGGTGTGCTGCTAGTTACTCGGCAGTATTAATTAATACTAAATGGTAAGAGTAATATTAAATTATTGAGGTAAAAGTGGCATTCTTCTTATCTCTCATTTTCTATCATTTTACTTAAAATTTCAACATGACCATTAATTGTTTCAAGATGTTTGAAAGTGGTTCCAATCTCATCGGACTTCATATGCAAAAAGTAGAATTGTAGATCCCATTCAGAATTCAACAAACTGAATAGTTTTAAAGGTTTCATGATTCCAAAGTTTACACCATATCCTATCATGTACGAGGGTATGGGATTGCCATTTAATTGAACATATCAACCCCTCTATATACCTTGATGTTGTCGGTGTTGATTGTTGAACTCCTTTGTTAGGACCTTAATAAAAATGTACTCTTCACTCAAGCAAAATCACTTAATAAGCATGGGAAGCTTTTTCTACCTTATTTTAACGATTGTATTAAGATGTTTCATCAAAATTGGGTGTTGAGTCATTGACTAATGTCTTTGGAGGATCAACATTGAGATTCAAGGTAGAAGCAAGGGCAAGAGCCTAAAGGACAGAGGCATAGGGTGCTAGTGATGAATAGGATTCCAATATAGGAAATGATTTGTCGACATATATGATTTATGATTTAAGTTTCACATTCATTTTTGAATGGGATCATCAAAAACTTCTCCCCGTTTCCGTATTTCATGAAATTTAGAATCTGCTACCAACTATTTTGTACCATAGTTGAACCTCCTGTTGAGCCGTCGGTTGATGAACATGGTCAATGTTCATATCCAGTGTAGTGGAGGATCAGAATGTTTTTCCTAGCCAATTTTGGGTAGTCACTTTTATTTTTATGCTGAAATGACCATGCCCCATGGGGTTTTTGTAATAAAGTGTGCTAGTCGGGGTTTTCAACGGCTCGGTCTCCTAAGACATAATTTTCAACTAAGGTATTCGAGGGAGTTTTTTCCCTTGTCGATTATGCTTTGCCTATAGCCGAGTATAATCGATGAGTTTTTCTCCCGCTTCCTCCAAATTTGGAATGCCTGATTTTGAAATTTGGGCCTTGGGGGTTATTAGTGTCCAACTGACAAGTATGAACCTACTAGACATTAGTTGTATGTTCTATGGTCATTTCCTAGGCCACGGGATACATTAAAACAATGTCCGGAAAAAAAAATCTCAGACGCGTGGTGATTTTTTATTTTTTATTTTTTGAGTAAAGAGAATTAATTAAAATTTTCAATTAATTAAGCCATTTGACCATGGTTTAATTGAAAATTTTCATTGTGTAATAATTTGTTAGATTTTTATCATTTAATCAATATGATCTAGGATTTTATCTGAAAGAATAACATGCACAACAATAATCACAAGAGCAAGAGACACAAAATTTTCCTCGGAGAAAATCTTGCAACTTCCTCAAAGATAGAATGAGCACCAATAGCAAAAGTAAAATCCAAAGATACAAAGATGATCTCCGACAGTTGTTCTCTCTCTCCCTTGTGTGAGCTACTCCTCTCTCACTCATGCGCTACTGTTGAGTGAGTGTGTGTTTCAAATAGAGAGTCTCAATATCTATTTATACTTGGTTTACACTTGACAATTACTCTACAGGGTCAACCTCACTAGGAGAGTCCAATAACCTTGATACAACTCAATTGTGGGGACTATTTCCCCGACTTACAATAGAGGGTTAACCTCAATGACTTTACATGACTTTATTATATTAATGACTCTCCCGACCGAAGGAACAAACATATTTGTCGAAGTATAATGAAATACAATAAGAAATATACAAGTGAATACATTCTGAAGTTACAAATACATCAACATAATCAAGTGGTCTGGGAGTTGTTTTGGCAAATAAACCCTTTTTTTCTAAGCCAAAACATGCATTTAACCCCTAGACACTTATCCTAAGTTTTGGTCAATTGTTTTTCGTTGAATTAAATATTTCCTCAAAATTAGTAAATGATGAATATTTAATTAAAATAATCATTATTTTATTAAATGGAGAAAATCAAAATATCTCCAAAAAAGACCAAACTGAATAAAGTAAAGGGCTAATTAGCTTGGGAAAAAGCATTTGGGATGATTCAAATCAAGTTGGGACTGATTTGAATTAGTATCGGAGTGCTACAGTCAATTTCACCTTAGGATTTGCGCCTCTCTCCATGCATGGATGTTTTTCCTCTTTGGCACGTTTTTATTGGTTGGTTGATAATTCCAATGAGACAGGGTGGGTGCCTTGCCAAGGTGGAGGCCACCTCACCTCAATCACACCTTCCGACACCCAGTTGAACTCCAGATCAATGCAGTTAACACCTCGGTCAATGAGGGTTGCGCCCCCTAATCTCTCCTTGATCCATGCGCTAGGTTTTTAAACCCTATCTTTCTTCTTTTTAAATAAATAAGGGTCTCTTGCTCCCATTTGCATATGGCGAATGTGCAAGAGAACTTTGTCAATTTTGTAACAGATATTTGATTATTAAAATAAAGTGACTTTGGAGGTCTATGTGTCGGCTCTTTGTGTTTGGTTTTCATCTTGTGAGGTGATCCCGTTCTTACCCTATTGTCTTTCGTTTGCAAAATATTTTATCAATGCTAGCTCAGGAGGGCTAAAAATCTAGCACAGTAGGATAGCCATTTAGAGTCTTAACTTGGTTATCTATGCAAACATGAATGTGAGGTGATCTCGTTCTTACCCTATTGTCTTTCGTTTGCAAAATATTTTATCAATGCTAGCTCAGGAGGGCTAAAAATTTCTTGAATGTCTAAAGCAAACATGAAGTAGTTAGTTATACCATTGTTTTTCAGATTTTTTGTAATTTAGCATTCTGGTATTTGATCATGTGTGTTGTGGATTGAGAATTGTGTTTCAGGTATCACCAAAAGTGGAGGAGTTGAATCCCAACCACTTCTTCATGAAGCAAGCGCCTTTTAAATCTAACACTTTCACCATTCAAAGTTTTCAGAGCGCTTGATTCCAACTTCAAAAAACACGGCTAAAAGGGGTTCTTCCTCATCCTTCGTAATCAAAATTTAAAATATTTTCCTCGGGTACAAGTTCCACCCATCCTCCTTCTTCTTGCTCTTCTAGATCTACCCCTTCCTTCCTCTTTATACCTTGATTCTTTTGCCTCACTTTTTCACTTTTCTTCTTGCTCTTCTAGATCTACCTCTTCCTTCCTCTTTATACCTTGATTCTTTTGCCTCACTTTTCCAATTTTCTTGCCTCTCTTTCTCCTTCATTGTTTTCCCTTGTTTTTAGTCTTTTCTTCTCCCACTTTTTGCCCATTTTCTTCACTTGTTTTTTACTCTCTTTCTCTCTATATTTGCAGCCACTTTTATCCTAGTTGGCTGCCCTGTTTTTCCCATTTTTTGCAGCCATATTTTTCTTTGTTTGGTTGTCCCATTTTCCTATTTTTTACAGCCAACTTTTCTCTTTGTTCGCT
This sequence comes from Pseudotsuga menziesii, assembly GCA_001517045.1. NCBI lineage: Eukaryota > Viridiplantae > Streptophyta > Pinopsida > Pinales > Pinaceae > Pseudotsuga > Pseudotsuga menziesii. The sequence goes on from LPNX010096221.1 coordinate 471,594, forward strand.
GCCCTCTTTCTCCTCCATTTTCAGCCTTTTTGGGCACTTTTTGAGCCTTTTTTGCAGCCACCTTTCATCCTTTTGTTGGCTGCCCATTACTTACTTTTTGCAACCATCTGATTCCTTCATTGGCTGTCTCGTTTCTTCATTATTTTCAGTCTTCTTTCACTCTTTTTTGCATGTACTTTTTTCCTAGTTTTGATTCAAAAAATGACTAAAAAAATTGCAATTTAATACTTAGATTAATTTCAATCTTTTTGCATCTAGATTAGTTTTGTTTGTTTACAATAACGGGTGCATGAGTGTTTGATTTTCTTGTGTAGGTACCAGAGACAAAGTGAACCGAAAGAGCAAGTCCAAAGGCTTGAAGATTGAAGAGAAGTGCAAAACAAGAAGACAAATACAAGCATAAAATTGCATCTTTGTAAAAACCATTAAGGCTTATTCATCTTAGTAGTTTGCAATCTTTTTTTTTCAAGGGTTAAAATCCCTTTCATTGTAATCATTAATAAAAGGGGCTAGTGGGGTTAAGCCTCCCACATTTTTCCTACTTCCCCTATTTGGAGGAAGTGTGTCTTCTGTTTTTCTTTGCTTAGATGAGAGTGCTTTTTAGACTTGGTTTATTTCCACTAATTGCCAGTTTTGATTTTCATCACTTGCATGCTATTTGCTTCATGTGTATCTTTCCTTTGTTAATTAATATTTTGTAAAAATAACCTAAAGACTCTTGAACCTGTCATAAGACAAGTCAAGAGCACTCTCTATCAGAGAGCATTTCTGCATTGCATTATCATAAGTAGATTAGATAAGACTCTTGAATCTCACCATAAGGTGGATCAAGAGCACTCTCTGTCGGAGAGTTGTGTTTGTTAATAAAATTTTCAATTCACACATCCCCTTAAAATTGGAACTTACTATTCTGCAGTGTGTATGCTCTATCCGTTCGAGATACCCAGAAGCACTGTAACTTGTTAATTCGCACACTTAACTCCAAGAACAATCATAATAAAATTTATCACCCCATAACCAACAAACCAACGTTGAACGCGATAGTATTTCTAAGTGGGAAAATCTTTACTGTGGGCGCTGGGTAGCTCTCCTTGTTTGCAATGGTTGGAAAGTTATCGAACGCCTCACTGCAAATTGAATAGTACAACATGTCTTCGAACGAGGCCACTTAGAATATTCTTCCGGTTAGATGTCTAGTACCTTGCGTACCGGTTGAAAATTCCCTTAGCCTTAATAAACAAAATCATCCTAAAAAGTACACAATAAAATTAACCAAGAGCATTTGCAAAACGATCTCACAAACATCAAAGACTTGTATTTCAACATCCCCAACACTTTGACTCCATTTAAGGCACTGGTCTTTTAATTCTTGCACTATCTTGCTTGGACCATTTGTCTGTTTGTTTTTAAGTTATTCATGTGTGGAGGCTTTAATTTTCGTCTTTTTATTCAATTTAAATCGTGTTTTGCAAATAGCAAAATGGATTGTCTAAATTGATTATTGTGTATATCCAAAACTCCTAAACAACACTAATTCACACCATTCATCTAAGAACACCTTTAACAACAAGAACCTTAGATAACTCTTTTTTAGGGACTACCCCCCTTGGCTTCGTTAGGAGTTAACCTAAACGTTAGAGCTGGGATCAGGTGACAGCACCTTGCTCTCTGCTTGCTCCTAAGGCCACACCTTTCCCACTTGGGAAACAACAGTCCAAAATATTTCTGTTGACGGTGTGCATTCGGCAGACAACAGAATCTAACCCTAACCTTGTGCTTTTAGTCGTTCAACCGGTACAACTACTAATACTGTAGTTGTAGATAAGCTTGAGCCAAATGATGATGCCATTGCTAGTCCTGATTCTAGTTCTACTTCTAGTTCTAGCAATACTGATGATTTTGAAGATTGATCATGTTGATCAATGACATGTATCATGTATGATGTAGTGGCATCATAGCATGTTGTTTTTTGGACTCTACATGCCATTTAGGTCTCATTGATTATGTATTTTGTTCTAGATATGTATTGCATCATTGCATAGTACACTTTGTGCCATTTTGATATATTCACATTTCACCCTTATAAGGTATATACATGAGCAGACTTTGGAAATTGTCTCTAATGTTTTGGAATCATGGATTATAATCTTTAAAATATTGTTTTTCTTTAGAATTTTGTGTATTTTTAGTAAAGCAAGACATTAAATTCAAATCAGCGAAGTCATTACCGATTCTGAGTCCAACTCCAAGTTGACTCTCGACTGATTCCAAGTTTTAAAGCATTGCCTTGGCATCCATATAACGATAAGAAGCGATATATTTTGGCAGATAGTAACCCCTAGCAATGGTCATAATAAGGTTGATGGTTTGGACCATAGTTAACATATACAAATCCAATTTTTGGTTGAAATTCGATAAGATACAAAAAGAATCTATTACAAAATTTAATTCCAAAAAATTTGGGAGTATATGCCGCATTACTACAATAAAAAAGAATACATAGGGTATTGCATAGTCCTTGATGTAATCTGTTGTAGTTTGCATTTGTATTTGCAATTTCTAAGGAGAACAGTGAATTTTTAGTTGGAATGACGTCTTTATACACACTAAGGTTTCTGTAAGAATCAAATCTGAATCAAGGGGAATTTCATCCAAATCAAATTCCCTGCTGAATTCAGTAAAAATAGCCCTGATTCAACCAAATTCTGCTAATATGGTTTGGACTTGAAACACTCTTTGTATTTTCAGTATATTTTAACCCTGAGTTGCAAGAAACCCATAATAATTATATCACTAACACTAACTTTTCTATCTTAAATTCTTTAGAGTGGAACAAATTTTGTATTGCTCATCTCATATTTTGGCATATATAGCCTTATCCATAAAGCTAATTTTTTACCATACATAAGGTAATGTTATATGGTACTTTAATATCTAAATGATTTTCACATTAATTTGTTGACTATTTTTCTCATTTCAAATCTTGTTAATAATTTGATCAAAAATAATATCTTTTTTTTTTTCTCCTCTTTCCCTAAGATTTTGAAGAATCATGTTTCCACATTGCCCCATTTTTAAAAACCATACTGATTGAATTAGAATTCTAAGCAAATCAATCGTATCATGACATCTAATACTAGTAAGCTTAAGATGTTTCTTTACCTTAAACATAAACATCGTTGTTGGGAATAGCCCTTTTTGAACAACTGATGATCAAGAATACCACCATGTCTTTCAAGTAAAATTGAAATCTTTCGCTTGCATTCAATATCTCCTTTCCATAAGCCATTTTCAATGTCAAATGGAGAAAGATCCAAAACCTCCTGCATTCATTGAAAGATTGGGCAAAGGTTCAGCGAATGTCAAATTGAAGTAGAAAACATTAAATGGCAAAGAAAGAAAGAAAAAATCCATGTCAAAAGTTAGATGGTTTTTTAAGACATCCATTACAAAGAATTCTCAGGAGAAACACACACAAAACCCAAAAGAAAAAAATTGCATATATATTGAAATCCCCTTCTATTGATTTATATAGAGATTTAACTTAACTCTGGATCTATCATGCCCCTAGAGGGATCAAATTCCTTGAGGTGCAAGCCTTTCCTCAAATCTTCGCACTTTAAAAGGGTTTGCACCTCAAGGGATTTGATCCCTCTTGGCACATGATAGATCCGGAGTTAAGTTGGATCTATGATGGTATTCTGCAGATCACAAATACTCTTCAGCAGCAGATATCTTATAACCTTTGGCAGATCTTCAACATATCTCAAATAGCTAAGCAATAAATATTTACCATTCACAATTATTTTTATTAAATCTATCTATCTATGTGTGTAGTTTTAAATTTTAATTAAAGCCGATATTATATTTTTTTAAGTTAATATTTTTATTTTTATTTTTTTAGATTGGCACAGGCCAACTTTAAGTTGAGCATGGGAGGAATTACACATCTCCCCCATATTGAGCTGTAGAAAGCACCTTTCAATGCAACAAGAATCTATATCATCAGTATCCTAAGACAATTGAAATATCACCTTGCCTATGACAATGTGAACTAACAAAAACACCCTTGACAAGAATTAAATGTGGTAAAGCATGTATATATACCTCTAAGCATTGACCGATAGGACCCACATCATCGTCGGAAGTGGTATATGATTCTGATATTCCCTGCATACAAGAACAAATTAAAATATGCCCTTTCTCTTCCCACATAAGAAAAAGATTTCAAAAGATACACTTTCAAACTCACAAAACATGAACAATAAATGCATGTTGCAAATTACAAGCTTAAAAGTTCATATCCGTTCTTTTTGAGTATGTAGAGTAAGATTTAAAGAAGTTCAAAAATTAAAACATTGTAAATAAAAAAGTTTGTTCTACATTACTCCAAACAGAATCCATTCCTTTTGAGTATGTGAAGATTTACAGAAATTAAAAAAACTACAACAATGTAAAGAAAATGTTCTCCATTATTCCAAAAAGAAAGCGTTTTTTAGAAGGGACATATTATACCCAATACACATTATGTAGTCCTGAGGATTCTATTTAGCTGGACTTTAAGCACGGATGAATTACCAAGAATTAATAAATATTGAATCATAGAAGGCAGTTTTAGCAAGGTTATAACTGTTCTCTTGTATCAAAATTCAGCCAAACACAAAAAGTGTGATTAGGACACTTCCAGTAGGGCTAGAAAGCTATTCAGGTGCTTCTAGTACAGTCTACTTACCCAGAAAAACAATTGCACTTAAATATTTTTCACTAGGTTTTCTACAAGAGCTAACTCTATGCTAAATTTTTTTGTGGATAAGGTACATCCCTAGGACAGACTTGTAAGTTAGACATTTGTTATGAGTATAATATGCTATTTTTCATAATTTTTTTGAGATTATTCTGCAATTGCGCACTTGAATATTTATATTTTTAACCTCCTAATTTGTTTGCATCATTCAGTAACTAAAACTATTATAAGGGTTCAAAGTGAGCTTTATCTTCAACATTATTTATGTTGGTCTGATAATCTTCATCCTCAACATTGTATTTATCCTTATTATTTATCTACGGCACCCTCCTACATTATAAATATGTAATCTTGTGTAATGCCAATATAGAATTTATAGTGTATGTACAATCAAGAATACTTGATTTCCTTCTCTCTCTTCTATCTAGCTTGCCGTTCATTCATTCTCCATTCAATATCAAGGCCCCATTTTCAGCTTTTATCATGTTTTTATTTTAAAGGCCATTCCTACAACCAAGTCTTCCATTGTCCCAGTTTTCCTCAAGGTCCACCTCAGCATCCATGTTTACATTACCTACTTTTCAAGTAAGATTTTATTTTCTCTACATGCATATTTCTTAAATTTTTACAAGGTAATTCAAAAATATATTTTTAGCCCTTGAGGTGTAGACCAGTTGGCGATAGAGTGCACAGTTAAGGCACTCCTTGTGATGTCATGGGTTCAAACCTTGAATAGCCTATGCACCTGTGTAGGGGCAGTGTGGGTGCACATAGGGGTACAGTGGTAGCGAATGGGAATCGACCCAGTGTCATGCAAGTATGATCCTTGCCCCAGCTACCAATTCCCCTGGCCAAAAAAAAACTTCAAAGATTTACTTTTAGAAAATAAACAATAGAGAAAGTTCTAGAGCTTGTGCATCAACCCTACTCTACAATCCAAATACTTAATAACAATTTGAAAATAGGGAAGACCACCTTTTCCTAAAACGATAGCTCCCATTGACATTTTTATAGCAGGTTATGATACAAAATATTAATTCTAACAATTTGGCTCCTATTCTAGTTTTTTACAAAGTTTTTATCCCGCATGTCTGATATCTGGTTTCATACAAAGCATACCTTATGTACTTGGGGATTATACCCACTTTAAAGTTGTTGATATACAACACTAAGAATGATTGCATATGTTTCTAAGATGGATGAAATTGTACACACAAGAATGACCCACCTACTCCTGTTCATTTCCTATCACATTTCACCCATGGAATACCTCAACATCCTTTTTAACTTCATATCAATGCCCCAACATCGTTGAGAATTTTCATGCCTCTACTTCAAGTTTTGATTCCTTTGGTTACAATCAACAATAGAAATAAAATGTCAAACTTTCTGGAGCATCCACACTGGCTCTAGAAAACCCATGTTACCTTTATTAGAGTCTAATGTAGGCATCTAAAAACTTCATCAAAACAAAAGTTTGAAGATTGCTTAATCTTTAAATGTCCTATTTACTACAAGATCAGGGATAATGAATTAGCATGTTCAAGGTGTTGAAAATCTGAGCTTAACTCAGCCCAAACACTTAGTAGAACTCTGATATCAGTCTTCAACATTCATAAAACTAAACACATATCACATGCATGTAAATTTCATGTCTCTGTAAGCTGATATACTATAACTAAGTAAACTTTGCAGCGGAAAATTAACTCAAAATCAGCAGACTGTAAAACATATTTAAGACACAGTATTTTGGTCAAATTTGACCCTGGAAAAACCCCACACCTTGGGGAAAACCAGTGAGAGAGAAGATATTTTATTATGAAGGGAAAACTCAGAAATTTCTCTTTCAACTACAGAAATTTCTCATGCACAATTTACAATGTACGAATCTCAGCTTGAAAACCAACAGTACTTATCTCATTCTCAGACCACAACCATGAATCTTGTGCTCACACATGCTGCAAACATTCCCAGTAATAAATATCAGCATTTATTACTGTTCATAGCCTTGGAAAATGCGCCCAATACCAGCCTCAAACTCTGTGCAAACTTCAGTAATAAATTTCAGCATTTATGACTGTACTTTTCCTTGAGAAACATGCCCAGTTCTGCCTCGAACTCTACCATTTCCAGCAATAAATATCAGCATTTATTGCTGTACCTTTCCTTGGAAAACATGCTCAAAGTATGCCTTGGTAACAACGCCCTCAAGTGTTTATCTCGACAGTATGGCCCAGCATTAATGGTTGCTTGCTGCCTTGGTTTTCGTGCCCTAGACTCCTCTAGAAATCGTGCCCTTCATCAAAGTCTGAAGCTTGTCTCAGTCTTCATCTTCCACTTCTCCCTCTTCTCTCCAAGTTGCTCCTTGGAATTCGAGCCCTCTCAAGCTCCTCCTGGGAATCGTGCCTCTCACCAAAAACTCTCTTCTTGGATAAAAAAAGCCCAAAAGAAGTCTCATGCACTTTTATTTACCCTATTAGGGTTATTCTCATGACTTTTCGCCTTCAATGGACGAGATTAGATCTTGGCCAAGAGATCTATGGCTGGGATCTAATCTCTCACTCACTTATATCTCCTAAGTGAACTTTACAACAAATTTTTCCTTTTTGAAAAGTCATATTACCCTAAATATTTAAAAGTACACTTTATGACTTAAAGTCACTTTAAAAACATAATAAAGTGCAACTCACTTTTAAATCATAAAGTCACATCAAAAAGGTACTTTAATAAAAACACAGTACTAAAGTCACTTTAAGAATATAAATGAGACTCCAAGTTAATGACCCCTGCACCTAGGCACCTGATGCAGGAGTGCCACCGAGCTATCAAATTCTAACACAAGGACTCACATGGTTCCTCGAACATTGCACACTATGAAGACATAAATATGTCTATCTTTGTTTCTTTCTTATATGTTCCTTGAAAGTATAGTTATGCTTAAAGCCAAATATTCTCGATGTCAGCTTTTAGGGTTACTCCAAAACTGCTTTCACCTTGCTAAGAGAGCACCATGTCTCCTAGCCCCTTGGTAATGCTTCATGGACATATGGATGGCCCAATTTGGCTTTATGCTTGACCTAGGTCAAAGTACACACATGGTGCCCATACCTTGGAAGTTGTTATTAACCTCATTAGTAAATTGACTAACACATTGAGTGCACATAATGTGGGAGCCAATTGCTCGATTAGTTTAGATACATACCTAGGAAAAGCATTGGGCACTTGGAGGAGGGAACTTAACTCTTAGACCTTGGGACCATGTGATATATACCTTGGAGGTTGGACATTTGACTTGAGGATGCTTCGGTTGAGGAGTACACTTCATGGACGTTGGTGATAGACATGAACACATAAATTGACTAGAAGGCATTGGATATTTGTGACCACCTTGGCACACATGTTGAGGAGCATTGGCCACAAGAGGACATGTGGCACATACATATTAAGGAGTGTTGGCCATAGCAGGACATGTCACATAGAGTTAGAGGAACAATAATAGAGACAAACTAGCAGAACAATATCTCAATTGTGATCGTTTTTGCCCCCTTTTCTACTGCACTTATGATCCTTTCAAAACACACCTTGGCATTCAATGATTATTGTCTTGACAACATGACTTCTTACTTACAATATTGCATGTCAACTTCTTGATAGCATTTATGAGAATCTAGTCTTTCTTTGAAGCCCTTTTTATTCTCATGATCATCATTCAATGCAAGAGAAAAATATACTTAAACTTTTTAAGAAAAAACAAATAAGATCTCTAATCTTCATGACTAGTCCTAAGCTCACTCACACTGACCAACGATGCATCCAGAATTATGTAACGTTTCTCGGTAGTTGGCTTTATAAGGCGTGGCTCTCTTCACAAAGACACAAACCCTTCGACAATAAAAGAACCTGTTGCCAACTTTTTTGTACCATTGTTGGGTTACCTGAGGAGCCGTCGGTTGACAAACATGACCAATGTTTGATTCCAGTGTATCAGATGATCCGTCTTTGTGTCTAGCCAATTTTGGCTAGTTAGTTTTTATTTGAATAATTTTGACCATGGCCCCGCGAGGTTTGTAATAAAATGTGCTAGTAGGGTGTTTTGAGTGGTTCAGTTTACTAAGACGTAGAATTTCAACTAAGGTATTCCAGGCAGTTCTTTGCCCTTGACAATTATGCTTTGCCTATAGCCGAGTATAATTGCCGAAGTTTTCTCTCGCTTCCTCCAAAGCTGCAATGCCCGATTTTCAATTCTGGGCCTTGGAGGTTTATTAGAGCCCAACTAAGTGTATATAAACCTACTAGAAATTATTAGAATAGAGCATGGTCATGTCCTAAGTCACTAGGACCCTCAAAAAAAATTCCGAAATTTTTTTATCAAACGCGTCAAAAATTATTTTTTAATTTTTTTAATTTTTTCATAAGTTTTTAATTAAATTTTTCCATAATTTAAATGGAAAAATTCAATTTGTAATAAGTTAGTCATCCGAACCCCGAATTCAGTGATTGAAGGCTCTAACCTTAAGCCAAAAATCATTCTTGATCGGCCAGCCAGTCAGATCCAACTTTTAGATCATCATTCGGCCACATAACGCATATTTTCTCAAAAAAGTCATTTTTGGGGAAAAAATTGATTATTTAATAAAAAATGATTATTTTGGAGAAAATCCAAAACTCTCCAAATTAATCCAAATTCAATGAAATGAAATGCAGAATGACATGTCAATGGGCATTTATGATGATTGGAGTTAACAGAAGTCAGCATTCAGTGAGCATTAAAGATATATTCAGTTAACGGTCTTGTCATCTCCAGCTAAACTCCCAAATTGGATGAGATGGAGAGCATTCATTGGCTTGATGTTTTGATCGAGGCAGGAACTGGTGATTACACTTATGATCTATTGGCAATGGCTCCTCCATACCTAGATGACGCCTTCACCTACTAGCTTACGCCCTCTCCTCATGCTCACGCCCCTCTCTCCTCACAGGGGCGCCTTCACACGTGTGGAGTCATCTGTGTCTTGGTTTCAGTGCTTAGGGTTGGAGTGGGGCCGCCTTGCCTAGGTGGAGGCCTCCCCTCACTCTTAACTCTCTTGCTTCAATTTTGTGCTCTCAATGGTGTGCCAAGCCGATTAGGTCTAGATTTCTGGTTTTAGGGTTTTGGGTCTTCTCTCATTGTATAAATAGAGGCTTCTTTAGCTCTATTGGGATGGATTTTTGTGTAGAGAAACTCTGTCCAAACTTTGTAAATCTTTGTTGCTTTATGCAACCATTGGAATAAATTTAAGGCTTTGGAGGCTCATATGGTTTGTTAATTGTGGATGAATGCTCTTGACGGATGAGGTGATTGTGTTCTAATTCTCCTCTTTCATGCTTATTTTGGTTAAAGATTTATGCTTTAGAAGGCTTCTGTAAACACGTAAAAACAATCATTTGTGGTTTACAATTTAGTTGTTTATGGCTTTACTCTTAGAAATTGAAAGTAGCATTGTTTATTCAGTCACATTTCATGCTCTTTTACATTTCAATTTGTAAAACATACATGATCTAATCCATCTTTTGGCAAGTATTCGAGTTGAATTTTTGCAGATCAGTCCATCCAACCAAGTAGGAGTTCGAGCTCAGCTGCATTCTCTTCTCTTCGAGTCAAGTGCAACTTCCAGCAATTTCAAGCTTTAAGGAATCCAAGCATCATCAAGAAGATCCACAGGTTTGAATATTTTCTCATGCTTTCATTCATCTTTCAAGGTAAAAAATTTCTAAATTTTTGGGTTAAGGCAAGGTTTGGGCTAAAGTGATCAATCATTCACCAAACCGTATGCCCCTGTTGGCTGTCCCTTCTTCATTTTGCAGCCCTCTTTCACTTTTTATTGCAGCCCTCTCTTCTCTTCTTTCGCTGCCCTCTTTTGCCATTTTTCCTCACTTTTTGCAGCCATCTTTTTGCCTAAATTTGCAGCCCTATTCACCCATTTTTGCAGCCACTTTTTGGGCCCTAGTTTCAGCCTTCTTTTGACCTTACTTTGCCCTCTTTTCACCCCTTTTTCCCTCTCTTTTTCATAGCTTTTTATTCTTCTCTTCTTCCTCCGGTTTTGGTAAAAGTTAGGTTTATTTTTTATTAAGTTTATAGATCTAGTTTCATTGGTTTTTTTTTACTAACATTATAACAAGTTAGTGTTCAAAGCTCTTATTTTCAGGCAGGTGAAAGAGATCCCAAGGGCCTCAAGAAAGCAAGGAGCAAGCAGAGAGCAAAAAGGCCAAAACATCTCCCTCCTCTTTATTCCCTTTCTCACCTTTGCTCATTCAAGAAGAAGCTGAACACAGCAAAAGATTGTAAAAAATTAATAAAGAGCGAGTGGGATTACGGCTCCCACACCCCTCTTCCCCCATTTGGGGGAAGCTTGTATCGTCCCATTGTCATGCATGTTCTTTCTTGCTTAATAAACTGCTAAAGGTAGAATAGGATAGAATAATTGCATAATCATTGGAAAGGTAGTTTATGTTTTGATTAAGTTTATCATTCATAAAAAATGAAGTGAAAATGTTGATTTGATTGTTTACTTAGATATTGCATAATTTCTTTACTGTTTACTTACCCCCTTGCTTTCCCGATTAGGGCCCTAAAAAGCCTGAAAGAGACTCTTGAGTAGTTAGATCTTTATGTTTCTATTTCTTCTAAGTTTAACGAATTAACTAAGTCTCTTGAACTTGCAGTAACACAAGTCAAGAGCACTCTCTATCGGAGAGCATACTAAGAACTGCATACCCCTGCATTAGGCATCTTAGATTAGCTAAGTCTCTTGAACCACTGTCATAAGACGGGGTCAAGAGTGCTCTCTGTCTGAGAGTCTTAATCAATTAATTTAATAAAATTTGCAACGCACACCCCCTAATTAATTAACTTCATTTTCTCCTTGCCGGAGTATGCTTTGACCAATCTCAAAATCAAAGTACCCAAAAACGGCATTGGATTCCTAATCTTGCAAAAAAAACTTAATAAAATTTAAACCCTATAAACAATGCACCGACGTTATAGGAAATTTTCTAAAGTGCATCCTAGTATAGACGTCGGAACCCCCACTGTCTAAGCTTCTCAGCTAGCTGGTCAATCTCTGCGATACCAGCTTGAGATACTGGGTGGGCCCGTCATGTCTTCAACGGATTGAACTTGGAATATTCTCCCAGCTTTTTGACAAACCTTCATTGACACCCTAATCAAGAGCACTTAAAATTCTTAAAATCTACCAAGAAGCACTCGCACAATCTAATATTCACTAGTTTGATTTCAAAACTTGTTATTAAATTCTTTGTGCATTTCAGTATTTTGACTCCATAAGGCACTAGTCTTGTAATCTGCATAATTATTATATTTGGATCAATCGTCTGTGGCCTATTTTAATTTCTATCTGTCAATGCATAATTAATGAAGTCTGGAATCATTACTTATCTTTTAATCTCTTGCTAGCAACATGAATTGCTGTGATTTATGTGTGATATTCATAATAAATAAACACCTTTAATCACAATAACTCCTAAACAACACTCATCCGCATCCGTAACCAATTAAAACACTTTAACCACATTGAGCCATAGAAAACTCTTTGTTAGGGACTACCCCCCTTGGCTTTGTTAGGAGTTAGCCTAAACGAAGGAGCTAGGAGTAGGTGACAGTACCTAGCTCTGTGCTTGCCCCCAAGGTCACACCTCTCCCACTTTCCTAAGTGAGGAGACAGCTTTCGAAAGAGTTTTGTTGCTAGTGTGCAATCGGCAGACAACAGAACCAACTACTACGAGCTGGTGAGTGTGTTGTTACTCTTTCATTCTCCTGGGATCGTTGCTTAATATTTCAAGTAGATAACAGAAATGTTTCAGCGAACAAAATGCATGAGTTGGAAATGGTTGCCATATGTCATGCTTGGCAGGACAAGGATCAGTGTGGGGGTCTCCATTCCAAAAAAAAAATTTATGGCTCTGGGTTCTAAACGTCGAAATCCTTATCGGCTTCTTGACCTTCAACAACACTTCAGAATGACTTCTTTCTCCAAACTTTCATATGTGTTGGATGTCAAACTCTGCCTGCTTGTATTCCCTATCAGCTCCTCTGCTTCTGGCTTACAGAACAGTCTATGACAACTTGTGATTGCAGTTGGGTTTTACTTAGTGTAATTTTGAGTGCTAGTCTTCTTAACTTTCCTTGTAGAATCACCCAACCTAAAGCAATGGTTGAATCCTCCCAGTGTTGTAAAAACATTCATCATTATCATGGCATTACTTTCCTCTTTGTAACTGCCACGGGTTTGCAGGAGCACAAGCCTCCAACTACAACACCTCCTCATGACACCATTTGAACTATCAGTGTATCCATTTTTAGAATCAGAACTTCTACATATTTTTATTACCTTCAGAGTAACTTAAACCTTCTTCATCCTCCTCTCGTGAAACTGGGTTTGATTGCTTCTTCATCCTTTGATTGCTCGTAAAACTGGGTTTGTATTACCATTTCTTTAACTATGTTTCTCAAAACTACTTTTCACTTGCTCATTTGCTTCAACAAGATTTCATGATCCGAACTTGTAAGAGAACCCCAACAACTGTTTTCCAAGGTATCACTTTATTGAAAAAAGTGGAAGCATTTCACATGTGGACGACCATGTGTAAGTGGGGTGGTAACATCTGGCTCCATATGGGGACGTGTGCTACTTTTGAGAGTACATCGTACTTTTTGGCCAACTGTTCAATGTCATCAATTGTTCCTTCATGCCAATAGAGGAGAAACTTCTCAAAAAACCTTGCCACTGAGTCTATAGCTTCATCAAAAAGGTCACTGAACTAACTTTGTGCATCTCTCCCCAAGGTTAAAGAAAATACAATCATGAGATCATCTTCATGGTAAACCTTGAAATCTGCCATCAACTTGCAAAAAGAAACAATATGACAAACAGTCGAGTCCTCGTCATTTCCGAAGTGGTCTGGAACAACTTTATGTACTCTATTATAGCAACCATTAGGAAATCAATGGATACCTAAGAAATCTAGCGGGGTGAAAGCTTCGTGCAAAAGAGCATGAAGTTTCTCCTTTTTCTCATCCATATTCTTAAATCTCGAAGTACTGAATCTGCAATATGCATTTAGTCATACCCAAGGCTACAAAAACCAATACCATAGTCGAACCGGCCGACCCTGAAAACCAGAACCAAACCAAAACTAGGAAAAAAACCAATTCACAAAACCGATCCACCAAAAATACAAAAACTACTTAAATTTTGAAAAATTATATTCATGTGCAACCATGTGAATCCAAACCATTATACACAAATTTGCGAAAAGTGTTCTTGCTATGTGCCATACTGATCATATTTCACAAGAACCTTCCCCACTCAACCAACTTTTACATTTTTTTTTAAACTTAAAAAATACCTTCTAAAGTGTTGTTGTACAATTATATATGGAACCAGAAGATCTATGCTTGCCCTGTTTATTCATTTTATGTGAGTGCTAGCGTTGTGACGATGATACGACCTCTGTGGTGAAGCACGTTGTGCTCTCTCCATTCTCTGGTGCATTTCACTCTGTGATTGTTTGAAAAATGAAGCTGCCTCTCTATCAATTGGTGACTGTTGGTATTCATTGTGTTGCGAAATCAGAAAGAAGTTTGCATTTTTCACTTTTCTTGAAATTCCATGCTGGTGAGAGCTCCGTTGGTGGGATCTATCTTTTCTAGCTCAATCTATTGACAAATTGATACTACCAAATGTTCGAGTAGTGATATTGCAAAGATGTTTCTCTGTTGTTCAGAAATTATTCAATTGCCCAGAGAAAAATTACATTCAATCGAAATTTTGGTTATGGTGTGCTTCTTTGTCTGTAATGATTCTATTGCGACAGTGAATATTGATGATGCCAATGCCTATGTGATAAACCCACGCAGAAGGCTACAAACAGATGAGTTAACTACTGTCAATCTCTTCAGAGACAATACTCCATCAGTAGTTTATATCACCAATCTTGCTGTCAGGCAAGATGCATTTACATTGGATGTTTTAGAGGTTCCTCAAGGTTCTGGATCTGGATTTATTTGGGATAATACAGGGCATATTGTGACAAACTACCATGTCATTCGAGGTGCCTCCGATTTAAGCAATATTCTGTGTATTTGTTGTCAAGCATCTTTTACATGATTTCCCAGGATACGATAGCGGTTATGCAATTCTTGCGGTGGCAATTGTATACACATTCTATCTCGTTTTTGTGTGGAAATCTTCGTGAGAGCAGTGTCTTTGGCATTTCGTAGGAGGCAAAGCTAGATACATTTGAAGCTACAGATCTGCAATTCTGTGTGGTATGAAGACCCTGACTGGACAGAGACTTGCACTGAGATGAAGAAGTAAAGCCAGGAAAAGGGCTAAGTTCAGCTACAGGAAATTGCAATCTTTACATGATCAAGCTCCTTGATGTTGACTGAGAAGTTTTGAACACTACATGATAAAGTGAAAGGTTTGAAGCATGGTGATGATGATGCTGAGGATTGAAAGCATGAATAGAACATAGCAAAGGTGAATTTGCTGAAAGGATACAACACTCAGATTTCTGCCAGCACAGTAATGTCTGCCTCTCTCACTCAGGCAGACATATACTCAGAGAAAAGGTTTATCTCTCTTTGAATTCTACAGTTCACACACAGATAATTGAAGAAGGACATCTCAGAAGAATTCAAGAATTTATTCGATATTCAGTCACAGTGGTCAATTGAGGGCTCAAAACAGTTCAAATTTTGCAGCAGCAGACATGAAGATGTGGAGAAGGTATGTGAAAGAATTTTAAAGTCTTTTCTTTTGAATTTATATTTTCTCTATGGAAGATATGTATTTTGGGTGAAGAAATTCGAGATTATGGAGAGTATAGAAGCAACAGTGAAGCAGCAATCACATCCACAGGTGTAAGGATGTCTTGAAGTAATTTTTGGCAGATCTTGTAAACTTGGTTTGAGCAAACCTTAAAACTTGACATGTTTGACAAGCATTCAAAGGATCCAAAGGCAGCAACAGCTACAATCTAGTGCACAGATTGATGATTAGAGATTCATGAGCAGCATTATATGTCTTGAGTAGATGAACAGATTCCTTGATGACTTGGAATGATGAGTTGTGCTGACCAGCAGGAGAAGTACAGATCAGAGGATAATTTGCAGCAGCAGATTGACCAACAGAGTGATGAGCAGCTGACCAACTACAGCAGAGATGAGCAGACTTTGATGACTTGGTAGTATTGAAGAGCAGGGTTTGATGAACAAAGAAGATTGAGAAGTGTGTTGCAGCAGTGTTGGGTGTTGAGCAGAAGATCAGCAGTATTGACCAGCAGCAGAATAGATCGAAGAGACAGATGATGTTGATGTGACAGCGAGCTTTAATTGTAAAAGCAAGCTTGTCTTGCTTTTGAGGTTAGGATACCTCAAACCCTTTTTAGCAGGGTCTAAGAAAACCAGGCAGGGTCCTGGATGCAGAGTAGGTGCTCTATATATCAGTGGGTGCTGATTTTGCCTAACGGTTGTAGCTGGACCAAAATAATACAAAACGATTACAAAATTATATTGTGTTGCGTTCTTTTGTGTTATGGTTCCTGATGATCTAAATGCTTATGCTTTGTGAATGATGAAGTGAAAGATGCTTATGGAATGATTAAGAAATTAGTAGAATAATTGTATGATGAATTGGTAGTTAAGTGTGACAGGTCAAGAAAAGTTGTCAAATTGCTTTACACTGATTCACCCCCCCCTCTCAGTGTCAACAGTTGTTTTGATATAGTGAGCCTTATCATTACATTTACAATAAATTTCCACATTTGGTTTGTATTCACTTGGGTTGAGTATCATGTTTACAGTGAAAAGACCACTATGCACTAAAAGTATTCAATGTTTCTACTAAATGCATCTGGGCAATGTGACATTCAAATATGGCTTGTGCTAGAGCAACTCCCTTCCTTGGTAGACCTCCCATGCATGTGATTTTTCTAGTGGACTGGTAATTTCCAAAGTGAAATTTCTAGGCATTTTATTTCATATTTTCCAACAAGATAAGGTGTGATTTCAATAGTTTTTGTCCAACGACTATAGTACCATTCCACAACTTCTAACATATTAGTTTGGGCTCATCCTCTACAAACTAAACTTGGAAGTTGTGTTTATCAACATGGCCCTATCCCCCCTTCCCTCGATCTACACAAATGAGATCATGTTGGTACAAAAATTTTCCTATTACACTTCTTTTGCAAAAATGTGTATCTCAGTCACCATACTAAGAGTTTTGATCGTTGGTTGATTTCCTTGTCTTTATGTTGAGGATGTTGTTATGGCAAAGAATCATGTTCCTACTATGCGTAAGGTGTAGAATATGATTCTTATTCAATTTAAGGTGTAGTGTGCCATTTCAAATCAACAAAATTGCCACTTGTCTCCAACTCAAAGGAGTATGACCAAATGCAAGTCCTTCTCTAAAGGGTCCCATCTCAAGCTCTATAGGGACAACAATACCTTGTTGTCTCTTCCCAAGTCAACCACCTCTATATCTCGGCCATAATGATAATTGGAATCTAATAGCTCTAGTATGTTTCTCAAATTTAAGAGAAACAAATCCATTACTAGCCAACAATGCATGAATAACATTGAGATTGTCCTTACTAATACAAGAATAACTACTACTATAAATATCATCAATGTTAACCTTAAAAAAAAATTGAGAAGCATCATCATTAAGACGCTATTGAGAAAGGCATTCAACATCTTTTCCTAAAGCATCAAATAATTGCTTCCTTTTGCAGCTGTCATTCATGATATCTTAACAAACTTCTTAATTGAATATGTCTAGCTTATTTATATGAATTGTTAAGATCTCTACAAGACAAAATACCTCTTTAAAACTAAGCTTTCTAACTTACTGATGCGATCTTTTAAATTACCTTCAATACTTATCATATTGGTGACGGCTTGAATAAGGCCTTGATTAAGGTCACACAAGTCCTTAATTGTCTTATCATTCTCAACACCCAAGGAAGAAGTTGTATTCTATCTTGATTCTTGATATATGTCAAAGATACCCATGGTTTTTTAGGGTGACACAAGAAGTATGAACCCTCTTGTGAAACACTTTTTTGAACATCCCTCGTGGAATAATTCCTTCACTACCAAGATTGATTGTGGTTGGATTGTGTTATACCCCAAATTTTCTATAGTGTGCTTACCGGGATATACCAGAGTGCAGGGGTCTTTTGCCATTGTAAAAGCCCAAGTCTGCGCTTGTTTTGGTAAAAGTGTTGGTCCAGCTCAGCTCAAGGTCCACGGTCTTTTTATGGCAAGTCCTCCTAGATTTCATTCCAGGAAGTGTTTCCTTAGTGGCATTGTTGACTTCTCCTTGATGGACAGAAGTCCCCCTCATTGTTTGTCCATTTGTGCACTTGGTTAGTGTCCAACGCTTCTTGGGATAGACCCATTAGTACACATGGCTTAGGGGATCCTAGCCACACTCATGCTTACGCCATGTAAAAGGTGATTGCATGTGTAAGGGTTGGCATACCCTCTTTGAACACCTCATTTATGCCCACTTGGACCTTCCTTTTCTTGTATGACCACTCATCTTGGTGCACATGTGGATCTTCTACACTGTTCGGGTTAGTTGGCATATGCATCATTTCATTTAGATGAAGCTATTTTTACTATTTTATCATTATTTTTACTCTTTTGTGGTTTAGTACCCCCCTTGTGGGTGAGAACCCCTAAAATTAAGTCATTTTACTTTTTAATAAGGTAGGATCTGAAGTTAGATAAGACTAGGAAGCTTCGGAAATAAAGGCTCCTAACATTCATTTGAAAACAAGAAAAGAGTTCTAATATGTATTTATTTCTTTTTCTCTTGGTATATTGGAGCATTTGAGTGTGGAACACCTTTCTTTTTGGCATATCTCTTTTGTGATTAAGGTTCAATGGTGAAATTTCTAGGGTTTACTATCTTGCAAGATTGATTCAAAGATAGTTGTAATAACTCGTGGCTAAGGAGAAACTAAGAACTCTTGCTCTTGCTCTTTCCCTGGTTGATGTTGAGAAGATCTCTCCATTTTCTTGTTTGGCATTGCTTTTGCACCTCACGCAAGGCAAATTAGGGTTTTATCGACATCTTGTCAGTCTTGTCTGTGGAGACTTTCTCCTTGAAGGAGCTCTCCACTATGGGCCTTGGGATTAATTGTTTTCCCTAATAAAGATTTGGCCACTTCGACCTAGTATCAGGTTACTAGCCTTTGCCCTAGTTGGTAAATCTTGAATATCCAAATTGAGTAGGGACTTTCACCTCGATCGCTATTCCCCTAAGACTGAAGACTAAAGTCATAACCCCTACTCTTCTTTTTTTACCAAAATTTTGTTGTATATATATTGGAAAAAACCTAAAAACTTAGAAAATTTATATCTCAAAAAATATTTGGATGTTGGAATTTTACTCCACCGGAAAAGTGCACACTTTTCCTGTGGTCAAATTTCGAGGTTTTGGGTGACCTATGCTTGCTAGGGTTTATTGCAGGTATAGCAAGTATATTTATCATTTCAGCCAAGTTTGAAGGCCAAAAAGGCAAGTTTTTGGGCCTAGATTGACCCCAATATGGTTGGACACTTGTTGAGAAACGTTATAACCAAGTCCACCATCAGGGCATAAACCAGATCTGGTTTGGCATTTTCATATCTGATTTTATGTTTCCCTTCACCCTATGAAGTTTGTCACTTGCCCTACTATACAAGGTACATCTCATATGGCAAGTTAGCATTGTTTTGATTGCTTTTTATCAAGATTTCTAAAGACTTTTGACTACTACAACTCAACATTTTAAAACTCGGAACCAAGAGTTCAACCGGTCGAGGGTCAACTCGGACCGGAACCGGAACCGGTAATGAACCAGAGCGGTTTGATTTCAATGAACTAGGCTATTAAATAATACAAAAAAAATACAATTTTAATGACAAAAAATCAATTTAACATTCCAAAATATGATTTCAAGCCATTAGATGACTAGAGACATAATATGCAAAGTCTACTCATATATATATGGTATACTTGCCAAAGCATGTGCGCTCGGCATGTCATGAAAATCACAATTAATTGTTTATGAATCTACACTTAATGTTGAAAAGTCTGCCTACTAACCTAACATGCTTCTTTCATAGTCAAGGGAAATATATAAGAACTCGAGGTAGGAATCGACATAGAGGATACATCTATCACTAATAAATTATAATTGAATGCATACCAACAGATTGTTACATTTTCTTTCTCACGGAGTTTGGATACTAAAATTATTCATTGAACTGGCTCTCTTGAATTATGACGGTTAACGATAATGCTTTAAAATATAGATACAAGATTTGGATAAGGTGACTACCAAGCAAAGAGCCACATAAACTACTGGGTATAAGTACATGCATATAATCTCTGATAACTCCTAATTAGGCCTTCGCATGCATTTTAGGGTTAGTTAAAAATCAAATTTTAGGGTTATATAAAAATCATATTTTAAATGTTCTTTGACCTGGATGAGGCGTTTCCTAGCTAGACGGCTGGTTAGTTACAGGCCCAGCCAGCTAAGACCTGTTCGGTAACGAACCGATCGGTTCATACGTAGGGTCGATCGGTTTGTTACCGAACCGGTCTCCAGTCCAATTTTTGGCCCGGTTCGAACCGCCTAGGGTGTTGGTCAGTCTGACCGACCGGGGCGGTTTTTAAAACACAGTTGCAACTTCATAACAGCAATAGCATATTGAAGTTATATTTCTTGGAATATATGACAAAGTGTTATAACTCCTACCTCTCACTTAGCGTTACTATTGCTTCATTATTTTGACTCCACAAGGCACTAATCGTTGCTAAACGATTTCTTGGAAAAGGTGTTTGTGTGTTTTTAAAGCAATTACAAGTATCATTCACCGAATTCTAGGGACTCCCTCTTGATCTTAAGAGCTGGCCTAAAGTATTAAGGAGCTAGGTTGTGGTGACATTAGGCACTAGCTCCTCTCGTGCTTACCACTCGTCGCACCGTGATCCGTGATTTTGGTCAATAGTGCTATTTTGAGTGGTAACAGATTGATAACCAGTCATGCTCACTTTTGAATAAATGCTTGAGGACAGCATATAGATATGTATAATCAATTGTATACTCATACAATTCCCTTAATTAATGTTTATTGATTAATTGATTATTAGCATGGTCTCTATTGGACAACTTTGTCAACGTATTTTGCATGCATGAAAGCATTGATTGGTGTTGATTTTTGTACCTAGGAAAGTGTTCCCCTAAGTGACTTTAGCCTTAGTCACTTGAAAGGGGGAAATAAAGTGACCCTTGCATTAAATGACTTGAGATGAGCATTTCATTTGACTTTAGAGAATAAAGTCACTTTTTGGAAAATTTAACTGAGGTGAGTGAATTTAATTTTTAAATGAGAGTTAATCAACATTTTGAGCATTTAATCTCATCCACTTATCTCATATAATCTCCACCGTTGGATTCGATGAACCCTAGGGTTTTCACCAAAAAGGCAAGTGAAGGCAAACTCAATCACTTTTGCCGATGAGAGTGAAGGAGAGAGCTAAGAGAGAGAAATACCATTTTTCTTGTGAGAGAAGCAAAATTGCAGCACACAAATCGAGGAAGATTTTAGCAAAAGCAAAGGGCACGATTTTTTAGGAGGGGTTGGCTCAGATTTTGAGGAGACCGCATTTATTGTAGGCAGTCCGTACTGTATGGATCCGTAGAGGGGGCACATTTCTTGAGGCAAGTACAGGCAAAAATCGAGCATGAATTTCGAGGCAATGACATGCACAGTTTTCGAGGCAATGACAGACACGATTTTCAAGGCAACAGGCATGAATTTCGAGATAGTCCATACAGCATGATGTCGTGTATTCCGTACAACAACACATTTTTCGAGGAAGCCTTCAAGAAAAATTCTAAGCTTGATTTTTTACTATTCGACACGAAAAACGAGACAGAAATTTTCTCTTCCGAGTTGAGATAAGTTGGTCCGAAAAACTCTAAGTTTTGTTGTAATATTTTTCTTGAAAAAAAAAAATCTCTCTCCTAACAAGTTTTTCCCTTGTGGGTTTTTCCTGGGCAAGTTTGCCAAAAATTCCTAAGTCTGAAATTTCATGGTGTGCATTTAATATTTTTTTTTTGTCATTAAAGTTGAGTTACAACAGTGTTTTTATCAGTCTGAAATTTTGTGCAATTTCCAGCCTTTACATTTTATGGGTTGGGCACTAAACAGTGATATATTTGATATTTAAACCGGTGGCTGAAAACTGAGAAAAACTTTCAATTGGAATATGAATTCCTTGTAATATTCTTATTGATTAATGTAGTCAATAAAACTATTTCAACGGAGATTTTGTTAAGATTTTTAAGATGTACAAACTCAGCTTGATGTTATTGACAATCCATTGATGGTTTCGATTGGTCAACTAAAACCAAGAGTCATTTGATGATGAGACTATCAGGGAAAGTGGAAACAGGTGAACCCTAGGGGTTGCTCAAGAGTCAAAAGTACTGATGAACTAAGAAACTACCTTTAAATACACATAAAGAAAATGAAAGGGGTTTTGAGCAAAGAAAGTTGATTTTATTTTCCTTTTAGTTTTATTCTTGACAATTTTTTTTGGAAACCTATTTTCACTATATGTGTGCATGGCCTTGCTACTCCACCATTCGATGTGGAGATGTTTTGGAGGTTCAAGTTCTAAAGAACTCTTTCTTGTGAGCCTTGTTGCACAAATTTGCATCATTACGTTCGAAAGAGTATATACACTAAGTATTTTGGTTGTTAGTTCCAAACGTTTGTTCCATTGTACCTCGTCACGGTTAAGTATTTTGGTTGTTATTATTCCTATCCCAATTTTGCTAACGAGTGGAATGGTTGGAGATGTGATATCTCTAGAAGTTTTAAACAATAGGTTACAATAACAATGTTCGTTGTAGGAAGTTATCATTAAAGGCTACTATTCAGATAATGCCAGCTTCATAAGTCCTCTAAGTTATTTTCAAGAGAGGATGTGAGATATTTAATATAAACCTAGCACAAGGGGCTTGTTGGACTATTGGGTCAGCTTCACTTATGGTTAAACGCTTTAGTAATTATTTGTAATCCCACAATCTAGGGTCTACTACAACCCAAATCCACACATCAAGAGGTAAAGCATTAAAACACAAGTGCAACTCTAAGCAAACTAAGAGGGGATACCCACTGCCACAACAAGAGCTCACTCTCCCACTTTAGGTCAACTCTCCTCTAGCACAAAGGGGGTATACTTAGAATAAGATTGCTAAAGCTATCAATGCAGATTGAAGCTGAAATAAAGAGTCAACCTTCGAAAAATGGAAACATTACTATATGTTTTCATATAAATCAGCTTGATAGTGGGCTGAGACTAGTTCCTATCCAATTTGCACAAATGGAGTTAATAGGGGAACCAAAAGGGATGAAAATATGTGAATAAGGGTTTGAGAGGTGTTTCCTTTGCAGGCATAATCCCACCTATAGATGCCTGATTAAATTGCTGGAAAATTAACAAATTGTAGTCCCTTACCAGGTACTCTACTCATGCACATGTACAAGAAGTGATTCTACTTCAAGCTTAAAGACACCATGAACTCCTTTACTGAAGTGACTTGTCAAAATGCTTCAAATCTAAAAACAAAACAAGTAGAATAATAAGACATAACGTCATTTAATCTCCTTCGTTAACCGCTTGTGGACCTAATGTTTCCAACACATAAAAATAAATGAAATTAATGAAAATGGAAGCCACACATGTATAGAAAACCTTAACCTATCACACCCGTCTTCCAAAGGATATTCAATTAGGCTCAAGAGGAGTTCTCCCACAAATCCAACAATGAATAACAATGGGAAGAGCAAATATTTATATAGATTTGAGCAAATTGTGGTCTAGTGGAATCTAGAACCACAAATCTCTCCAAAAGATAACCATATAACATTTCTACATCCATGCTTTGCACCAAAAAAAATACTAGAATAATACATCATAGAACTCTACAAAACAAAAAAACACAACATAGAGTAACAACAATGAACCGGATACCACATATCTCTCTCTCAAGAAAAACACATCCTTGAATAAAGCATCTTTTACCAAGCAAGTAAACAACTCATAGCACTTTCCCTATGTTGTCGCCTAATTCGCACCTCGGGTAACGTGGCAGAAATCTTCAAGCCATTGGGTGCGACTTTGGGGGCAAGCTCGAGCCAAGTGCTGTCACCTGATACTCAGCTCCTCCGTCTAGGCCAACTCCTAGCGAAGCCAAGGGGGGTGGACCCTAATGAAAAGT